>PVIW01000266.1:0-543992 GCA_004026585.1 Noctilio leporinus
GAAGGAACTTGTACCCTTTGCAACAACATGGATGGAACTGGAGAATATTATGCTTAGTGAAATAAGCCAGTCAGTGAAGGACAGGTATCATATGTTCTCACCCATTACGGGACAATAACGAGCAAAACTAACAACAAGCAAAACAGAACCAAGTGTATGAATACAAGGAATAGGCCTGCAGTGGTCAGGAGGAAAGGGGTAGGGGGGAGCGGGGAGGCAGAGACAAAGAAGGGGAGCAGCTTAGACAAGAACCTAGTATAAAGGAACCATGGACATGGACAACAGGTGGGATTGACTTTGGGGGGAAAGGGTGGGTGGGGAGGGGGACAGAGGGGAGAAAAAAAGGGATGGATGTAATACAACAACAATAAAAATTGAAAGAAAAAAAAAAAACTTCTAGGGTATTAGTTTTCTTTTGCTTAATCTAGATGTTAGTTAATAGGTATATTTAGTTTGTAAATATCCTTCTTACTACATACTAATAAAGTATATACTACTTGAATAAATTATGTATTTCAATTTAAATTTTTATTTTAAAAGATTACAATACCTTTTAAATTACTATTTTTAAATTTTTTTATCTCATTTAGACTTGGATCCAATTAATTTGGTCCTCTTGTATTAATTTTGCAGCCAATATGAATGAGCATTATCATGATACGAAGTAATTACATTAATAAGCATTACCCATGGAAATCAGTTTAATTGCTTGAAAGTTGTGTTACACATTGGGGAGTATAAATAATATAACTGTGTAAGGAAATAGTCAAAGAAATCCCAAAATAATGGAGATATATTAAAGGGACAGAAGAGACATCTAAAAGATGTCTAAAAGAGCTCCCAATGGACAAAGTCAAAGCACTTCATTTTGAACAATAAAAGAAACAAAGTAGGCCCTGGCTGGTGGCATAGTGGTTAAGGCGCCGGCCTGCGAACCCAAAGGTCGCAGGTTCGATTCCCCAGCCAGGGCACATAACCAGGTTGCAAACCAGGTCTCCAGTCAGGTCTGTGGCTAGAGGCAGGTGAAACGCAACCATACGTTGATTTTTCTCTCCCCCTTTGCCTCTCTCCTTCCCCTCTTTCTAAAAATAATGAAATAAAAAAATCTTAAAAAAAAAGAAACAAATTAGTATCATATTGTAACCCAAAGTATAAAATAAATATCCTTGAATCCACATTGATATAAATGCATGATTTAAAAAAATAAATGGGGAAGAGAGTAAACAAATATTTATACAAAATGTATAAATAATTTGTGTAGTCTGGCTTCAAAGAGATGGAAGACAACTTTCTATTCCTTAAATGTTTGCCATACATAGTCACTTGCTTTCACAGTGCACTCCAAAGAATATAGTATGTAAAAGGGTGGGAGGAAACACTTAAAAAACATTACCTCAGCCACATGCTCAATGTTAACAGCAACAGTGAAAAATCATGCTGATGGTATATACACTTGATATGATTTAATAAAAGCAACACTTTTACTTTTGTGGTTTTCTATCCTTTTAATTGTATTTTTTACCTCACCTTTTAGTCCCCTTATACCCCTTCTCCCCAGGAATCATCACACTGTTGACCATGTCCGTAAGTCCTTTTTTCTTTTTTGCTCACTCCCTACCTCCCTCAACTCCCTTCCCCCACCTCACTAGCTATCACCTGCTCTCCATCTATGAGTCTGTCCCCATTTTGCTTATTAGTTCAGTTTGTTTATTAGATTCAACATATGAGTGAAACCATATGGTATTTGTCTTCCTCTGCCTGGCTTATTTCACTTAGCACTATGTTCTCTAAGTTCTTCCATACTGTTGCAAAGGGTAAGATTTTCTTCCTTTTTATGGCTGAGTGGTATTCCATTGTGTAAATGTCCCATAGTTGTTTTATCCATTCATCTACTGACGGACACTTGGACTGCTTCCATATCTTGGTGATTGTAACCTTCATAGTTTTTTTTACTAAAACCCATAACCTAAGCCTAATGAGAAAAAAAAACATCAAACAAATCTAAATTGGGGGACACTCTATAAAACAACTTTGCCAGTAACACTCAAATCTGTCAAGACCATGCAAGAAAGAAAGAGAGAAGGGGAAGGGAGGAAAGGAAAGAAAGGAACAAAAAGAATGAAAGAGAGAGAAAGAAGAAAGGAAGGAAGGAAGGAAGGCAGGCAGGCAGGCAGGCAGGAAGAGAGAACTATTATTTATAGTCAAGAGAAGCCTATGTAATATTGTATCCTGGAAGGTAACCTGAACCTGCAAAAGGTCATTAGGTAAAAAATTTAAAAACCTGAATAAAAATGGACTTTAGCCCATGGGTACTGGTTCATGCATTGTGACAAATGTATCGTATTAATGTAAAATTTTAATAGGGGAAATTTGGTGTTGGACCTATAGAAACTCTGTACTCTCTGCAGTTTTTCTCTAAATCAAAATCTATTCTAAAATAAAAAGTTATTTAAAAAGAACAAATGTGATTAAAATTTTTTTGACTATATAAAATTACTTTCAAAGCAAAAAATGGCAACTTACACATGCAATTTTATTTTTCATATCTTCAGTGGTTTTAACCAATTCTCAGTGTTTCAAATAATATGTACTCAGTGGTGGTCACCCTCCTTAATACTCATCCATAGAGTAATTTTATTTTCTTTTAAAGGACTTTGGTCAGCATGAGTAGCAGAAAAAAAACCTTACTATTATAAAAAATCAGAAAGATCAGTATTTCAGTGTCATCTTTGATACTAGCAAAAATGTGACCTCAGGCACGTTACTAACCTCATATGTCTTCATATTTCTCATCTGTAAAATGTGATCTACACTATATTTTACTATATGCTAAAGTGTCTAGGTATTAAAATACTCTATCATAGGCCCTGGCCATGTAGCTCAGTTGGTTGAAGTATCATACCTATATGCCAAGGTTGCATGTTTGATCGTTTGATCCCTGGTCATCAGGACACATACAAGAATCAACCAATGAATGTATAAATAAGCTAAACAACAAAAATTTCTCTCTCTCAAGTCAATAAATTTTTTAAATTAATAAACAATAGAATAAAATGCTCTATTAATCATTAATAATGACAAATGAAATCACATCTTATAGAGGGAATTATATACAGTCTATAGTAAGCATGACAAGCTAGTACCAATCTCTGAAAATGAAGAAACTAGAAGGGAAATAAATGAAATAGAAATTATGAAAAAATGACTCTACTTCTCAATAGATTTGTTTGAGCCTCTCAGAAATTCAATTGTTGCCAAATTTTCTAAATATTCTGCAAATAACTAAAAAAACCAGGCAGAATTCCTTTATTTATACCATTTGTTGATCCACTACTCTGATATACCATATATAGCAAAACTGTATTGATTTTAACACAGCTTGCAAACACTCTGTGCCCCAACCTTGTTTTACAGCCTTTTAAATCAGAATTTTATAAATATTGGGTAAAACTATTTTTGATGACACTCCTGTCTTCATTAATACTATGCTTTACATTTTCATGTCATACAAAATTAAATAAGACTTTTCCTTCCAACTAGTTAGGAATAACTTGACATTAACAACAAAATTGAAAGAAAGTGTGGACATGTGCATTTTTGAAGTTGACAATCCTATTTCACTAGGCCATTTGAAAGGTTTCAATCCATTAGAGATGAAGGAGAAAGAATCCTGTCAGATTTAAATGTAAATATTGAACATTGTAGTTGAAAGATTCTCTAACATACTCTGACCACAACAACCCTCCTTTCAAAAATTCTATAAGAGGTATATGATATAGAGAGGCTGACTGACTGATAGACAGATATATAGAGATACTATTTATATCTATATATCTCTTCCATTAGCAGCAATTAAACTTTCAGACCTTCTAGCTGACAACTTAGAAATGCCAGACTGATTCAAAATATGAAACCCAGGAAAAATTAATTGTGAATATCAATAAGGCTGACAATATAAATATCTAGGTGTCCTAAACCAGGAGAAAGTGTCATTAAATTATGGACTCTTCTTGGATCTCCATCTGGGTTAACATGTCATTATTTGATAAAATATAATCAGAAATGTGATGTTTAAGAGATCAGGATTTTCCAAAGAGATGAGGAGAGGCTGGCCTCCCAAACCAAGGGAAAATATGTGCAAATACATATATGATATACTCCAGAAAAATCTATGCAGTCCCAGATTGCTGGGTTAGTCTGGGGTGGTATTTTGTAAATTTTATAGGAATTAGTAGGCATGGTTCTGGTGAAACAGTGTTCATGTGGTTAATGTGGGTGCCAAGACAACTAGAAATAAATACTGAATTTAAGAGTGAACATACATAGACCAATTATGAGAAGCTGTAAAATATATTATTGTTTTCTAGATAGTCATGCTTATTATAAATCATGAGTTCTATCCTTAAGGTGAAGAGGTAAAAACTGTAGGTAGGTAACTAGAATTCCTCTGCCGTGTTTCCGTTAGCATTAACATATCAGACATAGAACAGTTCTGGATGATAATGATGTCTAGGAGTATTAGTTTGCTAAAGTGTAGAGAACATAAAAAATTGATGTTGAGGAGCTTGGAAATACTTGAGGTGAGGAAGTTGGATGGACACTGAAATCACTCAGGTTAATAGTAGGATTTACAAATTATAGATGCTGAACCCAATCCAAAATCCTTACTGAATTTTGGGAGAAAATTGAAAGTCAATAACTGTACAATCAAAGGTTGTGATTTTCCATAGGCAAGTATTTTGTTACAGGTAAGAAAATCATGGTATAGAGTTAGTAGACTTTTTACTCCATCCCTCCGGGCCAGCCAGAAGAAGCAGAAGGTAAGGGCGAATGAAGATCTTTGAGCAATATTGATAATAAGAAATGTATGGTCCCACAGATTTGGGGTTTAATCACAACCTGGCCATTACTAGTTTTGACAAGATACATAACCATCTTATTTCCTTGTTTATGAGTTATGAGTAGTCCTGCCTCAAAGTATGTGGTAAAGATGAAATGAAAAAACATTGAAATATTGCTGAAATCACAGTAGAGTCTCCAAAAAATTGATAGGCACTGCACCATCCTACAGTCCTCAGTCTTTCTGTAACAGGAGTTTGTTTATTTTTGAGATTATAGGATATTTTAGAAAAATTAAGGACAGACAGAACAATAATACTATGAGTTAAAATGTATCAAATAAACTTTAATTATGGAGGTTCAGATTAGACACATTTTATGATGAATGTATTAAATCTTTGTTAGGTCATAAATTCAGTCACTTATTTTTCTCAATACCCTCTATTGCACATTAGGAGAGAGCGGGTGTTGTGAGACTTAATGCCATGTACGAAGAATAAGCAAACATCCTCCTAGGGTGCCACTTTACTGAAAGCCTGCCATATGTCCACAATGCACTGAAACATTAGCAGCACATCTTATTTTATACCTTCACTTGACAAGCACAATTTAGGCAAGGATGAGCTGCATTACATGTGCTTGTCTAATCCCCATTACTGCTAATTATATGGACACAGCAGGAAGACCACAGCTCTTCAAAGACTTACTTTTCAAGACAGAGATTATAAAAGTCAGCTGACTTTAAATCAGCAAATGATTTCTTACATTCATTGGCACTTTATGTGGATATTTTATTTTATACTCTCAACTGTTATTCAGTTGTGGCCACATACCCTATACAAGGTTTTAAAAAATAACAGCATTTTAAATCTATTGCCTGGCAAGACCTCATGCCAATTTGCCTTCATTAAGAATCCTTGCCATGCCATTTTCTGAATTGCAGAGTAGAAAAATTGCCTCAAGGCTAAGGTGCTCCAAGGAAAGAAATGAAATACCTAAAAATATTTTTATTTGAATTCCACTAACCTAGACTATGCCCTTTTAAAAAAGAGATGAGAAAATTTTAAAACGGTTTTACAGGAAATTCTCTATTTTGATCTTTCTGAATATTCCAGGAAGTATTTATGAAATGTTTGGACCATAACAGCACAATACATGGTGTTCTAGGACACACTACAAACATGTTTCTGCATGCAGTTTCTCCCAGGATATTTATGATGCAAACAAAATTTAAAATCTAACAATTATTCATGATTTCACCCTGGACTGCAGATCTTTAAAGTGTTTAAGGCTGTAGTACATCAGATAGAAAGCATATTTTGAAAAGATATAAGAATCTATTGTCAGAGCTGCAGAGTTTCACCTCGCTGCTATGGTAAACCAAATAGAGTGCTTTTTTTTTTTTTTAAATCAGGAACTGCCTACATTTTAGAGAAAACCATCTTGTTATGGAACATCTAGTAGTAAAATGAAATTCCTTCCCACACTACAATGCAGACAGCACCAACCTGGTGCTTGGAGATATACAGAGTTTACACTTACCTTCTTTATCACTAGTTCACCGACTGCATCATTTTATTTTATCCAACTCCCGATTCAACTCTCAATCTCTGAAAATGTCTCAAAGCTATTGTGCTTTTTGCCAAATGATCTTTGAGCAGATTCAAGTCTATGGAAACTCTGAGGTTTTACATTTTGAGCGTTTCCTTTTTAAGTTTGATCATCAGGAGTGTTTGAAGCACCTTCTTTGGAAGGAAAACTCTATGTTGGCCACATGTTGACTTTAAAGTAAGTTTTCCTAAAGGTATGCCCTCAGTCAAGTGAAGCATGATTATTACTTAGTTCTCAGAGAAGGTAAGTGTGTGCCACAGAGAGAAGAGGAGAGGCAGTTCAAATTCATGCACAGTAAGTATTAAATAAATTTTCTTTTTGACCCTGCCTTATTCTCTTCAAATCATCCCCAATTTTTCTGTACCATCTTCAAAATGTAAAAACAGCAAAGACAAAAACAGATGATTTGTTTTATTTACCCGGGTAAGACTTTCTACCACTGTTACCACATGACAGTATGGAAATCTCAGTTCGAAAGCAGGTTTATTATCAGTATAAAACTGACATGAGAACTTCAATTAATTATAGTGGTTGTACTTTTTCTTTGAAAGGTTTGGAAGATGCAATTCTGACTATTTGGCCCCTCGGGTACTCCCTAAGTAAGCTCCAGAAGTTGCTAAACCTAGGGTTATTTATTACTTTAGGGATGGACACATAGACGTACACTGGAAATGAGAAAAAAAAACCCACCTTCCCTCTACTTCAAACTATTCTTCCCAGCCCCGAAAAGATCAGAATCAAGTGTATTTTCTGGACCAGCGTTAGGACCCACACCTAGTTAGTAACTGTGAGTCAGTTCACTAAGCAGCATCCACAGCTGAAGATAAAATGTAAAGGTAGCTTGGGAACCAATACAGAGCAATTGTGGACTAGCAAGACATTCTTCTTAAACTATCTAAGTGCGATTTAATATTTTAAAGAGATTTGATTATTCTAGTTATTCCAGGCAGAAGTGAAATTAGTTGATCCTTTCTCCTCTTTAAATGAATTACAGAAACACTCAGAAATTGATTGGGATTACAAATCAAGCTTCTGGAAAGGAAATAAACAAGCCATTCTGAAGATGCCTCATTAAAAGGACAGTTAGTTTGGCCCTTTGACTCACACTATTGACCAGCTGCAAAGACCCTCCCTGGAGGATAGCCATTAGGCTGCTGGCTAAATGGCAGGAATTACAATATAAACAGCCTTTTCTCCATATTTTTTCCTTACCTCTTTAACAACCTTAGAGTGTTGACATTATTGAGAAACAGGAAAAAAATTAAAAAGAAAAGAAAAAGCTTAAAAAATTAATGTGATTTCTAGTCAAGGATAATTTATATTTCATTCAAATAAGCACATTTGCATGAAAAAAACTTATTTTTTTTACATTGTATTAAGTTTATCACACAAATTTATCTATCTGCTATTAAGTGTTATTGTTGTCTTTAAAAATAAGTATTTACTAGCTGAAGTTCATAAACCACATTCCTGCCTGGGCAAAAATTTATTCTTTTGGGTATGTCCCCTAATTCTGACAGTGGTACCAAATAACCAGTCAAATTCAAAGCTTTGAAGTTATTTTTTTCTTGTTGGGTACCCTTTTACTATTATTTATTTTGAAATATAGTTGACTTACAATATTATATTAGTTTCAGGTATATAACAGTGATTAGAGATTTACATACCAAAAATGTTTATGTTTTTCTTTTTCATTGAATTTGTTAGGGTGACTTTGGTTAGTAAGATTACATAGGTTTTAAGTGCACCATTCTATAATATTATTGTCACTTCATTCACCTTTACCTCTAACCCCAGCCCTTCTTTCATTACCACCAGGGTTACCCTCATTCTGCCGGCTCTCAGGTCTAGTAACAGCCCGCACCGCAACTTTTCAGACTCCGCTACTTTCCTGCCGAATTGTGCACATTCCTAAGAGCAATTTTTCCATGTCCTGCTTCTGCTTATAACCCCTGCCCAAAAGGCTTCAACGGTTCCTGAAAGCTTGTAAAATGAAGTCCAAGTGTCTTGAAAGTATTCAGGGAAGGCATTTAAATTCACACTCTGCTCTGAAGTCAGCATCTCCCACACTTTCGCCCCCAACTCCCTCAGAAATCATGCTGTGACGCAAAGGGTTAGATGGCTGTCTTGCATCTGTCCTGCAAAGCCCTCTTTCCTTTATCAAGTCAACTTCTGCTGCCTGTGATGCTTCTCTTTACAAGGTCAGCCTCCTCAATAATGCCATACGAAAATTCCTTGCGGTTCCTTGCCACTTGGCTGCCTTCAGGTCTCTGCTCAGGTTCCATCTCCTCAGGAAAGACTTTGCTGAAACACCAGAATAGGTTAGCTGCACTGTTTCATATTCTCCTGACATACATATTTCCCCTTTGTAGTGCTCACGGCATGGATAATTAATTAAATATTTGCATAATGACTTGTCTAATTCTATTTACACGACAAGATAGCAAGCACCATGCAGGCAAAATCTGGTATCTATTTATTCTCTGTGTTCCCAGCACCTGGGGTTACGGAAATCATTTCTGCTTCTTATCTCAATGTACAACTTTTCTGTTCATATAGTAGAGCTGTGCTCAAACAACATGTGCACTGCAGTCATGTATTATTATGACGTGTGTATGAATTTTACCTGCAGCCTTCTTGATTTAGTCACCTTTGTCCCCCTGACAGCACCTTGCACAAATCTAGACTGCCAGTGTTCAGTAAATGTTTGTTTAATTTTGTGGAAAAATCAATGAAAGGAACGATTTTTTCACACTATAAAACCCCAACATAAAATCTGACACTTGGAGCCCTGGCTGGTGGCACAATGGATAGGCACCAACCTGCAGTGAACCCAAAGGTCACTAGTTTGATGGTTTGATTCCCAGTCAGGGCACATAACCGGGTTGCAAGCCAGGTCTCCAGTCAGGTCCATAGCTGAAGGCAGGTGAAAGGGAACCATACATTGATGTTTCTCTCCCTCTCTGCCTCTCTCTCTTCCCTTCTCTCTGAAAATGATAAAATCTTTTTTTTTTTTTTGTAATAAATAAGCAATAAAAATATGATCCTTGACACATTGGGATCACTAGCTCTGACTTTAGATAATCAGTATAAATTCTTGTCTAAGGGAGAATAAGTGAAATTTATGTTTTTTGCCTTGTCACTGAAGTGAAGGTCTTAAACCCTGAATCACTTCTAAATAAATTTAGTTTTATGTTTATTGTTTTTACCCTACAAATTGAATTTACTTTACAATTGTATAGTTCAAATCCCTTTCAAAGTCTATTAAATTCTCTCTACTCTTCTCTTTTTCCCATTTATATGCACTAGACTTCTTCAAATAGAAATATATTAGTCTGTTGGAAGACCAAATTTTTCTAGCAACATGAAATATTTGCTAGATCTGTGCATCTCCACACATCAAGTCCAACTGACCAGTTTTTTCTTGAGGGTCAACAGTATGTCTGAAGCTCAGATTTTTCACAGCAGCTCCAGGATTTCTAAATAGAAATAGAGCGAAATGGTTGAGGATATAGCAAGGGGAACTGTCTTGATGGTACATTTCATAATAGCTATTTATCTAAACTCTATGTGTATTTGCAGTGGCACCACAGGCTAGATCAAGAAAAACCCAACATTAAGAGACAATTTTTCATATTGCTTTAAAAGCAAAAATTAGGCAACCATTTTTCTCACACTCCCCAACTTTATTGAGCAATAATTGACAAGATAAGTAACACATCCATCAACTCACATAGTTCATTTTGTGTGTGTGTGGGGGGGGGGGATGCTTAAGATCAACTCTCAACAATTTTATATTTTTAAAAATTTTTATTTATTGAATGTACAGAGAGAAGAAGGAAAGGAGGGAGGGAGGAAGGAAGAGAGATAGTGCTGAATTTTTGTTGTTCCACTTATTTATTTATTCCTTGCTTGATTCTTGTATGTGCCCTAACCAGGAATCAAACCCCCAACCCTGCCATATCATGGAGGCTCCAACCAACTTAGCTACCCAGCCGGGACCACAGCAACTTTCAAATATACCATATTATGAATTACATTCATTAGTCTGTATATTAGGTACTCAGAACTTATTCTTCTTACACCTGGAAGTTTGTACCCTTTGATTTACATCTTTCCCCTTCTTTCCTAGCCTCTGGCAATCACCATTCTAACCTCCATTTCTATGGAACCAACATTTTTTTTAGACTACAGATATAAGTGATAGCATACAGTATTTGTCTTTGTCTATTTTATTTCATTTAGTATAATGCCCTCCATGTGTCACAAATGATGGAAGGATTTCCTCCTTTTCATAGCTTAATAATATTCATCTATATACACACACAGTAACCCCCCTTTATCCACAAGGGATATGTTCACAGATCCCCCCCCACCCCCCGACAGTGGATGCCTGAAACCAAGGATAGTACCAAAAACACACCTTGTTTTTCTCCTCTACATACATACGTAGAGGAATGGAATAAGATCAACAACAACAATAAAATAGAACAATTATAACAATGTGCCAATAAAAGTTATGTGAATGTGGTCTTTCTTTTTTTCACTGATAACTGATATGATAATGGGTAGGTAATATATACAGCTATGGATACACTGGACAAAGGAAGTGGACTGACTCAAGATTTCATCATGCTCCTCAAAACCACACACAAAACTTAGGCATTGTTTGTTTCTGGAACTTTCCATTTAATATTTTCAGGCTGTAGTTGACCACAGGTAACTAAAACCACAGATAAAGGTGCCCACTGTCCTACAGTTTCTTTAGTCATTTATCCATCAAAGAACATTTGGGTTGTACCATATTTTGACTATCATAAATATAGTCAAAGAGCTATATTAAACTACATTAAATGACCACATCACTAATAAGCTATTGTGAATGCTCCAATAAACATGAATATTAAGTATCTTTGTCAAGACACTGAATTCATTTCCCTGAGATGCAACCATTTTTCATTTTCCCCCAAGCAACAATCCTGTAAAGGGGTAATATATTTAGTAATAAGGAACTGGATACTCTATTATGATGGGTGAAAATACTAATTTATACAAAGTTCAAATTTAAAATAGTTTTCATCAATAATTGTTGTCATGCCACCCAAGTGTGAAACAGAATGTACTGTAGGTAAAATCTCATGATAACGATCTTTTCTGATAAATGAGTGCAAATCTAGTTCTTTGTTTGGGAGAAGCAGTGCTGTCCCTATCTGCATCAATAAGTATTATATAGTAAATCATCTTACAAAATATACCTTTTTCCTGTTCCTGTATACCTAATTAAAACCTTTGTAAGAAAGGAAGAACATCTAGCTGGTGCTGCTTGCATTCTCTATGACTACTGAACCAAAATAAGTTAGAGAGAAAGGAAAGAGCAGCACAGATATAATCATGTCCTGCCCATGGTGATGATCTTTCAGCTCCTTTCATCCTTCACCTTCCTCTACAACCAGATGCCTAAACAGCATTTCTTTAGTAGGGTATGTGAGTTCTAGTCAAGATAATTTTTAAGTAATGTTTTTATTTTGATATTAATCTGAAGTTTTATATGTAAGCATATTCTGTATATCTACTTTATAATCGGAGTGCAGCTTCATCATTTCAGCACCTGTTGCATTTCTCTTTCCTATCCCATTGAAACCAAACAGTTCACTTTATCTGTTGAGACCAATGACAAAAACACAGATGTGGGCTTAATATACAAATAACATTTTCATGTCAAATGCAGGTTAGATGGGTATCACTGAACACTCTCAAAGCAACAGTGATGAATCTGTTTAAACAAAAAAAAGGGAAAGAATTTTTGAGTTCTCCCTGAGCATATGGTGGTGTAGGCATGCCAAAGTTAAAAGAACCTGCTTTGTAGCAGCTGGTTTCATATGTGTATTTTGAGCAATGATTCAATTTCAGCAAGCAACATCATCCGTCACAGTATAGCAATGTTTTAAAATAAAATGTTATGTTCTCTTTTAGTTTTGTTTGCATTTAATAGGTAAAATTATCTTGGAGATTATGGCAGAGGAAGGTTGTGTGATGACTAGTATGTTTCTCTTGTCAGCACCACAGGGCAGATCAAAAGAAACACACTGTTACCATACTATTATGTGTAAGTTTTCATGTTGTTTTAAACCAAGAAACAAAAATTATTCATCATTTTTTATTCTTCCCCCTTCAACAACCTCAGGAAAGGAGGTAGTATATTTATTAATAAATACAAAATGCTTAAACTTTATAAATATTGAAAATCATGGATAAAAATAAATTTAAACTATTTTGGAGAGGCGTGTGATTATTCATTTTCATTTAAAAGAAGGCCAAACATTTCTTAACTTTGAGAATCACTGTCCTTAGATGCATAGCCTCCTTTATCCTGTCTTTAGCAACAGCATGCCACTCTTCCCATGGAAAAACCACTCCTTTATCCCACATGGTTCTAATAGAACTAATAACTATAAATCATGCTGCTACTGCTTCCTTTCTCCAAGTTTTAGGCACATGACTCACATTAGAAAAATTAGATTGTCTTGCATAGGGATTTAAATATTGGATGGATACGCATAAATATAGAAGGTAGATAGAATTGCAGTATTCCAAGGAAAATGACTGAGTCTTCACTACTGAGATCCCTGAAAGCAATGATGGACTCCTGTTCTTTCCTGAATCCTTGCTGAATCATTTTATGAGCAATGCATTACCTTTTCTATAAATTATTTTATTTTTTTCTTGCTTAAGTTAATCAAAGTCAATTTCTGTTGGTCATCACCAAGAATCCTAACCAATGCACTAATGATGCGCTAATCTAAACAAAACTAATCCAAACTCATGCAAAATCAAAAGACAAAAAAAGCACCAAAAGTTTAGAAGAGGTCAGAGGAAAGGAAGAAAGACTGTAAATAACCTATTTTCTTTTCTCTGACTGATGTTGGGTTCACTTATTAATGCATTTTTAAATGATCATTTATTCAACTCTGTAACATACTACATGACTAAACATTTCTTGAAAGCAAAAATTTAATCTTATTCATGTGGTACCTCTGGCATCTTACAAAATGCTTGGCACACATAGAAAGTAGTCAATAAATTTATTTTGAACTAATAAAAAGTTCACAAAAATAACACTATATCAATCAAGTTTTTAAAAGTCATGAAGTTTCTTGTAAAGAGAGGCAGATGAGTTTTCCAGTTATTGGAGAATGATCTTTAGAAAGGTCATTGTTACTGTCATGAACATCCTTCACTCTACAGTAAGCTCTTTTAAATTTGGAAATGGTTTTTACCTTTCTACCTCCAGAGCCTTAAGTGCCTGTCATATAGCTTTCACTCAGTAACTGTTTAGTAAATTAATGTATATTGAAACTAGATAGATCATTCTAGAACTTGCATGATAGAATTTAAATGTAACTAGAATATTATGACAGTTTTTATATCCTACTTAGTCCACATCTAATGCTCTGCCCAAACTATCTGTATTATTTAACAAATTTCTTCCCTAGGGCTATTAAGTATGCCCTACAGCAGCACCTGTCCTTCAGTTCACTAACAATATACTACACCTGTTGAGGTCTAAAAAGAGAACCATGGAGCATTAAATACTAAGTTAATTGGTAGCACTGGCTCTCTCAGGAGTACTGCCATAATTAACATCCTTATTAGTATAGGCTAAGTCCTCTTTGCTGAAGCACATGATACCAAAATACCTTTAAGATATGTCTTATATATTGTCCACATTGGTGGTTATTTATTTTCATTTTATCATATTTGTTTCTTAAAATGTATCTGAAACATGAGCTGTGTAGGGATTAAATATATTTTTCTCTAAAATTTGGAACAGTTCGGGATAACTATAAATTTTAGATGTGTGAAAGCAGCAAATCCGTACATATTGTGCAAAAAGAAAAGGTCAAGAATGAATAGGTAAGGGTACAGTGAGTCATCACTTCATAGCAGAATTTAATTGACCATTGCAGCTCAGACTGTCACCAGGTTGTCATCTACAGAGAAACTCATGGCCATGAATTTGAAAATAAAAAGCTCATTTTTACCTCTTCTCAACAATCTTCAAAGGATGTTGATAAGTTACAAACATTCGGAGAGGTGTCCTCTTGGCTCCCAACAGCAAGAGCTTGTTTATATAATGGAATGGTTTAGACCCACTGCTAAAGAATTACTTTCAACTGGTAACAATAATATTAATGAGAAATATTACCTCAACATTACTTCAGTATAAAATATATACAGATTTTATATCTTTTAAAATCATGCCATCAGCATGATTTCATTTTCATTATTTATTACCACATTATTAAAATAATAGCTTTTTGTGGAGCTCTATGTCCCTAGCACTATGCAAAGAACTTTATAAAAATGATCTCATTGAATCCCCATAACAATCAGATAAGTGCTTTTTTTAAATTTTCATTTGATAGATGAGAAAACGGAGACTTAAAAAGAATTTTTCAGTGGCAGAACCAGAGCTGTCTGATTCATGAACTCACACTCTTAACCACAAATTGCACTGCTACAATAAAGAATGGGATCATACCATTCAAAATATTTTAATAACTATTATTGTTCACAAAAATACTCATTTTATCTTATTGTAAGTAAGACTATAAAAAGTAAAATGAAGTTCTTGAAATGCAGAAAGACAATAGCTTTATCGAGCAAAACTGCTGTAAAAGTTTTTATCTTTTTAGAGTATTACCATTAGCAATTTACATAGTAAAATTTTATGATGCAAATTGCATCATAAAATAAAATACTGCACCAAAAATCGAAGCAAGTTTTTCTATTCAATTCAGCTTATTCTATTGAAATAGATGCTTTATTAAAACATGAGTGTATAATAATTAACTAAACATTAATTTAACTTAGAGAATACAACCTCTATTATTTATACAATATCTGCACTACTCTTCCCACATCTACAGGAACGAAAAATTAAGAAGCACCATGAAAATCTAGCTTTCATGAAAACTTTGTGGTGATCTATTGTTTATTTATGCATATCTTACATGGTAATTGTTCTCATTTTGAGAAGTTCTGGTAATTTTTCTGATTTTTATTTCTGCTCGCAAATAGTTAAATATGGCAATATTGTTAGCAGGTAATATTTTGCATTCAGAATTTCCACAAAGATAGTATACATTTTTGTGGGATCATGTGTTTATACCAAAGTATTTTAACTTATATTTTAATCGAATATACCATTTTTAAACAGAAATTAAAATAGTTTATCTATATTTATCTAAGATTTCTATATGATGAAACCTGTGATTCCACCTGGTTTTAGTAGCCCCATGATTGCCAGGTACTGAGGCTGTAGACTTCTATGGCACTTGACTTGGTGGGTAGAGATATGCCCAAACAACCTCATTTCCTTATAACATAAAAACTCTTAACTTAATAGGCATTCCCCAAATGTGGGGCTTCAACAAAACACTTGATACAGTTCAGTTACTACACAGATAAACATTTTTAATTTAATGGTAATGTGTTCATTAAATATGTAAACATATTACTAAAACATCAAAACTGTGATACTATTATAAAGATGGTAAGGCTAAAATAGTATTTTTTTAAAGAATCATCTCAACAGAAAATATCAAGTAAATAACAGGAGGGCTGGTACACAAAGTAAAACATTAAAATTCTACAAAAATTGCTTAACTATGAAAAACTAATATAATTTTTAAATAATTTAAAGTTGACTATAGTTTCAAAATAAGCATTTAAATTAGGCCAGCCTAAATTACTATAACTAATTCATTGTTGTTATTGAACTTAAAAAAAGAATAGTTATGTTCCATATTAGTGGATAATATCTTCAGGCATTATCTTAATGCTAATGTTTTATTCAATGTGACATTAGAAGCATTAACTTTTATAAATGAAGCCAAGAAATAACATGTGTTACATTTTAAATAGTGTATAATATTTATAGATTTTTTCCACACTCAAATATGTATTTTACTCTGTAAGGATAATAAATACCAAGGGCCCGAAAGGATTTTTAGGTGCTTCTTAATAGGTTTTCTGGAAATTTATTTGAGCCAGAAGAATTAGGAAGCATGCAAAATAAAGCAAAACTGAAAGTAAAGTAGATTCATCCCTGATGTTGCCTAGTAATAAGAATGTGGGAGAAAGTAGGTTCCATTTAACAGATGCAAAACAAAACATGATAGGGTATCTGTAGTCAGATTAGATAACATTCTGAATCTTGTCCATCCTGAGTTTTCTCAAATTGTGTGAATTTGTGGCTTTTTTTAACTAGGGGACATTTAAAAAAATTAATTCTTCAAAATAAAATGTGAATTATTTATGTTGATTTTATTTTGGATATAAGCTTTCAGTTTAAGCTACTATATTTAGAAAAAAGTCAAATTATAAATACTATAAATATAAATTAAACTACAGTAGAGTATTTGAGATACAAGTGTTTCGATACCAAAGATCAGTAATATTTGTATAATTAATCAGAAGCAAATAACACTACATGATTGTACACATAAAACTTGTGTAATTTATTATATTAAAGGATACTCCAATAAACAAAACTCAGAAAAATTGTAAGAATACAGGAGAGTGACAGAAGTAGATAACTCACCATAATGGTGTGCACGGACTGAAAATTATTTCATGGAAGCAATCCAAAAATAACAAATTATACTTTAAAAGGCTTTGTTGTAAAAATTGTGACAGACAGTAGCTGGGAGGCAGTTAGAGGTGAGCCTCAGGCACTTTAGTCAGCTTGCAAGATTAATCAGATGTATGTCTGGTGAAACTAAAATACACAGCTTCAATACAGCAAAGGGGCTGGCAAATTCACCCAGGCTAATTGTTAAAGACACACAACATGTACACACAACAACAGTCATCAGAAATCCACCATATCTTGATCTCCCTCGTCACTACCCACCAGAAGAGAGACTAGTGGGAAAAGCTGAAGACAGACATTCAAGACAGAATTTATGAAAGTAGGGTTTGGATTCACTCGTTAATAATGCCATGATATTTCACTGATAAATATTCATTCCTCCTTATTCCTTCTCACACATTTCACTTGGCCTTTTCCCTTCCTTCCTTCCTTCCTTCCTTCCTTCCTTCCTCCATCCCTTCTACTTTCTTCCTCTCTCCTTCCTTCCTTTTTTCCCTCTTTCTCTTTTTCTTCCTCTTTCTCCCTCCCTCCTTCTTTTTCTTTCCTTCTTCCTTCCTTCCTTCTTTCCTTCCTTCCTTCCTTCCTTTCCTCTCTTCCTCTGTTTCTTTATGACTAAATCAGTTGTGTATAGGATACTGCTCATTACTACAACAATCACCAGTCCTTATAAAGGCTTCTTTAGTAATGTGTTTCTTGTTGTATTATATCTGCTCCATCAGTTATTCCAAGCCCTATTCATTTATTCCCTTCAATCATACATCCAGGTGTCAGATGCATACAGATTTTTCCATGAAATGTAATGATGTTACATGTGACCATAACATAATTTAAAATGATGGTGGTTCAATAAATCTTCTACTTCTTACGCTATTTAAATTATTGTATTATCTTGATTTCTATACAATCAGTTCATTCCTTCTGTTCTCTACATAGTATTCTAATGTATGCATATGGCACATTTATGGTATCTAATACCCCTAGTAGTAACCAGTCTCCTTAGGAGATTAAAATAATTTCATTTAATTTTAAAGATTTTACTTATTATTTTTTAGAGAGAGGGGGAGGGAGAGAGGGAAAGAGACATTAATGCTTTTCACCTGGCTGGATGCCTGGCTTACAACCTAGTTATGTGCCCTGGCTGGGAATCAAACCAGCGACCTTTGGGATCCCAGGCTGGCACCTTATCCACTGTGCCACCAGCCAGGGCTGAATGAGATAAAAATGTTAACAATATGAGGTTCTTGCTATGGTTTAATCATACAACCTGCCAATTCTGAAATAATTTATTCTTTCTAACTCTTCTAAGACTTAAGCCCATTTCAAATAAAGTACTTTTGTTTTCAAAAGTGAGAAAGATATGCATAATGAAAAAAACATGCAGTTAATCATTCACAATTAAACTTCATCAGAAAAAAAAAAAGACAACCAAATTATCTTCTTCCCATGCACGTTTACACTGTCCATTACCTTCCCAAAAGGTGAAGAGATATCTTTGATCCAGATAGAGAATGTTTACATAAACAGCATCATACTGTTGAACTAATATTTCAACTTCATTTTCCCACTCAACAGTGTCTCAGTGGTTATTGTTGAGGTAAAGAAGAGTAATTGCAATTGACTTTTGCATTTTGGCCTCATATTTTTCCAATTTGATGACCCCTCCAATACACACTAATATTTTATTTGTCTACTCATTATAATTTTTTCCCTGGGAACTTTATATATATGGCCTTCGAAATTTGGCATTTCCTTTAGATGTTCTAATTTATTTCTAAAAAGTCTGTCATCATCTTTGTACTGCTACTTGTTTACAATAAAGATAATAACTACCTCACGTTATTTCTGCTTTCATCTTGGTGATATTTACCAAATGTTCTTTTTATTGTTATTTTCAAAAAATATTAAATTTGCTGATGATAATCTTCTAAAATTTTAAATTAAAATGTAAGTATATTTAGCTTTTATTTTTAATCTCTTAAAGTTTATTTTACTTTAAATATTCCATAGTTTTATAATGCATTAAGCCATACATATTTGAGTCTACTGCATTAGCCATAACCACAGGTTTTGATATGTAATGCACATATTATTATTTAGTTATGAACAGCTCATAATTACCATTTGCATTTCCTCTCAAACACAAATGTTATTTAGAGGTGTATTTTTATTTTCTAGTTGTGTACTTTTTTAACTGTTGACAACTAATTTTATTGTACTGAGATAAGAAAATATGACCTGCAGTAAAACAAGTTTTGTTGTTTGTTAAGATTTATCCAGGACCTAAACATAAACATAAATAATTTTGGAAAAGTTATTTGTTGTTTAAAAGAAGTGAGTATTCTATATTTTGAGAATAGAAATTTCACACAATTCTATTGAATCAACCCTAGTATTTAAGATCGTAATTTTTAGTATCTTACCTATTTTTAAACTTTCAATCTATCACTTCTGAGTGATGAATATTAAAATGTCCCAGTGTGATTGTAGATTCTATATTTCTCAGATTGAGTACTAAATGTTAAACTAGTTTATTTGGTGTATAAAGGTTCCAACTATCACATCTTTTTGTTGTTCATGATGAATTCTTCTTACTGGGGAACACTCTTCTATTTCCTTCTGTTTATTCAATGCTGTAATGAACATACAAGATCTGTCCTGAAAGTATTGAGCCAATGTGCTCAATACTTTCAGGACAGCCCTTATAGGAAGCATTGATATTGATTTCAGGTTTTTGTTGGTTTTGTTTTTTTTTTTTCAGTTCATTTGAGCCACTATTTCTTTTAATAGCTACATTTAACATTCACGTTTACTGTGGTTACTGAAATGTTAATATTTCATACTGCTATTTCATTTTGTTTTTTTTCACTATGTTTTCTTTCTGTTTTGTATCTTATTTTTCATTTGTCTTTTTGTTCTTATATCTTTATTGGCTTTATATTAAATAGTCTATTTTTCCTTGTAATCATCAGCAAATGTTTACCATCTGTGCTTCCTTAAAGTAACATCTAGAGTTCATCACTATCAATATGAACTCCTCTCCAACGGGGCAACATTAATATGCTATTTCTATCAAGTTCTTTCTACTTGCTCCTGTCTCTCAATATCTCATGTTGGTACCATTCGAAATTTTCAGTTCAGACTTTTACACATTTTATAGATTTTATACTTAGAGTTAGCAATAAATTTATTAATCTATTTTCTCTCTGCTGAATCTTTATTACCTCATTCATTTTTATTTTGAGTGATTCTTTAGTAATTGTCTCTGAGAATGCTTATTTTTGACAGTAAGTGATTTTATGTATTTGTCATAATTAAGAAGTTTATCATCTATTTTAGTTATACACTTATCATTATAAACACAACTTTATGAAATACATTTTAATCCCATGCTTTGGAAAGTAGTCATTTACCACTACTGTCTCTCAACTAAGAATAGGACATTTTAATATTTTAACACTTTCAATTTCTCTTTCCTCATTTTCTTCTTTATCACCCACTATAGGTTGGTTACATAATTATTAGTTTTTCAAGTATTTATCTTCACAGTTTTTTTAATAATAATGTATTATTTTATCTATAAATTTAAACATTACTTAAAATTAAAAATGGAAATCAATGTCCCTTATATCATCAAAGTCCATTCTAACTTTTAAAAGCTCTTATTTCTAATTGCATTTACTCCATATTTTTCCTTACAGAACTACAGGATGCTTCTTTGTGAAGTTGTAGGTGTGAAAGCCTCTACTATCTATAGAGTAAGTGTAGAGTGATGGTGACTTCAACTGGAACTTACTTACAGATAAGAAGTACACATACTGCATAATCCTAAACTGTTTTATTATTTCAAAGTATTTCAAGCTCTATTAGCTTTTAAAAAAAAGAATGGGCTCTCCAAAATAGTCCATATTATTAAACTAATGACATTTAATTGTATGACAAATTCTACACGTTTTTTACAGCAAAGACTTCTAGGACAAAGGAAGGTTGGGGGGAAGCCCAGGTTGTATTGGATTAACTACCTGGCAGAAATGACAAAATAAGCCCACCAAAACCATACCTGTTGATTCTATATAGGAAATAAACTATCCTTGACCCAAAATAAAATTTCAAAATAAAATGCACAATGGAAACCAGAGTGAAAATAATAACCCTAAATGAAGTGTAATTAGCCCTGGCTGGTGGCACAGTGGATAAGGTGCCAGCCTGTGAAAGGTCGCTGGTTCCATTCCCAGGCAGGGCACATAACCAGGTTGCAAGCCAGGTCTTCAGCCAGCTCTATAGCTGGAGGCAGGTGAAAGGTAACCATACATTGATGTCTCTCTCCCTCTCTGCCTCTCTCCCTTCCCCTCTCTTTGAAAATAATAAATAAAATCTTTAAAAAATAAAAAATAAATAAAATGCAATTGTGTAGAACATCACATTGACATTGAAAAGGTAACAACTGTGTAATGGGAAGGACTAGGTTTTAAAATAGAAAAGATGGTAATGATTTCAAAAGTAGTATGAAATACTAGAGTTAACAGTTTTTTTTTATGTAAGGAGAAAGGGTAAAGAAATTAAAAATTACATCAATTATCCACTGCAACCATTGAAATGGTTCATTATCTTTATCATACATCAGTTTACTAGAATAATGCATGCTGGTTGTAAAATATTTAACAGAACTATATAACATAAAAAATAAGTCCTCCAGGATCCAGACCCAAAGTAAGAAAACAAATTAATTTTAAAACCATAAGACACTTTATATGCCTTTAACAGTATTTTATGTTTATTTTTCATCATTTGTATCATTTATACTTTAGGTTCCTTTTAACAAAAAGATAAACTTAGATAGAAAATAGTGCATTTAACTTGTCCCTTATTATGTAACAATTTTCTTGGTTTCAGTATTTCACAATTTGCCAACAAGAGTACAATTAATATTTTCAATGAATATGAGAATATTGCAAACATATGTGATACATTTGCAAAGTGTACCTGTTTCTCAAAGTACATTGCTTACAGAGGGTATAAGCATTTCACATTTTAATACATATTACCAAATTTCTCTAAAAATTATTAGAGTATTACACGCCTACCAAAAGCACTGGCCTTTTGCCCATGTTGTCACTGGTTAAGAAGTTAAATATTTTTAAATATTGATTTTAAGAGGTGTTAAAACATTCTAATGGAAACATTTGTTCCTCTTCTCCAGGATAACAAAAAGAATAGGATTATAACAGTATTGATAGGAGAGAGAAACACATGCAAACATAAACCCTAAAATCCTAAGAAAAGAGTTCAAACTCTGAAATGAGAAGGGTTATGATAAAAAGAGTGGTTGAGTTTGATATAGTCCCAATCATTTATTTTTGCTTTTACTTCCCTTGACTTTGGGGTCGAATTCATAAAATCTTCTCTAAATCCAAAGTTCATAAGTTTAGTTCATATGTTTTCTTCTATGTAATTTATTGTTTCAGGTCTTATATTTAGGTGTTTAATCCATTTTTAGTTAATTTTTATATATGGGAACAAATAGTACTCTATTTTCATCCTTTGGCATGTAACTTTCCAGTTTTCCCAGCACCACTTATTGAAGAGTCTTTATTTTTCCCATTGTATGCTTTTTGGCTCCTTTGTCAAAAATTATTGGCCCACATATATGTGGGTTTACTTCTGGGCTTTCAATTCAGTTCAATTGGTTTGTGCATCTGTTTTTCTGCCAATACCATGCTGGCTTGATTATTGTCACTTTATAGTGTAATTTGAAGTCAGGGAGTGTGATACCTCTGGCCTTTATCCTTTTTTCTCAGGATTGTCTAAGTTATTTTGGCTGTTTCGTGATTCCATACAAATTTGATGGGTTTTGTTCTAGTTCCTTAAAAATATCATTGAGATTTTGATGGGGATTGCATTAAATCTGTATACAGGGTATGCATGATCAATTGGCAATAACTTTGCATCTCCTTATTTCACATGCTTCTTATTAACTTTGAAAAACTGTTTCTAAGGTTATGATTTAACATCACTGTTTCAGATATAAAGTATTAAATTCTGAGAACAACCATCATGTCGAAGGAATACAATGTTAGAGCAACCATAATGTCTAGACTAAGGAAATTGTGGACTTAAATAACTCCCCTTTACATACAGTTGACAACGTGAAGAAGGTATATGATGCTGATCCTGATGTCACCACACCAACAAGGAAAATGCATAAGGTACACAAGGATTGAACAAGTCCAGATATTGTACACAGAATCCAGAAGATCATCAATGATGATCCAGGATGTTTACCTTGATGTTTTGAGAGAAGTAGTTGTACCATGGATGAAGCAAGTTACAAATGGACGTCATTTTATTTCCCAACAAGATGGTGCACCAGCACATAACACCAAAAAGGTGCAAGAATGTCTCAGTGTCAATGTTCCTGAATTCTGGTCAAAAGAAATCTGGCCACCTGGTTCACCAGATGCAAATCCTTTAGACTATTACATATGCAGTGTTTGTGAGAGAGAAGTTAAAAAACCACCTCATTCCAATAAAGAAGCTGTTAAAGCTAAGATCGAAAACATTATGATGTCCATGGATAAAGAAAAGTTAATGAAAGTGTGCTCAAGATTCTCAAGTCAAATCAAGTCTATTATAGCAGCAAATGGAGAGTTTTTTAAAACGATTTAAAAAATAATGACTATGTTTATGTATTTACATATAAGAATAGATTTATTTCAAAATAGAACACTTTTGTGGTATGTTATTTTACTAAAATTTTGCCAATTGATCATGCACACCCTCTATTGCTTTGTGTAATATAGACATTTTAACTACGTTGATTCTTCTCATCTATGAACATGGAATATCTTTCCATTCCATTATATCCTTTTCAATCTTTTAACAATGCTTTGTAGTTTTCAGTATATAGGTCTTTCACAGCTTTTTTTAAGTTTATACCTAGATATTTTATTCTTTTTGTTGCAATTGTGAAAGGAATTATTATTTTTAAAATTAGTTTTTCTGAAATTTTGTTAGTATGTAGGAATACAATGAATTTTTGTATATTGATTTTGTATCCTGCTATTTTACTGTGTTTGTTTATTGTTTCTAATACTGTTTTGGTAGAGTCTGTAGAGTTTTTTATATAAAGAATTATGCCATCTTCAAAAAGTAACAGTTTCACTTCTTCATTCCTAATTTGGATGCCTTTTATTTCCTTCTCTTGCATGATTGCTAAAAAGCTTCTGCAGAGCAAAAGAAACTACCAACAACACAAAAAGGCAACTAACTGAATAGAACATATGTGCGAACAATTCCAACAAGGGGTTAATATCCAAAATACATAAAGAACTCATACAATATTACACCGAACAGACATATAATTCAAAGAGGACTTGAATAGACATCTCTTCCAAGAAGACATACAAATGGCCAATAGATATATAAAAAGATGCTCAACTTCACTAACTATAAGGGAAATGCAAATCAAAACTACAATGAGATACTACTGTACATATGTATATTAGAATAGCTAGTATCAACATGACAAGTAATAAAAAGTCTTGGAGAGGTTATAGGGGAGAAGGAACCCTCATTCATTGCTGGTATGAATGTAAACTTATACAGCCATTATGGAAAACAGCATGAGGGCTCTGAATAAAATTAAAAATATTATTAAGTAACCATATAATCCAGCAATCCCTCTTCTGTGAATCTACCTAAAAATTCAGAAAGCATTCATTTCAAAGATATAGGCACCACTATGTTCATTGCAACATTATTCAAGGTGATGAAGACATGGAATTGACCAAAGTGTCCTTCAATAGATGATTGGATAAGGAAGATGTAGTTTATATATACAATGGAATACCACTCAGCCATATGAAAAGATAAAATACTGCCATTGGCAACAACATGGATGGATCTTGAGAATATCATGCTAATCAAAATAAGTCAGACCGAAAAAGTTAAAAACAATATGATTCATTCATATGTAGGATATAAAACTGAAAGCAACGAATGAATAAACAAGTAAAACAAACAAATGAAATTCATAGACACAAACAATAGTATGGTGGTGACCAGAGAGAAAGGGGCTGGGGAAGGTAGGAAAAATAAAGGGGATCAAATATATGGTGACAGAAAAAGATCTGACTTTGGGTGGTGGGTACATGATGCAATATACTGATAATGTATCATAGAGTTGTACAATTGAAACCTATGTAATCTTATAGATAAATATCACCCCAATATATTTAAATTTAAGAAAAATAACTAAAGAAAGAGTAGTTCAGATGATAATTAAAACAATCTAAGAAAGAGTAGTTCAGATGATAATTAAAACAGTCTAATATCCATAAATTCTTTGCAGTTTTTGTCAACTAGTATAAAGAACCTTTCCTGTGAAATGTTGATCAATCTGACAATAATTGTTTTTAAATCAAATGTTAGTTTTCTAAAGATATAATTACACATTTTCTGATGTCATGATAATAAAAGGTAAGGGTGTGTCTTCTGAGTTTAGACAAAGATTTTAACTGTCTTTTTAAATCTGTTTAAAGTCAGAATCCATTGTCTACTCTACGTTAGTTTATCACTAAGATTTGCCATTTCTTCTAACATATTTGTGATGCTGTATATGACAGTACAATTGAAAGACTCTAGTGATATGTATGTTCTGTTATTTTATTATGAAGGAATAATTAAGTAGAAATGAAATCTCACTCATCTCACACAACTAACTTGAAGCAAACCATTGCCTGACTGTCCTTCAAATGCTCATTTAATCAGTATGTGTTTTTCATAGTAACAGTTACACACTTACTGAGAGGGCAATATTAAGAAATACAATGATGAAATTATTAAGGCACTAAAGGAAGCCATATGGACAGTTAGCCTCTTAACCCATAGACTATCTGTATTCACTTGGCAATTTAAAACGCATTTAGGAAATATTTGGTGAGCCAATAAAGCAATAGAAGATGTACTTTGCAAGCTGATCATAAAACAGATGGTTTTACAATCATACTTATATTTAAAATAAATAAATAAAATGTGTTGTGCTATCATTAAAGGTTTGCATTTATGCCACATGCTTCTTGTTCAGTATTGTTTAATAGTATCATCCTGTCAGAGTGTACCATATCTTCATTTTTCCTTTGCATATGTTCAGTAAGTTTACTGACTGATTCTCTTAGCAGGAAGGATAAATTACCCAATCACATTGTTGGAATTTGATACAAAATTTGATACAAATATTGTATTCCTTAATGGTGTCTTTATGTTGTATATAATATAGTTTTGTTTAATTAAGCTAAAAGGTAAAATATGCTCTGGAAGTAATTCTTAAAATAGGCTATAATTATTCTAGGCATAGTAATTGAATAAAAAATATTAGCCTATACCTAGCCATAATATAAAATAAATGTGACTACAGCAATAAACACATCTTTCTGAAGAAAACAATTAAGCATTATAACTTTTGTGTATATGTGCATATGAGAGAGAATTACTATTATTGTAAACAAAAAAATTAGACTGTAGTTAATTTTATTCATTCTAAAGCATTAAAGGGGAAGTTTACTAATGTCTGCAATTTTCTTTAACATGCACCTAAAATAAGATGGATTAATGATGGAGATAGGATGGGATGGATGGATGGATGGATGGATGGGATGGATGGATGGATAGATGGATGGATGGATAGGTAGGTAGGTGGGTAAGTAGAAAACAGTTAAATAATAATGATAGAATCTAGGAGTTGTGTATACAAATTTTTACTATAAAATTAAAAATTATTTTTCTTACGTTTGAAAACTTTCTATAATAAAATGCTGAGAAGGGAAAAGAAAATCAGATGTTTACAATTGAAAGTATAGAGGAAGGAGAGCAGTTGTTGGTTACAGCTAGTTTAGAGTAAGAACATGAGAGAAGTTGGATGTTTTAGGGTGGAAATAGGCAAATAAAGGAAAGTCAAGAAACTGAGAAACCAAGGCAGGGAGCTGGAAAGTTTGTCTACTTGAATGTATATGGATATTGCAATCATCAAAATTCTGCATTTATTGTTCTAGGAAAAGTGATACGGAACCAATACTCAAATATTCAAGGAATAAAAGAGACTGACCTGTGTACAACAACAGAAGAAATAATAACAAGTGACACAGGCTGATGGCAAATGCTTCAGTGATGGAGGCTTTTTAGTAGGAAGAATGAACAATGTTCTGGATACAACAGAGAGAAACAAAAAGATATCTATTCCAGTTTCAGGCTCAGAGACACAGGGCTATGGGAGGAAAATAGCCACTACCTAAGAAAGCTACATGAAAAACAGCATGGTAGCCCTAGCCGACCGACTCACACATTTGGTTAGCATCTTGTCCTGATACATCATGGTTGTGTGTTCGATCCCTGGTCAGGGTACATACAAGAATAAACCAATGAATGCATAAATAAGTAGAACAACAAATCTCTCCTCTCCTCTCCTCAATCTCTCCCCCTTTTCCTCTCAGATAAATTTTAAAATATAGCATGGTGAGGTTGCAATCAAGTCTTGGTTAGAACATTAAGGTGAAGGAAATGTTTAACAGAGGTTTAAGATAAAGGAGATTTTCATAAGGAAAAATCACAAGACGCAGAGAGTGCACCAGCAGAGTTTCAGGAATGAAATTAGGAATAGGGGTAGGAAATGGAGTCAGATAAGATTAAACACAACCAAATGGGGATGAGAGTTTAGGGCTTCTGGTGGGAAACAAAATAGTACATAGAACTCAAAGGTGTGATGAAAAGAGTCCTGGTGGTTTCAGAGGCCAACAGAGTGATGGTGTTCAGAATAATGGAAAGGGAGGAGATGTGGATATCTTGCCAACAGTATGCAGAAGGAAAAGATATTTATGAAGCAGAGAGATGGCAAAGGGACTTCTAGGCAGTGGAAAGAGTCTGAGCAAAGGCTCAGAAGTTTATGACAGTAGAATGTTCCAGGGTTCACCAGTATAATAGAGGAATACGTGTGGTATATAAAGCACAGGATGGAAGTTCTAGTTGTTGAAGTTTCAGGGTGTTATATGACAAACGGAAAGGGTTTAAAATTATCCTATAAGCAGTGGGGAAACATTGAAGAATTGTACAGAGGGAAGGTAATCACATACTTGGGTAACAAAGAATACTCTGGATGCAGTATAAAGCTTGAACGGATGGTATCACACTGGAAGCAGAAAGTTCAGTTAAGAGGATTGGTCTAAGGGCAGGTGACAGATAGTTAATGCCTGAACTAGAATCTGAGAGTAAAAATGCAAAGTATGCAGAGATACAAGCTGCATCAATTGATGCAAAAAGAAAGATAAAATGAAAAATTCATGACCATTTCTAGCTTCTGGTATGATTATGGAGCCAGTAACTATACAGGAAGTAATAGGAGCTGAGGGGATTTAAAAGTTGAGAGGACTTGGATTAGGGGAAATATAATAAATTGCTCTTGTAACATGAGGCTGAATGCAAATACATAGAAACAATTTGGGTTACATAATCAGGGAATGAATGTGGATTGCTGAATAGCTTATAGCAATTTTAAAGACTGAACTAAAATCTGATCACTCTGTGACTATTTACTGCTAGCCCAAACATTACAACACAAGAATGTAAATTAAGAGGGAAGCATAGGAATCAAGAGAGATTTACAAGATTAACACATTATAAGACATTCTGACTTGATAAAATGAATGTTCAATAATAAGTAAATATATGCAATAATATATTTTCTAGCTAAATATAACTGGAAAAGAGTAGTTCTAACATATTATCTATTTTTGATTCAGTAATACTTTCAAGACCTATAATGTTGTAATCATGAATCTGTATTACTATATACGAGTATTATGTACCCCAATAAAGTATGCAGTCAACAAAACTGGACGCATAGGCCTTGCTTTCTCAGAACGGTTAGAGTTGAATCAAACAAAACTTAATATATTCCAGATCATTTGCTGTCATTAACCTAGGGACTCACATGACTCCTTTATTCCACAAGCAGTGATGACCTAATTATTTTTTGACAATGGCACCACAATGGTACTATTCTAAAAATCCTAATTTAATGCCAATTAAGAATAAACTTAAACTCTAACAAATACCTTAAACATGACTGATCATAGAAGACTCCTTGCTAAAGAGAACTTAAGAATGATTTTATAAATGCATTTTTATTTTTGGTATTATGTCCCTGTATACTTAGGGCATAAATTTTTTCAATTAGTGCACTCATGGAGAGATCAGTTTTCATTAGAAATATACAACCATATATTGCAATTGATTTCTACAGTTAAAATATTATGATGCTTTTTTATATTAAATATAACAATATGATAATGAAAAGCTCACTTCCTGAAAACTGAAAAAAAATCACTTATTCCAAAAGGAAAAGCCATTACTTTACTTTGTATGGAAGCTATCTTGCAAAAAACCTTAATTATAAAGTAAAATAGAAATCTAAAACTATAGCTTTGGACTTCTTTTTTTACACAAAATGATTATATGTGGGTGATGAATCATTCTGCTAAGTTCCTGCATCCATTTTTCTCAGTTCTGTCTAGATATAGTATTCTAGATTGAATGAACATAGTCATTTAATGCTAGAACACTGTCAAGATTCTAATCAAAGTGGACATTTGTTGAACTACATCTGTCAGTATTTGGACTTGACACACTATCAGAGGTAGATATATTAGTATCATTATACAAAATACAATTTAAGACCTTTTTATAATTTCTAATTATCTAGTTTTGTTCTATCTGTTCAATCTTTTTTATCTCTCCTCATTAATAGAACATTATTTATACTATTTTTCCTTTGCATATACTGAATTTGCACTTTTAGGGTTTTTAAGTTTATTTAGTTATTAGTGTTTCTTATATTAATGACTAGACATATGCTAGTAACATATAATCCTTTTTTAGCTACAACCAATATAACAAAACTGAGGCAACTGTAAGAATTCTAACAGCTTCTTTAATTTATAGTTTGTTAATAGCATTGCATTAGTGCTGTTGAATCTCAATGTTAGTGATAAAGAAGGTAATTTATAATATGGAAGGCCGATGATGTTGTTAAGCAATTGTTATCCTTCCATTTAGGATTTCTGACAAGAGGTTATTATTTATGGTTGCTTAAGTTAAGCACTTTTAAAGTTAACAGTTTTTTTATCATCCAAATAGCAGAAGTTAGAACAACTCTATTTAAAACTTCTATTCTTTTAAAGATATATACAGCATTTAAATCAACATATAGTCAAACATACATAATCAACTACTTCTCCCAAACATAAAACAAATTAGTTCACCCAAGAATAAATTAAGAATCAAGCAATCCAGTAGTTTCAAATTTTCTTTCTTCCTCATGTTTCTGTTCATGTCTATATAAATGGCTCAATTAAAATGACTGTTGAAGTCTACATATTTTTAAAATAATTATCTTGGACCCTTTGGTTTTACCATCATTGATCTTGATTTTCTCTTCATCCTAGAGTCTATGCAGGCTCTACTATTCTGTCCTTTATGTCCAGTTTTCATTCAAAACATTCAATTTCATTCAAAAGCAATCACTTCTTGAACTTATTTCCCTTGTTTTTTATTTTTGATGTATCCTAAAACACAGTTTGATTCTCCATCTCTGGGTACCTCTATTTTAGATCACTCTGGAAATCAACATGAATGATCAAACAGCAGACTAAGTAAATCTTTCCAAATAATCTAATGGGTTTGTGTATTTCCACCTCAAAATAGTCCATCACCTCCTGCCTATTCTATTTTTTTCCTTAGGATTCTTACTCTTGTCCTTTGTTTTCTCCTAAGGAAAAAAAAAAAAAAAAAAAAGGAAAACCATTAGGGAGTAACATTTCAATTTGTCTGAAATGAATCTAGGAATAGAAAGGAAGTAGTTGAGTAGCCACTATGTAACTTCTGAAAGCTACAGGATATACATGATCTACTTTTACTTATTCCCTGACCAATTGATCAACTGAGGAGGATTAAAACCCCAATGATGTAGATATTGCCCCCAAAGATGAGAATTATGTTCTAAAACAAGTGTTTTTTGGAAACTAAAAAAACTCCTTAGTCAATTTTTCAAGCATGCTAGGAAACCAATTCATGTTTAAAACTGATAAGGGCTATCTAGTATTTATTCTGCCTCTCCTAGATAACTATACCCTGACATAACCAAGCAATTGAAAAGGCAAAGTTTCTCTTTAAAACAACTTTTAAATGAAGAACAAATAGCAGAATTCAAGTATCACTACTTTGAAGCAATTAATAAATTAATGGTGCTAGATAATGATCATAACAAGTATGATATCCCAGAATGAGTCCAATATTCACACCTTCTCATGAAGGAATGCAATAATATCAATGAAACATGTTATAAGTAACAAATCAGAGGAAATGTAGGTATTAGGAGACGAATTAGAAGATACCATGGTATTCAGGGGTGATGTTAGTGTTTAAAATAATATAGTAGAATAATTTTAAACCTCAAAATAGTCATAGCATAAACTATATATCTTGTTGTATAGAAGTTCAATTAATACTGACACCAACAGCTTAGAAAAACATCTTAAATGGGTTTATACTATTTATTTGCTTGTTCTCAGGGATCACAGCCCTGTGCTGCCTGTTGTTCAATGTACAAAAATTATATATAAATGATATGCAAAATCCCATATGTTAAATCCAGTTTTCTAGTTATTTACAGTAATTCCAGACTCTGTTAGTCTCTCAAGGCGGGAGATGAGCCAATCTCCCTCTTTTAAAAAACTTCATCTTTAATGTTTTGAAGCAACACTTTGATGCTTGAAACCTAGGATGCATTCCAGCCATAGAACACAAAAATGTAAGCATCTTTTAATGGCAGATATATAATAAACATAATGATTGTTGATGATAAAGATGTTAAGAATGTCTTCCAAGACATGATGGTTTCAGAGACGAAGACCTAGTTGAGGTATTTTTCTGTTCTTTTTGTTTTGCTTTGTTTTGTTTTTGGTTAATAGTTTTTATGTTATGTATGTACATATTTGTTTATTTATTGTTGCTGTATTGTATTTGTTCCCTTTGGTTTCCCATTGCTCTCCCCTGTCCCGCCCACCTCCCCTTCTCCCCAACATTGTTGTCCGTGTCCATGGTTCATTTACACTAGTTCCTTGACTAAACCCTCTTCTTTCTGCCTTTCTCCTCCGCCCCCTCCTGTCTGGTCACTGTCAGTCTGTTCCTTGTTTTCTTGTTTTTATGACTCTAGTTCTATTACGCGCATTTGTTTCTTTTGTTCATTGGCATGCTGTATCAGGTAAGATCATATGGTATTTGTCTTTCACTGATTGGTTTGTTTCACTAAGCATTATACCCTCCAGTTCCATCCTTGCTATTGCAAAAGGTAGGAGTTCCTTTGTTCTTTCTGCTGGGTAATATTCCATTGTGTAAATGTACCACAGTTTTTGATCTATTTATGTACTGATGGGCACCTTAGGTTGGCTCTAGTACTTGGCTATTATAAATAGTGCTGCTATGAATGTAGGGGTACATAGGTTCTTATGAATTGGTGTTTCAGGATTCTGAAAATCTGCACTAATTACACTGCTAAGAACAAGACATACCCTACATTAAAGATACTTTAAGCATCAAAATTACTGCATTTATACATCTATATTAGCACTACAATCTTAAGGGTTTAATCTCTGGTTCATCCCTAAAATAAAGTATAGGACATTGTGACATCCATTTATATATTAACCTTGTTTTTGTTCTCTTATTTTCCTGCCTTTATTTCTTTTTGTTTCAGTTTTCTAATTTTATCCTCCTAAGGCAGAATAGTAAGAAGCTGAGAAAATTCCTGGGCAAGTGGAACAGGGAAACTGAGACGAAGTAAAATAATTAAATGAGGCCAAGCAATTTGAACAATTTATAGCTAGCTAATGATTTGCAAGACCTTATCTTCCCTAACCAAGGACACTTAAGAGCAACTGGTTTATTTCTCTCCTCCCTAACCAGCAAATACTTGGTTAAATGGTCCTGGTTGGGAAAATAGAGAAAGAATAGTGAGCTAATGAATGCCATTTGTGCCAGCTAAACCCAAGGACAAATGAAATCAGGGGAACAAATAACAAAAACCCAATTAGAGCCAGGCAGACCCAAGATGAAAGTAAAACAGTATAGCAGACCAAAGAATAATCCCAAACTCCCCTATACACTCATTTTGATGCACCAGCCTATTAAAAATGCACCTGGAAAGCTAATGAATATTCTACTGAAATCCTCCCATAAGATTCTACCAAGAAGAGATAAAACCTTCAAGACAAAGGAGACCAGTGCAGGCTTTCTGGCGAGTGCACCCTTGGCCCTTCTCAGCCAAGAACTTTTCGCTTCCTCTTAAATGCTAAGTGTCCCCGCAAGACTTGCAACCCCCTTGAGCAGCAGACAACAGCAGCTAATTCCAGGCTTACCCCCAGTCCTGTCTCCAGGGTCCCCTTTTCCTTTACTCTCTGGTGAGCTGACAGTAGCTCCTACACTTTCTTCCTGTGTTTTTAGGGAGCCAAAGCAGAGCACCACCTAGGCTCTCTCCTGTTGCTTCTTTTACCCTAAGTCCTTCCTTTGTTCCATTGTCCCAGCTTTAACAAACATACTCTCAAAATCACCTGGGCTGGTGTTGTGAAATTTTTCCTACACAAAGTCAAGAACCCACGCACTACATTCTAGCCTAAGGTAAAACAGCTCCAGGTTGGTCCCTGTCTGGTGACAATACAACACAGTATTTCTACATTTGTAAATTTCCAAACAGTTCTACTCTATGTGTAATTTCAAACTGTTTCACTGGTCTTACTTGAATAGATGCAAGGTTTCCCTTTACATTAAAAATAAAATCTTAGTGTTCAACTCCCTCACTTTCTATTTGTTATGGCTTACAATTGTCCTCAGTCATCAGAGAGAGGGTTGCCTTTAAATGTTGATTAAAATGAATCAAAGTCAAGCATTATACTGAAAATTAATCTGAATTGGGCTTTAATAACGTTTTCTGGTGACTCAGCACCAGGGAGACAAACAGCCCAAATAAAAAATGGGCAAAGGACCTGAACAGACAACTCACTGAGGAAGATATTCAAAGGGCCCAGAGGCATAGGAAAGAATGTTCAACATCACTAGTCATCAGAGAGATGCAAATTAAAACCACAGTAAGATACCACCTCACACCTGTCAGAATGGCAATCATCAGCAGATCAACAAACAACAAGTGTTGGCGAGGATGTGGGGCAAGAGGAACCCTTGTGCACTGTTGGTGGGAATGCAGGCAGCCACTGTGGAAAACAGTAGGGGGTTTCCTTAAAAAATTAAAAATGGAACTGCCTTTTGATCCAGTGATTCCACTACTTGGACTATACCCAAAGAATCCTGAAACACCAATTCATAAGAACCTATGTACACCTATGTTTATAGCGGTACTATTTACAATAGCCAAGTGCTGGAAACAGCCTAAGTACCCATCAGTGGATGATTGGATCAAAAAACTTTGGTACATTTACACAATGGAATTCTATACAGCAGAAAGAAAGAAGGAATTTCTACCCTTTGCAACAACATGGATGGTACTGGAGAGTATTATGCTTAGTGAAATAAGCCAGTCAGTGAAGGACAAATACCATAAGATCTCACCCATTACAGGACAATAATGAACAAAACCAAGGACAAGCAAAACAGAACCAAATATATGAATACAGTGAATAGGCCTTCAGTGGTCAAGGGGCAGGCAGTTGAGGGGAGAGGAGAGGAAGAGTCAAGGAAGGGGAGTAGTGTAGACAAGAACCTAGTATAAAGGAATCATGGACAAGGACAACAGGTGGGATTGACTTTGAGGGGAATGGGTGGGTGGGGAGGGGGACAGAGAAGAGCAAAAAGGGGATGGATGCAATACAACAACAATAAAATTAAATTTTAAAAATGTTTTCTGAATTTAGATTTAAATTATTATGTTCTTTGTAGCATAATCTTGAGCCTATCTTGTGTTATAGTTTATAAAATATATTATTTATTAATTACTGAACATTCAATAAATAGATGAACAATAAAAATAACATGGTTATCATAACTAATTAATATAATTTACACATTCTTATCATAGAGTTGTTACAAAGCTGCCACTAGTGACTCTGTGTCAAGAGAACTGGATTTCCATCTATACCTTTATGACTTCAACTGTATTTGTTGTTCACAAGACATGAATACTTCACATGTACCATGCCTGTCTCACAAAGCTACAGTCAAGATCAAATGAGATAATGGAAAATAATAACAGTTTAAATATTTCAGAGGCAAATATTCATCAAGAACTCTCTCTGTACTGTGTTTTCATATTATCACCAAAATTATCCTATGAGTTTGATTATCATTGTCATTTTCATACATAAAGAAACCTTGTCACATAGAGCTTATATAATTTGCCCAATGGCACACAAGTATTAAGAGATAGAATTAGAATTTGATATCAGCTGGTCTGATTCCTGAGCCAAAGTGCTCAGCTAAAATTCTAAATTGCTAATTGTCAGCTCCTTCCCTTCAGGTTCTGTAAAACTTAGCTATATAACATTAACTAGCTGTTTCAAATTTTTAAGATCTAAAATTCCAATGATAGAAACTTTTCTTTAGATTGCCTAGAGTATAAATCAACAAATCTAATCAAAATGCACCATAAAATTTTAAATGAAACTTAGACAAAAATATGTTAGAAAATTGATTTTGTAAACATATTAGCCTAGTGACTTGCCAATTACCAGCCTCCTATACAGTAACTAGTTACACCTTCAGTATGTTTTATTTATACATAAACACAAAGTATTGACTTTTAAATAAATCCATTAATAGTCCAATTAGTGGATTTATTATTATTTAGTAACTCACTACAAATCAAAACTGAAACCTAAGAGGTTAATATTAGGTATTAAAGAGATGCCTGATAAATCTATTTTTCTTCTAATTCAGAAAATGTTACCATACTTTGTTCATTTAGACTGTTTTAACATTCCAAGTTTCCACTGTACTGTGAAATTTGGAGAACAACACTGCCATCCAGGGGATAGCATATTGAAAGTGCAGAGACAGAATAACTGAAAAAATTAATGCAGAAGTCCTCAGGTGGAATTGAAACACTCGGTTGTGTTACAATCTATTGGGAGATGAGTTATTAAAAATAGTTGACGGCCCTGCCTGGTAGCACAGTGGGTAAGGCACCAGCCTGCGAACCCAAAGGTCGCAGGTTCGATTCCCCAGCCAGGGCACATAACAAGGTTGCAAACCAGATCTCCAGTCAGATCTGTGGCTGGAGTCAGGTGAAAGGCATTGATGTCTTTCTCCCTCTCTGCCTCTCTCCCTTCCCCTCTTTCTAGAAATAATTAAATAAAATCTTTAAAAAAATAAAATAAAATAAAATAAAAATAAAAATAGTTGAAATACTAAAGATGGAAAACATGCTTTAAAAAGGACAGGATTCCCAATAACTTTTACTGACTCACCCAAGTGAGAGAAAGGTGTAGTATTACAACTACCTTGTTAGTACCAGCCCATAACTTTCCATTAAAAAAAGAAGAAGAAGAAGAAGAAACCAGATCTCCTGTCAAAGTGGAGGTGCGGGTAAATACACCTCACCTCTGCACCCAACTATAGCAAAAAATACAACTAGACTACAAAAACAAGTATCACCAAGAATTGTCAGAAAATTGAGCTGTGTGGAAGTCTGACAACCAAGGATTTAAGGAAACCATATTCATCCAGATGGGTAGGAGGGGGTGGGGCTGCAGAGAGGCACAGAGAAAGGGAAGAGGTGGACAAGTGCAGAAAGATGTAGAGGCACAGAGTGGTACACAGAGGCACAGAGATAGTAACGAGCAGTCCCATGTCCATGTGTGGTGGATAAAAATCAGGAGGGATACCTTAGGAGTGAGGGCTCTCAGCCCCAGACCAGACCACCCAGCCCAGGGTTCTAGTGCCAGAAAGATAAGTCCCCATAACTTCTTGCTGTAAAAACCAGTGGTATTTGGGGCAGTGGAAGAAACTGTGGGATTCCCAAAAGACTCTTCTTAAAGGGCATGCAATAGACTTAGGACTCATGCAGACTCACCCCCTCGGGGATTCAGCACCAGGGCTGGAAGGGCACCAGTGCCATATGGAGAAAGTGGAGTGTGAGTGCTGGGAGATGGCTTGCTCTCAGGCAAAACTCCGGAGCCAGGCAACGGCATTGTCTCCTAGGCAAGCCCTCCTCCACACAGAGCAACAGAGCAGTGACAGGGGTTCCAGGCCCTGGAGATTACCTACGGCTCTATCCCATACAACTTAACAGATGCACCTTCCTATCACTGACCACACTACTGAGACAGGGAATCAAGGCAGCTTTACCTAACACACAGAAGCAACACAGGGAGGCTGCTAAAAATGAGAAGACAAAGGAATATGGCCCAAATGAAAGAACAGAACAAAACTCCAGAAAAAAGAACTTAATGAAATGGAGATAAGCAACCTATCAGATGCAGAGTTCAAAACACTGGTTATCAGTAGGCTCCAAGCACACACTGGGTACTCCAATGGCACAAAAACAACTCAAGTAGAAATGAAGGTTGCATTACGTGAAGTAAAGAAAAATCTACAGGGAACCAACAGTAAAGGGGGTGATGCCAAGAATCAAATCAATAATTTGGAACACAGAAAAGGAAAAAGCATTCAATCAGAACAGCAGGAAGAAAAGAAATTTTTAAAAAGAAAGAAATGAGGCTCAGAAACCTTTGGGACATCTTTAAACATACCAACATCTAATCATAGGGGTACCAGAAGGAGAAGAGGCAGAGCAAGAAATTGAAAACTCATTGAAAGAAAACTTCTCTAATTTGGCAAAGGAAATAGACATAGAATCCAGGAAGCACAGAGAGTGCCAAATAAGATGGACCCAGTGAGGGCCACACCAAGATATATCCTAATTAAAATGCCAAAGGTTAAAGATATAGAGTGAACCTTAAAAGCAGCAAAAGAAAAGCAGATAGTTACCTACAAAGGAGTCCCCATTAAACTGTCAGCTGATTTCTCTAAAGAAACTGCAGGCTAGAAGGGACTGGCAAGAAGTAGTTAAAGTGATGAAAAGCAAGGACCTATGTTGTGTCAGGGTGACTATGGCCAGAATCTCTGCCTCCACATACGTATTTTCATTTTCCTAGGTCACCTTTATCTAAAGAAAATTTCTTAGTGCATAAGTGTTATGCTATTACACAGCTCAGATTGGCTGGGTGCCACCTTTGTTAACTATATATATATATATATATATATATATATATATATATATATATACACATATATATGGGTCCCTGCTATTCAAGTGGTGTGGTTGATCTTGGGTCCTGTGACTCCCCTGTTCTCACTCACCACCAGGAGAATTGAAAAAGCAGATCCTGTTGTTCCTGTCCTCACCCACAGAAGCAAGATTAAACTGGTATGAATTCCCCCTCCAACGCTCCACTGTCATTTTTTGGTCTTGCTAAATCCAAAGTGAACCTGCCTGGTGCTGATCTCCAGTGCTACAACCTCCAACCCAGATCACTCTATCCAGAATATCTTCATTTAGAATTGAAGGACAGATAAAGTACTTCCCAAACAAGGTAAAACTGAAGGGGTTTATCATCACCAAGCCATTATTATATGAAATGCTAAAGGAAATTATATAAGAAAAAGATAATCAAAATAATAAACATTAAAAGGCAATAAATTCACAACTATTAATAATTGAATCCAAATAACAAACTAAGCAAACAAGCAGAACAGATATGGAGATCATTGGGAGTGTTATCAGTTGTGAAGGAGAATGGGGGAAAAGGTGCAGGGATTAAGAAACATAATTAGTAGGTACAAAATAGACAGGGGGATGTTAAGAACAGCATAGGGCCCTGGCTGGTGGCACAGTGGATAAGGCGCTGGACTGTGATCCCAAAGGTCGCTGGTTCCATTCCCCAGCCAGGGCACACAATCAGGTTGCAAGCCAGGCCTCCAGCCAGGTCCATAGCTGGAAATAGGTGAAAAACAACCATACATTGATGTCTCTCTCCCTTTCTGCCTCTCTCCCTTCCCCCTCTCTAAGGATAATAAATAAAATTAAAAAAAGAAAGAAAGAAAGAAAAAAAGAACAGCATAGGAAGTGGAGAAGCCAAAGAACTTATATGCATGACCCAAGGACATAAACTAAGGAATGGGATGGTGGGGTTGCTGGATTGTAGGTGGAGGGGGGCAAAAGAGGAAAAATTAGGACAACTGTTATAGCATAATCAATAAAATATATTTTTAAGAAAGAAACTTCATTGAGGCATGACTAATATGCTAAAAGCTGTGTAATTAATATATACAAAATGATGAGTTTGGTGATAAGTATATAGTGTAAACTATCACCACAACCTATTCCATTAACACATTCAACACCTCTGCAGAAACTATTTGGATAAGTCAGAAGGCTGCAGCTATGGGCAACTGGTGATTGGCAGTGTCTTCATGACAACATGCCTGCTCACACGTCATATCTCACTCAGAGTTTTCTGGTGAAACAACAAACCACCCAAGTGCCCCAGCCCTCCTATAGCCCAGATTTGGCTGGCACCCGAGCCATCTGAATTTTCCCAAAACAAAAATCACCTTGAAAGGGAAGAGATTTTAGACTATTGATGAGGTTCAGGAAAATGTGACAGGGCAGCTGATGGCAATTGGGAGAACTGAGTGAGGTCCCAAGATGCCTACTTAGAAAGATGGAGGCATCACTGCCCTATGAACAATGTTTCTTATATCATGTGTATTCTCCAATAAATGCATCTATTTTGCATGTTATGTTTGTAAATACCTTCTGGACAGACCTTGTACACCCATTAAATGGTATTACTGAATTACATTTTTATTTTCAACTCTTCAAGAACCTTCATACTTATTCCCTTAGTATCTTAATGTAGATTGATATGTGTTCCATGGATAACTACTTATGTTGAACACTTCTTTATATACACCTGTTGGCTATCTGTATGTCTTCTTTGGGAAAATGTCTATTCAGGTCCCTTGCCCATTTCCTAATTCAGATATTTATTTATTTATTTATTTATGCCATTTAGTTGTATGGGTTCCTTATATTTTTAAATATTGATCTTTTATTAGGTTTCTCCCTTCTTTTTGTGATGATTTCCTTTACTGTGCCAAAGGTTTTTAGTTTGATCTTATACCACTTATTTATTTTTGTCTTTGTTGCCTGATCTTTTGGTGTCATTTCCAAGAAATTTTTGCCAAGGCCAATGTCAAGAAGTTTTTCTCTTATAATTCTTATAGCTTTGGGTCTTATATTTATTTAATATACTTTTAGTTGATTTTTGTGTATAGTGTAAGATTAGGGTCCAATTTCATTCTTTTGTGTGTAGATATCCAGTTTTCACAGCACCATTTGTTGAAAAGACTATTGTTTCCCCAAGGTGTATTCTTAGCATCCTTTATAAAATCAGTTGACCTTATATATGTGGATTTGTTTCTGAATTATTTATTCTATTCCTTTGGTATACCTGTCTGTTTGTCTGCTTATTATCATACCAAGTCATATCTCACACATGTGATTACTGTAGCTTTGTATTACATTTTGAAACCAGGAAGTGTATGACTTCAGCTTTATTCATCTTACTCAAAATTATTTTGGTTATTCAGATCTTTTATGGTTTCACATATATTATAGAAAACTTTTCTATTTCTGTTTACAATGCCATTGGGATTTTGATAGGAAACACATTAAACCTATAGATTGCTTTGGGTACTATGGACATTTCAATAATATTAATTTTTAAATTTTAAAGATTTTACTTATTAATTTTAGAGAGAGGGGAAGGGATAGACAGAGAGAAACATCAATGTTTGGTTGCCTTTCACCTGCCTCCAGCTATGGACCTGACTGGAGACCTGGCTTGCCACCTGGTTATGCGCCCTGGCTGGAATGGACCCAGCAACCTTTGGGTTCACAGGCCAGCATTTATCCAGTGTTCTATAAGCCAAGGCCTACTAATATTAATTTTCCAGAGAAAAAACAAGATGGCAAAGGAGTGAGTGGAATTACACACCAACCTCCTCCCGGGACCAATCTGGAATTACAGCTTAATTGGGGAGAAATAATCCAGAATAACCAGTAGAACACCAGCTGGAGAGAAGCCTTATAACCACGGACAGAACAGAAGAGGATGCTTCATCACAATGTAACTGGCAGAAGTGCAGAGACTCGAGAGGGCTGGCTGGGCTCCTGCAGGTGGCAGCTGAAGGGACTGAAGCCAAGGCTCCAACTGAGAAGGGTGAGTTCTAAACCCCCAGCTGGGCTTCCCAGCCTGCAGCAACACAAGTGAGAGCAGAACAACATCCAGATGTGAAAAGCAAAAGGCTGCTAGGTTTGCTAGCATGAGTTGGCTAGTGACACTAAAGTGACCACACATGAAAATATAGTGGTATCCCCTTACCCTGGGCTCCAGCAAAGGGAGGGCAGAATGGACTAGAAACGCTTAAAGAGAATTTGGAGCAGTGGCTTTGAGGACAGATAAGAGGGAGCAGCCAATGGGGTCTCAGTGCTGACTCATTCCCTACACCACAGGCAGACTATGCTACCCCCTGAGGAGACATTATAGCCCCGCCTATAGGAATCAATCTTCCTGAGCCTGGTGGCTGATCACAGATTAATTAGATTAAAAGCTAAATTAACATGCCCCACCCAGTGATGCCTAAACTGGACTGCTGATCACAGGTTGATTGGATTAACACTGAATTAATTGGCCCTGAATAGGCCAATAATAACTAGTGAAATTGAAGCAGTAATTTAAAAACTCCCAGCACACAAAAGCCCCAGACCAAATGATTACACAAGTGAATTTTACCAAACATTCAGGGAAGAACTAATTCCTATTCTTCTCAAACTACTTAAAAATCCAAGAAGAGGGAAGACTCCCAAACCCTTTCTATGAGGCCAGTATTATTCTAATCCTAAAACCAGGTCAAGATACAACATAAAAAGAAAACTACAGGCCAATACCTCTAATGAACATAGATGCAAAAATCCTCAACAAAATATTGGCAAACCAGATCCAACAATGCATTAAAAAGATCATACACCATGGTCAAATGGGATTCATCCCAGGGATGCCAGGATGGTATAATATTTGCAAATCAATAAACGTAACACACCACAAAAACAAAATGGAAGACAGAAACCATGATCATAGACATTAAAAGAGCATTTGATAAAATACAGTACCCATTTATGATAAAAAATGCTCAGCAAAGTGGGAATAGAGGGAGCATACCTCAACATAATAAAGGCCATATTTGAGAAACCTGCAGCCAACATCATACTCAATGAGCAAAAACTAAAAGCTTTCCCCTTAAGATCAGGAACAAGACAAGGCTGTCCACTCTTTCCACTTCTATTCAACATCATTTTGGAAGTTCTAACCATAGCAATCAGACAAGAAAAAGGAGTCAAAGTCATCCAAATTGGAAAGGAGGAAGTAAAACTATCATTATTTGCAGATGCCATGATAGTGTACATAGAACACCCAATAGACTACACCAACAAACTACTTGACCTAAATGGCAAATTTAGCAAAATAAAGTCAATATCCAGAAAACAAAGGCATTTTTGTATACCAACAATGAAACATCAGAGATAGAAGCTAGAAAACAAATCTCATTTACTATAGCAACAAGAAAAACAAAGTACTTAGAAATAAACTTAACCAAGGAGGTAAAAGACATATACTTGGAAAACTATAGAATAATGAAGAAAGAATTTAAGAAAGATACAAGTAAGTGGAAGCATATACCATGTTCATGGATGGGAAGAATTAACATCATTGAAATGTCCATATTGCCCAAAGCAATTTATAGATTCAATGCAATCCAAATTAAAATACCAATGACATATTTCATAGATGTATAAAAAATATTTCAAAAATGTATATGGAGCCAAAACGACCATGATTAGCCACAGCAATCTTGAGAAAGAAGAACAAGATAGAAAGGATCACAATACCGAATATCAAACTATATATCAAGGCCACTGTAATCAAAACAGTCTGGAACTGGCATAAGAATAGACATATAGATCAGTGGAACAGAATAGAGAGCCCAACAATAAACCCAGGATTCTATGGTCAATTAACATTTGACAAAAGTGGAAGGTGTATAAAAAGGAGTGAAATTAGCCTCTTCAACAAGTGGTATTGGGAGAACTGGGCATGGACATGCAAAAACATAAAGCTAGACCACCAACTTACACCATACACCAGAATAAACTCAAGATGGATAAAGGACTTAAACATAAACTGTGTCATCATAAAAGTCCTAGAGGAAAACATAGGCAGTAAAATTTCAGATATCTAATGCAGCAATATTTTCACTGACATTTCTCCTAGGGCAAAAAAAATAAATGAACAAATAAACTAATAGGACTACATCAAACTGAAAAGTTTCTACTCAGCTAAAAAAAAAAAACAGAGCAAAATTAAAAGAGAACCAATTGTATGGGAGAACATATTTGCCAATGATACCTCAGACAAGGGTTTGGTCTCCAAAATATACAAAGAATGTATACAATTCAACACCAGGGAGACAGACAGCCCAATTTAAAAATGGGAAAAGGACCTGAACAGACATTTCTCTGAGGAGGACCCATAGACATATGAAAGAAGGCTCAACCACTAGCCATCAGAGAGATGCAAATTAAAACCATAATGAGATACCACCTCATACCTGTCAGAATGGCCTTCATTAACAGATCAACTAACAACAAGTGCTGGTGAGGATGTAGAGAAAAGCATTTTTGGTAGGAATGCAGACTGGTGCAATCACTATGGAAAACATTTCCTCAAAAATCTAAAAATGGAACTGCCTTTCTACCCAATGATTCCACTGCGAGGATTTTACCTTAAGAGCCCTGAAATACCAATTCAGAAGAACCTATGCACCCCTATGTTCATAGCAGTGCTATTTACAATAGCCAAGTGCTGGAAACAGCCTAAGTGCCTATCAATGGATAAATGGATCAAAAAACGTTGGTACATTTACACAATGGAATACTATATAGCAGAAAGAAAGAACTACCTGTTTTGACAACATGGATGAAACTGGAATGTATTATGCTTAGTGAAATAAGGCAGTCAGTGAAAGACAAATACCATATGATCTCACCTGATAGGAGACTAATGAACAAAACAAACAAACAAGCAAAATAGAAACAGAGGCATGGAAACAAGGAACAGACTTTCAGAATGCAGAGGAGATGGGGGAGGGGGGAAAAGAGGTAAAGAAGGGGAACAGTTTAGTCAAAGAACTAGTTTAAATGACCCATGGACATGGACAACATGTGGGGATTGATGGTGGGAGAAGGAATAGGGAGGGTGGGGCAGGGGACAGCAATGGGGGGAAAATGGGACAAATGTAACACAACAATAAATTAATTAAGAAATAATATTAATTTTTCTATCCATGAACATAGAATGTCTTTCTATTTATTTGTTTCTACTTCACTCTTTCATTAGTGTTTTATAGTTGTCAATGTAAAAGTTTTCACCTCCTTGGTTACATTTACTTTTAACTATTTTATTCTCTCTGATGCTATTGTATATGTGAATAGGATTGTTTTCAGTACGATGATATACTTAGAAAATTCTCCTCCCTCCAAAAAAGCACACTTGGATAACTGATTGCATAGCAAATATACTCAAAATAAAAATTTGTAGCTCAACAGTGGATAAGGCACTGGCCTGCAAACCCAAAAGTTGCTGGTTTGATTCCCCATTCAGGGCATATAATCAGGTTACAAGTCAGGTATTCAGCCAGGTCCATAGCTGGAGGCAGGTGAAAGGCAACCATACACTGATGTTTCTCTTCCTCTCTGCCTCTCTCCCTTCCTCCCTAAGAATAACAAATAAAATCTTTTAAAAAATAAAAATAAAAACTGAAATTAAAAAAAATGTAGCTCATATTATACTGGCACTACCAGCTAACGTAGGCAGAAATGAGGGAATATATACCATCCATAACTGTAATAAAAAACATGAGGATTATTTCAAATTTTGTTTTAAAAGTTTATACTAGCACATGGTACAAAATGTTAAAGATAGAAAAGGGAACAAGGTAGTGGGACTTGTGTTTCCCAACCAGCAACTTCTCCTCCAAAGAACAAGACTGCTATATAATCAAAGTGATGTGTGTCTGTACATATCCTTCCTCCAAACACACACAAATGATATTATAATGTAATGTCACTTGATTTATTCATTAAAGAATATATTAAGATGACCCTTCCATTCCAGTAAATAAAAGTTGACCATTCTCCTTAACAAATTCATTAATTTAATCAGTTGTGTTGTTGGACAAGTTTCCTCCAAATTTTTCTTATTATAAACACTTGTGTAATAAGTATTCTTGTACATGAATCATGAATTTGTACCAATATACCTGTAGTGAATTTTTCTAAAAGTAGAATTACTAGTTCAATAGTAAGTATATTAAACAGTTTCACTAAGGTATAATAGACGTAAAAATAACCTGCTCATAATTAAAGGGTGCATGTTTAAGATAGATAAATATGATGCCATGGCCAAAGTCAAGATAATGAACATATCATCCCAAAAGTTTCTTTCTGACCTTTTGTAATTTATCCCTTCTATTATCCAGCCTTCCTCTCCTATGTACTTAGGCAAAGCCACTGACCTATTTTTTGTCTCTATACAGTTTGCACTTCCTAGAATTTTACATAATTAGAATAATACAGTATGTAATTCTTTTGTCTGAATTCTATCAGCATAATCATTTGTAAATTCATCCATACTCTGGGGCATATTATTCTTTTTTATTCTGAGTGATGGTTTTTTTAGTGTGAGCATGTGTGTGTTTGTTTCCCTGTGTATATACCACAGTTTATTCCTTTGTCAATTGAATGGTAATTTGAGTTCTTTTCATTTTTTGGCTATTACAAATGAAGCTTTTCTAAACATTTATGCACAAATCTTCACATGGATATGGGTATTCATTTCTTTATTGATCTAGCAGGTGAACATCTAGATAATATGGTTGATTAACATATAACTTGAGAAACTATCAAACTACCAACCTTCTTCTAAAGTGATTCTACCATTTTACATTTACATCCTCACAAATGATGCTTGAAAGGTCCAGTCACCCACCTCTTCACCAGCATTTGGTATAATCAGAATTTTAAACTTAAATTATTCCATTAGTTTTGTAATGATATCAGATTGTGGTTTTAATTTTATTTCCCTGATGATGATGTTGAACATATTTTCATGTGTTTATTTACTATCCACATATCTTTTTGGTGAAGTATCTGTTCAGATCTTTTGCCCAGGTTTTTATTGGGTTGTTTGTTTACTTATTGAGTTTGGAGAGTTTTTAAAGTATTATAGATAAAAACCCTCCTTTATAAAATGTTATTTTCAAAATCGTTCCCTCCATGTGCTGCTTCTCTCTACTCTCCTAACAGTGTATTTTTAAAAAGTAGAAGTTTTCATCTTTACTCAGTCCAATTTATCAATGTATTTTATAGCATCTGTTTTTGTTCTGATATCCAAGAAATGTTTGCCTAACCACAGGTCACAAAATTTTTCTATGTTTTATTCCAGAAGTTTTATAGTTTTAAGTTTTACATTTAGGTGTATGATCCATTTTAAGTTGTTTTCGTATTTAGTGTGCAATATGGGTCTCTTTTATATGGTTATCCAATTGTTTCAGCACAATTATTGAAAAGACTACATATCTCCCACTGAATTGTCTTTGCAATTCTGTGGAACATTAGTTGTCCCTATATGTGTAGGTCTATTTCTCAATTCTTTTCTGATTGCTAAGTATCCGTAAGATAAGTAGTAATCTACAAATGTATAACACAATTTTTGAAACTGCAGAATGATAGAAATGGCAGTCATTCAGGCATGTTAGATAAGGAAAAGATTACTTTTGAGATAATTTTCTTTTCTCAAAGGAAGTGGATATTATGGATGGAATTGCATCCTACCAAAATTCATATATGGAGGCTCTGGCCTCTAATGTCATAGTACTTGAAGATGAAGCATTCAGGAAGTTAACTGAGGTGAAATTAGATCCTAAGAGTAGAATTTTGATTCAATAAGAAGAGGAAGACACCAGAGAAGAGTCTCTCTAGGAGTGTACAATGGAAAGGCCGCATGAGAATGCAGCAAGAAGGCTACCTCTACCAGTCAGGAAGAGAAACGTCACAAGAAAAAAAAATCTGGTGACACCTTGATATCAGACTTCTAGCTTTTAGAACTGTTAGAAAACTAATTTCTGTTGCTTAAGACACACAGTCTGTGGTATTTTATTATGACAGCCCAAGTAGAGTAGAGCTCAAATACAGTGGGATCTGAGTAAATCCTGACAAATCTGAAATTGGGAAACTTGAGTCCCTTTAAAACAGTCTTTAGATCTTACCTCCACTGATTGGAACACTGCAATAAAGAGGAAGAAGTTCTCACACTAGTTGCTTTAATGATAACATATTTGCTATTTCATGTACCTGACAGCATTTAACTGATTCAGGCCAGCCCTTCAGCAATAAAAATGGAGGTGGTTGGATGTGTTGCTTCTAGAGAAACTTATAACCTGATTAATACCATTACATCATTATTACTAAAGGAAGTATGAATAGCTTAATGAGAACAGGTTAATAGAATCACCTCTGTAAAGAACCAAACTAATATTTGAGATTGTAGCAATGAAAGAGGAAGATGAATTGACTTGAAGGAGATATATCTGGGCCGATGAAAAACTACCAGTCACTTGAAAAATAAGCATCTAAGGTTTTTGAGAGACTATCGTGTATAGGAACAGACAGGACACAAGAAATTTCAAGTTAGACTATTGCAAATGATATAAGAATAAACTGATGATGAGAATAATTCACTTTTGCTGGGGTTTATGGGAAGGATTTCTTAATAGCTTAGACGGAATTTGACCTATTTTGTAAAGTAGTGCTTGAGAAAGTAAGGAGGGCAGTGTAGGCAGAAGAGAGCAGGCTTGGGCTAAGAAAAAGTAGAAAACAAATGCTAAGCCTACGGAAACTATAGTTGCTAGAAATATGAGGTATTAGAGAATAAGAGGTGTGGTCACGAGTGAACACTACCACCATTGAGCTATAGACAAACTTCATATTAAGATTATGTTTTCTGAAGCATTATGAAATTGTAATATCTTTCTCCCAAATAAGAAAACACATCTTCCATTGTGCTCTACATTCATATTTAAAACATCCTTCCCTATGTAGTTATGAACAGATTGTCCATTACCCACCTGGGTTGAAAAAGCCCCCATACTCCAGGAATTCAGCTTTAATGGGAGGAAGTTGATGGATAAGGAGTCAATTTCAGTGAAATGTGTGGTTTTAAATGGAAAAAAACAAAAGAAAAGCAACCTTTACAATGTGACACTAGTCAAACAGGAAGTCATCCCCAATTAATTAATCTGTGCTCAAATCATACATTTAACTAAAAGAATCCTAATCCAAACACAAGTCTAATTTTCTGTAAATTAAGTACAGAATCTCCAGTTCAGAGCATGGGCCTGGGCCATCCTGTCTCTTGGACAGAATTAAGAAGTGGGCCTGGGTTAATTGTTTTTGTGTTTTTTTCTTTATCAGTTTTTGTAAATTCTTAATTTACCTGTGCATCTGAGTTGTGGGAGTGCAGTGGGACAATGGAAGATATACGTCAAGGTCTTAGTTTCAGGTCATGAGTGGTCCTGCCTCTTGCATCCTCCCGTTCGGGTTCCCTGTGGGTGCCCGGCAACTGCTGTCATCTTGCTCCAGCACTTGCACCCCGCCCTGAGCCCTGGGGTAGCTCCAGTGAGCATCTGCACTACCCCACCCGTATCCCTGTGATTGAGGGAGTACCAGTACCAAATAAAAAACATATAACAGATCAATACACACCACAAAATGAACATTTTCCTACTTTTTTGAATGAGGGTTTCTGTCTGCATTTTCATTTTGCACTGGGCCCAACAGATCACAACCCAGCCCTGGGGTCCTGAAGCAGCGGTTGGCTTCACCTGGGCAACTGGGCAAAACACGTGGCTCCTGGTGTCAGCTTCCACGCCTGTAAAATAAGACTAATGGTTCTTGTCTCATTTGATCTCTGTGACTACTTGGAGGATAATTCATGCAAAGCATTTGTCCCAGCACTTGATTCCTGGTAACAATACAACTGTTAATTATTTATCAATTATCTAATTCTGACTAACTCGCTCACGTCTCCTCTGCCTACAAGCGAATACTTCAGATTATCCATTCCCCACTGGAGGCAGCAAAGGTGCATCCTGGTTTTGCTTTAAATGTTTATTACTTGCAGGAAAATATGTTCATACCCAGGTTAAAATGTGAGACTGAGACAAAAAGTGGTTGGACCTGTAGAACTCTTCAGTTACGCTAGATAAATATTTGAAGGAAAAACTGGTGATTCAAGTGATGCTGTCACACAAGTTGTCTTCACTGAGGCATTAAAACCAAGATCATTACACCGCGGGCCCAGTGTGCCGTGAATACATTCAATAAAAATAAAATCAGCATTCTAAAAAAACCTCCTATACAGGACCTCCAACAGCTAGCTGAGCGCCCAGTGGACCACCCGCCGATGCCTGGTCTCCATAGGAACGCGCAATTCCGTCTCGTAGCACTTTGCTCCGGAAGTTGTTCTCCTGCATTTCTGAAGAGTCGGTGTCCCTTTTACTCGGGTATTGGTTAGTGACTAGGACTGAAGAGTTTTGGGCTAAAGAGGCCGCCGTAGAGGGGGCGTTGCAACTCTAACGCAGTACCAAGAAGTGATTCTTGTGCCAGTAGCTGCGGATGCTCTTCCTGTGTCTACCATGGCGCAACCTGGGACTCCGAACCTCAATAATGAGGTGAGTGCCGAGATACGGTAACCCGAGGGGCCCTCAGAAGGAATCTTCTGCGCCAGTGTGGGCGGGTGGCCTGGCGGTATCAGGATGGGGAGTGTGGCTGAAGGAGTTTGTTGGTGGGCCCATGCTGGTTTTCCAGAACTCGAAGCATGGCAGCAGTAACTCGTCTCTCCATGGTTCTTAGGCGACTGTAGCAAGAGTTGTGTTCCTCCTGGACGTTAGGCCTCATGAATTTGTATCTGTGGGACTTAGGGGAGTTTGTTTCGTATCTGTACTCAATGTCTTCGCCTGTATAGGACCTATCTCACAAGTTGTGAGAATTGAATTAGCTGGAGTACGTGTAGTGTTTGCGCAGTGCCCGACAATTAATAAACTCTTCGTATTACCCGCCTTACATAGCTTCTCCTAAGTTTCTGATCTTGAAAGCGGTCATATATTTGATGAGGATGTGTGCCCCCAGTAGCTCATTTTTTCGTCTACCTACTGCCCCATTTCTTTGCTTCATTTTACAACAAAACCGAGTTCTTTATACATGCTATCCTCAATTCTCTCTTCTTAAATTTAGTCTTATCAAACAGTTGGCCTCTTCACCTCCACCGTAACGTGTTAATGTGACCAGGCAACCTTTTCTGCCACTATTCTCTTTCCACTTTCTGCTTCTATTCAAGGTAGTCATAAGTCATCTGAAGGGTAAAATTAAGCTGGAAAAAGCATGGGTCAAATGTGGGTCTCATAGCTACAGCAAAGGAAATTCTTTATTCATTGAATATATAAATACCTGCTATAAGCAACTCTGTTTATGTTATACAGTTGCGTGAGACATGTTTTCTATTTCCAAGCAACCTGTACTTAGGTAAGTAAGGTAAGCAACACTGATGCAGAATAATGCCCAGGAAAAATTAGTAATGCAGAAAAGTTTCCAAAGAAGGCAAATGATGTTAGTGCAGTATTTGTTCCCGGTGTTTAAAGATATTACGTGCGAATTTCAGTCAGTGATTCGATGAAAGGGAAGAAGGCATCCCAGGCAGATAGACCAATGTAAAGATGGAAGGGAAGTAGGAAACCATTTGGATGGTATAGGGCTAGATCATTCTCCATTGATGAGAACTTGCAGGATGAAGAAGGAAATGGAACTGAAATATGTTACTTCCTGCTGGCTTAATAAACCTTGATTCCACTTGGCAGTGGACTACAGGATTTATTGGAGAGGGAAATTCCAAAGGTGTTTAGTAGGTATTCATTAAATATATGTCAAGCTTATGCTAGTTCCGGAAAACTTTTTTTTTTTTTTTCTTTTTTGCGTTAGGTTGTTACCTATGGAATATAAAAGACCTTAATTAGAGTGATGTCCTTGGGAGTTTACTGGAAATATTAGTGAGTTCCTATTCAATTTTGTAATTACTCTGAGTAGTGATGACATATACTACTACTTATTTAAGTCTCTCTCTTTTACCATTAGCTAATTTCCAGACCTCTTCAAAACAGTTAAAAGTTTACGGTTAGGAAGTCTTCACTAATTCACCTCAGTTTGGGCTGTGTGTTTATTCTTTATGCAACTGGAGGGCTTTCTTCTCCGAAAACACTTGTTTACCCATTTCTCTCCTGTGTGTATGCCTTTCAATTACATATGTGCTCTATAAATGTTGCTGGATGACTAAATGAACTTACCAAATTAGAAAGTTTACATGTCCCATGCTAAAGTAAATCTTTTATGTTTCAGCATGAAGGTGGGAAAGAAAGTGGAATGATGGACAAAATATAATTTTAGATTAACCAGAGATAAACTGCAAAGGGAAAAACAGAAAGATTTGTCTACATAAAATTTGGAAAACATCCCAAAAGGAAAAAAAAGTAAAAGAAAGTCAATTAGGAAAAGAATTAAGATAAATGGCAAATGTCATTATTGTAAAGTAGCTCATGGAAATTAAGAGAAACCATCTTATAGAAAAATTGGTAAAAGAAATGAATTAACTACTTCTCCAAGGAAAGACTATGTCTGAAAATGAGTTCAAATGCACTGCTGTCTTTCAGATATATTTTTTTAAATATTTTATTTATTCTTTTTAGAGAGAGGGGAAGGGAAAGAGGAATCAATGTATGGTTGCCTTTCACCTGGCTCCAGCCATGGACCTGGCTGGAGACCTGGCTTGCAACCTGGTTATGTGCCCTGACCGGGGGATTGAACCAGCAACCTCTGGGTTCACAGGCTGGTGCCTTATCCATTAAGCCACTGGCCAGGGCCACATCTTTTTATTACTTTTCATCACCACCCCATCCTAGTCCAAGTTATATCTCCCTCCAGCACTACTGTACTTGTCTCCCAGCTACATAAATGGGATTCTTCTCTCCCTCCAATCTCATCTCCCTAGTGCAGCTGGAGTGCTCTCGTCAGGATTTAAGTCTGATCATATGATTATGTTGCTTAGAACCAATTTGGTGACTTTCCATTGCTTGTATCTAAATAAGGCCAACCTCCCCATCTTCTGTTATATCACTCCTCACCCTTCCACCCCAACTCTGCCTCTGTACCTCAGCTACAATGCCCTTCTTGCACCGTCTAAGCACAGCACTCTACAGGGCCTTTGCATGTGATGTTTGTTTTAATTGCTTTATTAGTACATTTCACACCGCTGCTGTCACTTCCTCAGGGAAAGCATTCTTGGCTTTTATTTATCCTTTTTATATGCTCTTGTAGGACCATTTACTTTTTTTAGTACTTGTAGTAGTTGCTTCACATGTGCATGTGAATATGTGAGAGAGATTTCTTATTCCCTTCACCTGACTGTATTTGTTCATTATCATGTCCTCAGTACCAATCTGTTGAATGAGTAATTTGAGGCATCATTTTTATAATAAATTAGCCTTCCTTAACTGAGATTCAGGGATCCTAAACCTGCCTGAAATTATGCATGAGTTGGTGTTTGTGTCTTTGAGGGGAAAAGAATCCTTAGGTATCATCACATTTCCAAGCATCTGTAAATTTCTAGTATTATCTTTGAGATGTTGGTACGCCTGTCTGTGCTTTATTTGATTGGATTACTTGTAAATTTTTATTATAGTTTTTTTTAAACATTCCAGTATATTTAACTATCCAAAATGTCTTTTATGAAAATAAAAGCCTGCCTCCAGAGACACCTTTTGTGCTAACTTTTAATGCCTTGTACCCTTAATAATTCCATTCTTTTAAAAACTTTTCAAGGATAAATTTAGGCTTCCTGACTTTGGGTTCTTCTACTGAAGTAGTGTAAAATTTTGCCTTTAGAAAATAAATGGTCATGCGCCCTGGCTGGTAGCACAGTGGATAAGGCACTGGCCTGCGACCCAAAGGTTGCTGGTTCGATTCCCAGCCAGGGCACATAACCAGGTTGCAAGCCAGCTCTCCAGCCAGGTCCATAGCTGGAGGCAGGTGAAAGGCAACCATACATTGATGTCTTTCTCCCTCTCTGCCTCTTTCCCTTCCTCTCTCTCTGGAAACAATAAATTAAATATTTAAAAAATAAAATAAAATAAAAAATAATCACTTAATTATTTCATCTTGTGATTACTTAGTGCATGCTTTATCTTCACCAGTACTTGATGTGTACTTGGAAGGGAATGTATTTAACTGGCATTACAGCAACTTCCCTAACCTCTAGCATAGCACCTTGTCTGCAGATAGTAACAAGTAAATTCGTGGACGAGAAAGTATGGATAGCTCAACTTGAGTCTAACAATCAAATGGGGGCAGGGCGGGGAGTCTCCTAAGTGTATATACTTTTTTCTTACCCCTGTTCAGTAGAAGTACAGAAAGGATGCAGAATTGAAAACAATAGTTCTGTTGTTTTTTAATGAGTAATGAATTTGCAAAACTGGAGCTGATTTTGTTCCTGTCATCTGTTTCTTTAGGTAACAATGATACATAAAATCTGAATTAGAACATGAAACAATCTAATTGGGTACTTGAATTCTATATGAGGGCCAAGGGGTCTATACATGAAAGACCTTATGTTTTTCTAGATGGTAGATTACCAAAAAGCACATTAGAAAGGGGGAAAATTGGGACAACTGGAATAGCATAATAAGTAAAATATTTTTTTAAATAAAGTTGCTTTTCATTTTCTAAAAGATAGCAAGAGTAGAAGCAAATGTGTCAAAACAAAATGATTTGCCTCCACATATTGTGAAAGATACGAATGTCAAAACTGTATTTGTGCTTTTGAAGTTGCAAAGCTCTTATTTTATAATTTAGTGTATAATTCTTTTAATGACTTCTACTGAAATAATAAATCAGGGCCCATCCATAAGAAGAGAACCTTTTTTCTTTTTTGGTTAAACCATTCTGGGAAGTTTTGCTAGGTGGCAGCATATTCTCAGTAATGATTAAGTTGGAGATAATTACCAAGCACTGTAGAATTAAAAAATTTTTAAATTGTTGTTCATTGAAAATAAAAAGATGTATAACTCAACAATAATGGCCCAATAAGCCCTCTGTATAAAATCATAATTAATTTCATTAATTATGAAATAGCTCAGATATATGGAAAATGATCTACCAAATGTCCTTGTAATCTACTTCTGTATTTGGTAAACATCAATATTTTGCCATATTAGACTATTGAATTCTACCCACTCTAATTATTACTTTTTAGTGTGTTATTTTCTTATCTATACTTTTTATAACATGTATTTTATGTTATGTTTTAGTAACAGGTATACCCATACTTGTAGCCAGTGTTTTATATATATATATATGTATATATGTGTGTGTGTGTATGTATTTCAAAGATTTTATTTATTATTTTTAGAAAGAGGGGAAGGAAGAGAGGTAGAGAGGGAGAGAAACATCAATGTATGGTTGCCTTTCACCTGCCTCCAGCTATGACCTGTCTAGAGACCTGGCTTGCAGCCTGGTTATGTGCCCTGGCTGGGGAATCGAACCAGCGACCTTTGGGTTTGCAGGCTGGTGCCTTACCACTGTGCCAGTAGCCAGGGCTCAGTGTTGTATATTTTTAAACTTCGTGTATCATATCATTTGCATATCACACTAAAAGCCACTTTTTCCACCAAACATTTTTAAGGTTTATCTATGATAATACATGCAGATCTACTGTATTGGTTTAAAATACTACTTTGTGTATACTTTATGTAATGTTTTATGCCCCCTGCAACATTTTGTAAGAATGCTGCAATGGATAGTCTTGAGCACAACCTTTTGCTATTGTTGGAGGTGTGTCTTCTACCTAGATTCTTAGCAGGATTTTATTAGGTATTGCTGAAGTTTCCTCTGGAAGGAGTATATGAATTTACATTCTTACGAGCAATATATGAGTGCTCATTTCCTCACAGCCTCACCAGTAGAATGTGTTGTTTTGGTTTTTTGTTTTTACCACTCTGATAGACGAGTAGTGATTAACCAGAAGTTAGAATGTATTATAAGCACAGATATACTCAGACTTTTCTCAGACTGCCAGCTCCCCTACAACAATACTAGCTCTTGGAGTAATTGTTTTCTGCTAACCATGAGTTTTTGTTACAGGTTAAGTCAAATGAATGGCAAAGTCACCAAAAGAAACTGGCTAATTGACTAGCTAGCAGATGGTCAACTAAGAGTCCATTCACCCATCCCTCTACTCCCATTCAAATTGCCAGTTATGAAAATAATCACAGGGATGTAAAGTACAGCATAAGGAATAGAGTCAATAATATTGTAATAACTATGATGTTAGATGAGTACTAGACTTACTGATGTGATCACTTCATAAGGTATGTAAATCAAATCATAATGTTGTACAGTTGTATGGTCACTGTAATTGGAAAAAATTTTAAAGGAAATACTGTAATTTAAACAGCTATTTAAAATTTTTAATAAAAATATTTAAATGCAAAAAGTCACTGCAAAGTAGTATTTACTTTGTGAACCAAAGTTTGCTCTCAGCTTTGTAGATCAGAAACTTGCCATTATTATCATCCCAAAAGTATAGCTTATTCTCTCAAAAGTCAATTCACATTAACCGTAAACTGATAAAATATTATATTAAGCAGAAAGCCTATTTACTAAAAAATGTATCTAATGTAGACAGTGGTGCTTACATTGTAAAACTTTGTTCTGTCTACTGACCTACATTGGCTGCTTGGAATATAGAACCACAGAAAAGGTTTTAACTGCATGATTCACTGTTGGGCTGTGATACATCTGTCCCTGTACTTGAGCTATTCTAGTACAAGTTGGAGTCTCCTTGAGCTGAGCACTGCCAGCTTTTGCTTTTGTGGTTCCTTGTCATGTGTTTGCCTTGTCTTTTCCCTGCATGCTTGCATGGTCTTTTCCCAAGCAGGCACATTAGCTCTCCACTTGTTTAATTTTAGGTCAGGTTTTTGTACTGTCTACCCAAGGGGAGATTTATGCTGCATTACTATGTGCAGATTTTACCAGCTAAACTGAGGGCATTTGTGTGTCTAGGTTTACGTGAGAGAGAGAGAGAGAGACAGAGAGAGAGAGTTTTCTGCTCTTGGTGATGACATTAAATGCATTCTTTTGCTGTTTGGAAACACTTACCTGAAGCTTCTCAGTCTTGGTGATCATAACCATCCAATTTGTTCTTCAATTTTTGTCTTCAAACTCCTTCCTTCAGCTTTTCTTTCATTTTGTTTCTTCTTTGTCAACACATTTCGTTTCCATTCTTATGCTTCTTTGCTCATGTTTCTATCCTCTTTCCCTCCCTCAAAATAGCATACTCTTTTTGCATTGCTAACAATAATAGTTCTATTTGCTTTTGGTGGGAGAATTCTCCAAAGAGTATTTTATGCCTTTCTGATGGTATTTGTTGTTTTAGTTTTCCACAGTATTTGTTGACTTCGGAGTTATCTATCAACCAGCATCATACTTTGGCAGCCCTTTTAATCCTAATTAAAAGGCCATTGGTAGCTGTTAGCCAGTTTTGCAAAAATAAATTTAAATGATTGAAGAAAGCTAAGTGCTTGGGGTTAGCAGTTGTATGAAAATAAAAGTATAATTTTTACATAGTGAATATACTTATTTTTTAAATATACTAAAGGTATCAAATTTTTGTCCTGGTTATATGTAAATGCTGAGAAACTAATAACCTAAAAAAGCATTTTTTGACATTGGCATGAAAGTAAGTACATGAAGCATTCCCTTTGCTTTTAGATTCCCTTATGCAGTAATGACAAACATAGTACTTCTTAAATTGGAATTTTAAAATTGGAGTCTAGCTTTCCCATGGTTGGAATGTAACCAAGGACCAACTCTGCCCACTGCTTATTACTTAACTTTGGTTAACAGTGGTTAGCAAATGGTATATAATTTCATGCACCTGCGTGGTATAGCAATTAGAAACATTTGTTAATATATTTTAAGGCACAATTTATCACTTGTTATTAATTTATTTTATGAATAACTAAAAAATGTATCATAAACCTCTTATGCTATTTATGATTCCTTTTTCTTCACTTAAACCTAGACTAAATGACTTTTCATTTATGCAAATATGGTTTGTTTCTAAATAGAACTAACTTTGAAACAGATTCCAAAGAAAGTAATATATTTAGTGGAAAAGAAACCTGATATTCTGTTACTATACTGTTTGTTTGAAACAGTGACAATGCCCTGGCAGGTGGGCTTAGTTGGTTGGAGTGACATCCCTTTAACCCAAAGGTTGCTGATTTGATTCCAAGTCAGGTAACATGCCTAAGTTGTGGGTTCAATCCCCAGTCATATGCAGGAGGCCACTGATCAATGCTGCTCTCTCTTTCTTCCCCTCTCTCTCCAAAAATAAAATAAACTTAAGAAAAAACAAAAAACAGTGAATGAACAAATGAGTTCTGTTACCTTTCTGGTCATCTATTTAACAAATATTTATTTAACACACTTTACGTCATCCACTAGGTTAGGTTTTAAGATGCAGTGTTGAGTAAAACAAGATACTTGACTTTCATTGCATTATAGCTTACTGGGACAAAGACACATTAAATATAATCAGATTAAAAATAAAGTACTAAACTTAAAATAATGTTCATGGTAAGTTTTGTAAGCACTCTTTTAAGTGCTTAAAATTGGGATTTCGACTCTCAGGGAGGCAAAATCAAAAAACAAAAAACTGGCTTTACTGAGAAATGACCATTGGGCTAAAGTCAGAAGGATAAGATGTTGGCAAGGTAACATGGGGAGAAGACACATACCTACAAGGGGAAACAGCAAGTGTGAAGACTTGGTAGTAGATGTGAGCATGGTGAGAAGAGAAGCATAAAAGGGCCTATGTGGCCATCCTAAGAGCAATTGAAAACCACTAAAGAGAGAATGTGATGTGACATCTGTCTGTTAAAAATGTATTCTGACTGAGTTATGGACAACTGGAGACAGTCGAGTATATGTAAAGAGACAAGTTACCACTAATTTAGCCAGGAGAGCTAGGAGGCAAAGATGGCGGGGCGGGGGGTGGGTACAGTTTGAGAGATACTTAACGAAATAAAATTAACAGGACTTGGTAATAGATTTATTCTGAGGGATTTAGAAATGAGAGCTGTCTATAATGTGCCTTAAATTTTAACTGAAAAGGTTCCATTCCTTGAAACATGAAATACCAAGAAAAGGATCTAGTTGGGGGTGAAGAACATGGGTTCAAGTGTGAAGTGGAAGTAACCTGAAGCATACTCCAAAGGAACTGTCAAGTAGGCAGTTGCACATTTGGCTCTAGAGCTGAAAGATCTCAGCTGAAGGTAACAATTTTTGAATTATCTGTTTAGGTGGCAAATTAAAACAGTATACACACATACAATCTCTTAAGCCTAAAAAGCATATGATGAAAAGAAGAGCTGGCCTAGGACTGTCCTTTGAACTCTTAACATTTAATGACTGGTTAGAGGTGGATGAGCCCTTCAGAGGAGACCAAAATGGAGTGGCTAGAGAGGCAGAAGGAAAACAAGGAAAGCATTCTGCCGTGTGCATGGAAACCAAGAAAAAAGTGTTTCAAGGGGGAGATGGTCAACAGTGGCAGATGCCACTGAGATTTCAATTAAAAACAAAAGTCTGAAAAGTTTCTTTGGATTCTGGATGTTTAGAAATCATTGGTACCTTGAACAACACAAATAGTTGCACAAAGTGGAATTACGTGGCATGTAACATGGGTATAGTGAGTTTGAACATGTCCAAAAGCTTGACTCTGTGGCAGTTGAAGACAGGGTGCTCCTGGTGGACTTTGTGGTGAGGATGTTTTGTTTGTCTTGTCTTCAGTGAAAATGACTCAAGCATAATAAGATCAGTGGGAAACATTCATTTAAGAGATTGGCAGTGGTGGAGTAAAGGGATAATGTATAGTAGGGGTTCTAGGATGGCAGATAGGATGGGATCCAAAGCAGTTAAAAGATTAACCTCAGATATATATAGAGTTGTTCTTATATTGCAGCTTTATTAATAGAAGAGGGTAGGTGATGCAAGTAAATTCGTAGTAGAATGATGATTCCCATCTAGTGTTTTTCTCAATGAAATTAAAAGAGATCAGGATGAATATTAGATATTTTTACGAAAGCAGACAAAGGTTTAAAATAGTTATTGTAGGGTGAATTGACCAAATACATATAACATACATATAAACCAAATGTATGTATGACCAAATACATATAAACAAATGTACGTATGTGTATATATATATGTGTATGTATGCCTCTGTGTGTGTGAGTGCGCCTGTGTATACGATTGCTAGGAAATGTAGGGGCCCGTGTGAGGTTAGTTATAATTAATTTATAGTAGACAGCATGTATTGAGTATTTTCTGGCTATCGAGATGCTGTGATAAAGAACTAAGAGGGTTACTTTCATTCTAGATTAACTACAAGGATTGCTAACCATACAGGAGTTAAAGGTATTGACAAATATTGATCCTGTTCCTAAACTAGTTAAAGGAGTGAAAATAAAAGCAAAGGAAGAAGTATAGGGATCATTGAATTGCTGATCACAGTGAAGTCAGAGATGATTGTGGTGGGTGGAGTTCATAGAAGTTGCAATCTAGTGGAATACTTGAACTGATCATTTTAGAAATGAAATGGTTACATGATGATAAGCACTACAGTGTGACCATACAAATGGGTAACTGAGATGAAGTAGATTAAGTCATTAGAAAAAAGGAAGTCAAGAAGTGAGGATATATTGGGTTGGGTTATCAAGTGGGTGTCTTCATCACCCAGAACAATGGCAAAACTTAGGGTGGAGAGAATTTGTAACTTGGTTTTCAATATCTTCAGTGGAATACAGGGGTGAATGATACTCACGAAAGGTAAGAGAAGGTATTACAGCCAAATGCAAGAGCTTTGAAGAAATAGGATGATCCTGTTACTGTTACTTTGACCAGAAGAATTTGCACTCTTGCAAGGCACAGAAAACACTATGGAAATACTGCAAGTCAAATTGTCTGTCCTCTAGGAGCTCACAAACCACAGAAAAAGACAGCTATAGTGATTGATAACAGTGAGTGAAATAGATTCTACCTACAAAGTACATTGGGAACTCCAAGGATGGAGTAATTTTCTATAACTGAAGAAGTCGTTGAAGGTTTCACAGGAAAGATTATAGCTAAATTAAATTTTATGTAGTTCCTAAAGTAAAGGAGGGAAAGAAAAACATTACAGGAGGAATTAAAAAATGAATGGCTCCTAATAATGATAAATAATAACATGCACTCAAAATGTAGCACCCCATTGTACTAAGTACTATTATAACAAGTACTTCTTTATCATTTCAATATTTTCACCCTGGCTGATGTGGCTCAGTGGATTGAATGCCACCCTGCTCACCAGAGGGTTGCTGGTTCAATTCCCATTCATGGCAAGTGCTTAGGTTGCAGGCCAGCCAGGTCCTCAGTTGGCATGCCAGAGGCAACCACACATGGATGTTTCTCTCCTTCTCTTTGTCTCTCTCTAAAAATAAATAATCTTTTTCAAAAAACAATATTTTAATTTCTTGGACAACAATTTGATTTTCTAATTTTTCTTAGAATTCAATAACATTTCCTAATGGAATGACTTAAAGAATTTATCTGTGTTTGTGAGCACACATAATATGCCCTTATAGTTTGGTATTTTTTTTTAAAGTTATGCCTCAAACAACTTATTGCTAAAAATACATGCAAGGAGTATTCTATAAATAAGTAAATATCACTTTCATGCATTTGCTTTTGTTGCTATACTCTTCAGTAAATTAAATTTCTACCATTATGGGTGGAGCTCTGTTTTAAGCTACAAGGATACAAAGGTTAATATGGCCTCTGATCTCAATTTATTATCTTCCAAGCCTAACGATATAATAAGTATAATATTAAAATACTAATCACTGGGAATGCTGTGACTTTTTTATAACTTGTTTCTTTTAAATACTCAGACATTTTAAAAATGTTGATATATTCCTTCACTGTTATGGAAGAAGTGTAATTTCATCAAATTATAAATATAGTTAAACAGAAGTGTGGTTAAAGTGGCAAGCTCAGTCTATAATATTGAGATCAAATTAAAATGTTTATTCTTGAATTAATGGCCCTTTTAATTTTGGTTTTATTCTTCAAAGGTTGTGAAGATGAGAAAAGAAGTGAAGAGAATCCGAGTTTTGGTTATCCGAAAACTTGTCAGGAGTGTTGGAAGACTGAAGTCCAAAAAGTTAGTCATTTAAAGTAATGGTCCTATGACTAATAAAATGTCAAAAGTTGTTTTTATTCTATATTTACAAAATTTGAGGTGGGACCTAGAGGAATAATTAAATATCTGAGTCATACAGCACTTTTTTTTTTTTTTTTTCTTTTAAATATTTAAAGGGGACCTAAATGAGATAAAATGTGCTGTGTCAGCACGTCCTTACATGGTTTGGACCATGTTCATTTAAAATACATGGTGAATTCTTCTGTGGTGTTTTCAGAAATCTCTTTTTTGGCCTTTTCAGAATGAAAGGCCTTTGGGGTTATGCATGTGTTTTATGTTATTAGAACTTACTTTAAGATGTTGTTAGAGTTTAGCAAACCTAATAATACCTTGAACCAGATTTAATATAATTTTATTTCTTGAATTGCTAATTACTTTGAAATCTTCAGTACCTTGTGGAAGTGTTTATCAAAGCTTTGTGTCCCATCTAATATTTTGTGTTTTCAGTGACACTGGTATTAGGGAAAATAGTATATTATTATTTACAGTTTAAGTATGAATACTAACAAAGTCTTCAACTATGTTTTTGTTCCTAATTCCTTGTGCTTTCTCTCATGTTTCAGAAGATGACCTTCCTGTCTGATAAAATCAGATATCTAACATTTTTATGTCTTCTTCAGATTTCAGAGAACAAATTTTTTTCATTCAATAAAATTGTATCCAACCTTTAATGGTAACTTTCGGGGCTTATGTTAAATACACTGTGCTATTAATTAAAAAATATTATTTAGCCTTCCCATTAAGTAATTAGAGGCAAACTATCTTTCGGTGGTGATAATCATTAATATTATCCTAGGACAATGTTTATTTTGCCAAAAACTTAGGTTTATTGATAGAATTAGGTATGTGTTGGAAGAGGGTAGAAGGGCAGTACAGGATGACATTGCTTCTTATTTAGAGATTTATGCCTTTCTAAAAGAAATGGATTTTTCATTATAAATCAATAATAATAAGTGCTTTATCTGGCTACATACTGTAATACATTTTTTTACAGAGGTACTGAAGATGCACTGTTAAAAAACCAAAGACGGGCACAACGATTACTTGAAGAAATTCATGCCATGAAGGTAAGGATTTGTGTGGGTGTGTATATACCTGTGTTTCTGTGTCTCATCTCTTCCTGCATTTCCTGTGTGTGTTTTGTGTTACTTTTTGAATATCATTGCAGGTTGACTAAGACTTATTTTATGAGTCTACTTGAAGAATGTAGCACATTTAGAAAATTGTAATATATTTAAGCTTGCATTTTTCTATTTTTTTATTGAATTTATTAAAGTGCTAGACTAATTTGAGTCAAAACTATGCCAAATTAAACTCATCTATGTTTAATAATGCCTTATGCCTAAGGTTTTTATTTTTACTGTAACTTTAGGCATGCAGTCTAAGTTCAAGAATTAGTGTTCATGCTATTTGGTAATGTGGATAGGGATATTGGTGGCTGACATCACGCTTTGCCTATTGCCAGCTCAATAAATTTTTGTGTGGTTGTGTCAGCATTTTATTCAGCTCTGTAGTAACTTGAAATAAAATTAGTGTTGGACCAAAATGATCCATATTTTTGTTTCTTTCAGCCAGACTCTTCGCTAGCATAATTTTTAGGTCTTCTCACTGCTCTTACTTTGTGGAAACTTTCATTTACCAAATGACATACTATTAAATGTCTGGGAGACTTTTATGACAGAACTTAAAAACAACATTTGGTACTAGCAATTATCTTAATTGCAGGGTCAATTTTGCATATATGTTTGACTCTTACATTTTGGTATAACTTCCAAGTTTTGAGATAGATAAAAGAATGGTTTTTAATTAAGTTAGATTATTAAAGCCTCTCACCATTTTCCCTTTTGAAGGGATGGTAAAATATTTTATAGGTTATCACAGTTAATCTGAGTAGAAACAGATGTACAACATGATTTTTCTTTGGTGTGAGGTGTTTTTATATATTTAATTTTTTTGTTATTTTAATTCACAGAATGCAAAACTTAATGAAATCCATTTGGTGTGTCTTTTCTAAAGTTTTAATTCCCTTTTTATCCAATCATCCAGTCAAAATATTCTATATTTGCCTCCTAATTGTCATTGTGTCATTGGAATTACAAATTCCTTTTTCATATACCTTTTTTTTTGTCATGAAATACCTATGAGAAATAAAATCTTTAGAGATTTTTGTTTTGAGGATAACTCTAAGATTGGGAGTTACGCTATATCCCTTTGTGCCTATCACTTTCTGTTAACCAAGATCCTTATGAAATTATTATATTCCTTACCTAAATATATCCCCATAATTTCTTCTGAATAGTCTCTTTTATAGTTCTAAATTATTCAGAGGCTTTGAGCTACTATATAATTGCTGATTCTTTCCATGGGAAAGATACCTTATGTATAATGGGCCTATGTGCAGTATAAGAGGACTATGAAAACAAAAGATATTCATTAAGTTATAGAATACTTTCATGACTCTCAATAATGGATTTTATTTAAAGTTAATCAGAAAGAAAAGTTGTCCTATTCGATCTATATGTGAAACTTGTTTCCTTTCATTCTTAAACATCACCAGCCATAATAAATCAGATTCAGTGATAAAGTTCATAGGTTTACAACATTACTATGTCACATCCATAGTTTTTTAATTTATTTGTGATTATATGAGACCACAGTAGCACTGTTGGCTCATAGAAAGCTGAAATACATAGCCTATATTCCTTGAATTCATGGCAGTGATCAAGGTTGTCTGACTTGGATCCTGTGAATTAACTGTTTTTATGATGCTGTTTAAAAGCTGGATTAAATTTAAATATAAAATCAAGAAAAAAAGGGTAAGACTATGTGTGTTTTCCTTACGTGTCAAATTTTATTCCTCACTTATGATTCCTTTATAAAATTGGCTTACTTCTGTAAAATAAGCAAACATATAGGACATTTTTAAGTGAAAGGTCATTTGTAATTTCTTAAAGAACTGTTTATCATGTACATGGGAGTATCAAAGAAATAGTCACAGAACAGAAAACTCACAGTCTCAATTAAATTTGAGAAAAACCTCTACTTATTCATTTTTCCAGATGAATTTTTTCCTTGGCTCACATACCACTACATTTTTATAGTCTTGTTCATGACATACTGTCCTATACTTGCTTTCTGTGATAATAGGGTATTTTGTTGCAAGATGACTTCCTCAAGGAAAAAACCTGAGATATTCTTAGAAATGGGAGTTTGTTTTTTCTGGCCAAGGAAAGGGGGGGTGCTGATCTTTATGATACTATAAAATCATAGGTTCTAATTTTATAGACTATAATGTATGAACAGCCAACTCTGCTGACTTTTCTAATAGTATTCTTACTTTAGCTCTGGTACTAGTATAAATTCTGGCTTCTGAAACAGTTCCTTCCTCTTTGGAAATTAAAGTAGCTGATCAATTTTTACGAATTCCTAAATTATTTAGCTGGAAAAGGAGATAGTAAAATTAAGGCAGACAATGAAATTAATTGAAATATACAAGAAATCTCTTTCTCAATAATAAAGGTAATACAGCTAGCTTTTACTGAGTTAACTATGTCCCAAGTACTATTTTGTTAGTATCTTGGTATGAGGGCTTAAAAAGAAACTTGCCATAAGGTAAAAAATGCCTTATTTATCCTGTGTTTTATATTCACTTCCTGGTGAGGTACATAATCATTATTATTTGTCATACAGAATAGGAAACCAAGGCTTAAAAAAGTTAAGCAACTTGCCTAAGTTCAAATGGTTGCTAAGCTTCATAACTGATTATAAACCTAATGGCCTTGGCCACTTTACTGCTTCAGTAAAACCAGAACTTCAGAAATATATGTATACTCTACTGTCCTAGAGATTGTATGAGGTAATATAATAAACATAATACCTGTCCTTTGAAAAAAAGGTCCGAAGGAGGTGTGCAACATGTTTTCAGATTTTTAAATTCCTCATTTATACCCAGCTAAATATGTATACCCAATTAGCTAGCCTGCTTTTTTTCTCTGAGCCCATTACTTTTCTCTATACTGAATATTTCTGTACAGTGAGAACTTAATTTTATTCTATGAGTCTTTGCTCTGCCTTCTACTCTTTAGTTTAAAACTCTGCTTTTGTTTCATTTTTTTCTAATTTTACATTCTCAAGTCTTTATTATTTTTTTTTTAAGATTTTATTTCATTATTTTTAGAAAGAGGGGAAGAGAGACAGGCAGAGAGGGAGAGACATCAATGTATGGTTGCTTTTCACCTGACTCCAGCCACAGACCTGACTGGAGACCTGGTTTGCAACCTTGTTACGTGCCCTGGCTGGGGAATCGAACCTATGACCTTTGAGTTTGCAGACCGGTGCCTTATCCATTGTGCTACCAGCCAGGGCCACAAGTCTTTATTATTAAAAGCATCCTTTAAGCTTCTGTCAGCTGTTGAATTATCTTATGCTCCTTCATGGCCTCTTTCTAAATGGTTATTAATGGATCACAAATTGGAAAAGTGGTGTAGATTGTGATCTGTGGAGGTATTGTATAAAATCACGTAAAATAATACATCATCAAAATAATGTAATAACTATCATGTTTTGGATTTCGTTTTACCACAGCTCTTCAAAACTGCACAGTCTTATTTCAGTGGACATCTTTAGAAGGGTTCTAGGCTTCACACCTCTTGGATCATAAGCTTATCATATATGAGGGGGAAAGGAAGATGGAGCAAAGAAACCAGAATTATCTGGTGGGCCCCTTGTAGTACAGGCTTCCCCTGCTAGGTGAGTGTTCTAGGAACCCATCTGTATCAGTGCACCAGCTGGTGTTGTTGTGAGAGGCTGTGTTCAGTTTTAGTGATTTTTTTTTTTTTGAAGACTCCTTCAGTGAATTTGCCCATTTCATGATGGGTGACTTAGGAGTGCACTCACCCACACCATGTGCTGAGTGTTCAGCAGTTTTTGACCAAAAATGACCATTCCTGTGCCCCATCCTCCCCTAATTACCTGACAATGCCCCAAGCAATTTTTTTATTTCTCTGGATGAAAAAAATCCTGAAAGAAAAATGTTCTGCTGATGTGGTAGGGGTGAAATTTTAAAAATAATGGCAGAAGCACTAAAAACATGAAAATCAAGGAGTTCAAAAACTGTTTTGAGCAGTGGGAAAGTCATTTCAACAGGTATATTGCATCAAATGGAGAGTTGCTTTAAGGGTGACTGAAGTTTAAACATTTAAGAACAACTATTTTTTATAAATAAATTTTGTTTTGGGGGACTTTATTGGGGAGGTCGTTCCTCATGTATTTTACGCATTTGTGATATTCTGGTTTATACATTTCTACATTTTTATCTTTTTCTTTAATTTTACATACTATGATTTTGTTAGTTTTTTTTTTCATACAAGTACTTAAAAGGAAGTTTGCCATATGGTAAAACATACCTCATTTATTCTGTAAATACACTATCAATTGTGTCAAATTAACATTTAATTCACTTATTCTACTAAAGTCAAAATATAGTAGTAGTGTTAGTCTAAGATTATAGTTACTTCTGAGTTTCATCTTTTATTTGTAAGCTAATACAAAGAATTATATTATCAAATCAGACTCACATATTAGAGATATTACCTAGAATGCACTTTTACTGATAGTTTGAGGGATACATAGAATCCGAAGGCATAGGTGAAGCAAGGAGAGTTCTCGGACTCTGTGATTCCACAGGTTCTTACTTTCTACATCAGTCGTGCATTTTCTGGCCCTGGGTAGATGAGATCTCTAAATAGAAAGTGTAGTTATTACCTCATAGCATAGAACATTTAGAACTTGAAAATTTTCTTTTCCAAACCCCAAGATGCTGTGTAGTTTATACAATATTCTCCAGTGTCTCATGCCATAGAAATCTTTAGATTCTGAGTTTATTGTAAGCTTCCTTAACAAGGGGGCATCCTGCCAAGAGCATTCTTCAGATAAGGACTTTCCTTGTAACAAAAGCCAATAAGCCTGTCTGCCAGGAGGACCAGTGGTCAGCATATTAATGAGTAGATTAAACTCCATCACCTGCTTGTCCCGGGGGGTCTTCTCCTAGTGAAGGAGGTGATTGCATCCCAAGACATCTGTTTTAATTTTTCCCTCTTGTTTCTGTATCCCTGCATTGTTTTGGAAAATATTTTTAACTTACAGAAAAATTGTAATGCTAACATATAGTAATAATACTCTGTACCACATCTAATTTGTCTCTGTACTGGTGATGATGCTGAGTTTCAGTCACTTGGTTTAGATGTTATCTGCCAGATTTCTCCATTTTAAAGGCACTTTCTGTTTGCAATTATGAAGTAATAATGTGACATAATTTTGAAACTGAATATCCTATAGTCTTTCACCCAGTGACTGATGGATGCTCTATGGCTTAATCAGTTCATTGTTTCTGTTTCTCTGCCAGGACTTTTTAATTTCTCTGATAAGATTTTAATTCATTGAGAGGGGTTTTGTTTAGTTGGTTTTACATTATTGAGGATGGTGCCAATAGCCATGTTTGCTGGTTCTCTATATGCTGGGTAGTTTTTTATTGTACTTTGGACATTAATCTGGGTCTGGTTATTTTCTCCAGTGAGCAGTTACTTAAGCAGTTAATTTTTGTGGCTGGCTTTAATTTCAAACTAGATAGAGAACAGAGCAATGGTTGTCAGAGGGGAGGAAGTTGCAGGGCTGAGTGAAAAAGGTAAAAGGGTCAAGCCAAAAAAACAGAACAAAACTCATTGACACAGTCAAGAATATGGTGAGTACCAGAGGGGAAAGGGTGGGGGGAGGTAGAAAAGGGTGAAGAGGGTATAAATGGTGATAGGAGACTTGGGGTGGAAGAGGGTAAAGAGGGTATAAACGGTGATAGGGGACTTGGGGTGGTGAACACACTGTAATATACAGATGATATGTTGTAGAATTGTACACCTGAACCGTATCATTTTCCTAACCATTGTCACCCCAATAAATTCAGTTTAAAAAAAAAACTACTTTTTTTCAGTTCAGACGTTTTGCCACTCAGTGAGCTGCTTTGAATGTGTTCCTTACATAAGGGGTCATGTTTAGGGATTCCTTGCATGGTTCTTTCCCTTGTGTTTTTCTCCCACCCTCTCAGTGGATAAGGTTGTCGGCCTCACTTATGAATAGGTCTTGCTGCAGCTGCCCCAGAACCATGCAGACTGTAGTTAGCTAAGCTATCCTCGGAAAAGGTGGTGACATCTTGTATTGCTTTGCATCTTCCTCATAAGCTTAGGCTCCCAGTCAGTCTGTCTTTTTTCGTTTTCTCTCCTTTATCTTCAAGTTGGCTTTTTTTAGTATGTCCAGGTTTTATGGTTTAGTTGTTTTGGGTGTTTGGGGGTTAAGGTGGGGAGGAACCTAATATCTATTAGTATTTTAGTCCGTCATACCCAGAAATGGAGGTAGCCAGTGTTGTAAATATCTAAGAAAGATGCTGAGCACCTCAAAGCATGGTACATTTAGGTTTTAGACACTTGGAATAAGTAAATGAGGAAATATCCTCAGTAAAGGTAAAAGAGAACCAAGAAAGTATAGTATCTTGGGAACCAAGTGAAAAGACTATTTCAAGAAAGGAGTGATGGGCTAGGTGTTTTTGTTGACATTGTTGCTTTTGTTTTCAAATTAGCAATATTTTTTTCAATGTGTAAATTCATTTATTAGATTATAATTATTAATACATTTTTCAAGTTGTAGTTCCTTGGTGGTCTACCTACTTGACATTTGGTTAAAACCAAAAATGTTTATTCTTACACATGTTGGCCTTCTAAGTATGCCTTCTCTCCTTTTCTGCCTTCCCCATCCTATTTTGTATCTGTTAAAAGATATTTAAATCTTACAAGTTTTAAAATTGTTTTCGCAGTCTTATTTTTTTCCTTAGGTCTGAAACCTAAAATCCATAGAAGTGGTCCAAGTATAGAAGAGGAATAATGTTTATCTTTCTCATTTATGTTTCATATTCCTTGAACATTGTGGTGGTCTTATATGGCTACAAGATATGCGATAATGAATACCATGACCTATGAATTCTCTTTTATAAATCTGCAGTTTATTTATATTAATTTTTTCTCATGCATTACAAAAAACAAGTAATACATAATTTTTGAAAACTTTTTGATAGTTTTAAAGATCCCAAATAAAACCTTTCAAGTTAGGCTAGTATTTTTTAAAAATATTTATATATTTATTTATTTTTAGAGAGAGGGGAAGGGAAGGAAACACCAATACGTGGGTTGCCTCTTGTGTCCTCCTGGCTGGAGCCCTCACCCACAACCCAGTCACGTGCCCTGACTGGGAATCGAACCAGCAACCCTTTAGTTCACAGGCCAGTACTCAATATACTGGGCCACACCATCCAGGGCAGGATACCAGGGAGCTAAATAACAAACTTCTAGAAGAGTTTAAGCAGTACGGTGTACTAGTAAGAATGGTTCTGTCTATATGATTATTTAACTATTTTATTTCTACTGTCCCATCACAGTTTCTCTCTCTTTGCTTTGCTCTTATGATAGTTACTGGTAATATCTCTCCTGGTAGACACTTTATTAAATAGATAACATATTAGTAATTTTATAGACTGAGTAATGTAAACAACTTTTATTGATATTAAATAGAGGAAGGGAGGGAGGAAGGGAAAGAGAGAGAGGGAAACATCAGTTTGTTGTTGCACTTACTTATCCATTCATCGTTGGTTTCAGTGTGTGCCCTGACCAGGGATCAAATCCACAATCTTAAAGTAGTAAGACAACATTCTAACCAACTGACCTACCTGGTCAGGGCCAAATGATGTAAAATTTCATGGCTACTGTACTAAATGAGATCAGAAAAAGATCTGTTGGAAAGGATGCTACTACCTGTGCAGGCAGTCTTATTTCCTGTTGGTGAGCATAGAAATTGGTATACTCTTTTTCAGCAGACATTTGGCAATATGTTAAAATTGACTAGCATTCTTTTAAAAATATACTGTATAAAAACTACTAATGAATAAGGATTGATGAGAATATTTATATTCTAAGTGTTGAAAATATTAATGTTAGTTGCCCTTTAATTTTTTTACAATAATTTTCTGTTGTCCTCATCCAAGAACATGCTTACTGATTTTTAGAGAGGGGAAGTGAGGGAGAACGAGAGCAAGAGAAATAGCGATGTGAGGAGGAAACATAGATCGGTTGTCTCTTGCACTTGCCCTTCCCCGGGACCCAACCCACAACCCAGACATATGCTCTTACTTGGAATTGAACCTGTGACCCCTTCAGTCCATGGGACAATGCTCCAACCAACCAAGCTACACCAGCCAGGGCTAAAATAACTTTTAATAACCTTAATCTTTTAAATGTGTATTTCTGAAGGATTAAACTGTAGTTGAATATGAAAATGAGAGAAAACTTTGTATAGCAATTAGTCATAATCTTTTACTTTCTGAGTACTATGAGAGGGGTGAATGATATTGTTAATCCACAGAGTTAGTAAGAAAATAGCTAATAGTTTAAAAATTGAATAAAGCTTTTTTAGTACTTGACAGTTTAACATTTTCAGGTTTGTGACTATAATTATAAACTGGATTAATCATATGTAACAGACTTCAGAGCAGTGGTTTCTTTTTAGATATGTTTGCCCACTTTTTTGTTAGAGCATATAAAATCTTTCATATAACACTGCATAGGCCAAAAGAAGAAAACCAGTACCATATGATTTCATTCATACGTGGAATCTAATGAACTGAACTCGCACATGAAATAGAGACACTGATTCATAAAGACAGAGCGGGCTGACAGCTCTGAGGGCAGCATTTGGGAGGTGGGGGGATCCAGCAGAAGAGAGAATTCATGTGATTGGGGATGAGGTGGAGGTAGAAGAGGGTAGAAGGGAGTAAATTGTAATGGGAAAAGTATGATTAAAAAAGTGTAATTAGTATGAATTGAAAACTATAAAACTGGGTTCTTAGTCTTAGAATTCAGGTGTAATTAAGGTTGTGAATTTGCCTTCTGAAGGGTTTAGTTTCTTCATCCATAAAATAAAGATGATTGAGTAGATTATCTTTTAAAAACTTATTTGCTCCCAGGCCCTATTCTTCCTCTCCCCCCACAAAGACTTTATTTATTTATTTTTAGAAAGAGGGGAAGGGAGGAAGAAAAGGAGAGAAACATCACTGTGTGGTTGCCTTTCACGTACCCCTCCCTAACTGGGGACCTAGCCCACAACCCAGGAACTTCCCCTGACTGGGAATCAAACCAGCGACCCTTTGGTTCAGAGGCTGGTGCTCAATTCACTGAGCCACACCAGCCAGGGCCCAGGTCCTATTCTTTAATCTCAATTATTTGGAGTTTACTACCTTTGCTACCTTCCTCTTTTAATCATGAGTAAAAATACAAAATAGTATTTTTTTTGAAATAGTCTAATTGGAATTCATTTTTGTAAAGCAGAAGTTAACATGGTTTTACATGTTATTGTAATAATACTTTCACCACTTAAATGCTAACTAAATCAGCAGTTTCTTGTCTTTTATGCCTTTGATATGGTAAGGACCTTTTCTAGATGTTTACCTTTTAAACATCTAATCTTTTATGTTGATGATGATTTTCTTTAAATTTTCTTTAAATCCTCTGCCTTGATAGAGACATAAATATTTTGATAGTTAAAAAGTGACATATAGTGGAACTTTCTAAAATTTTTCCTAGGTCTTTGTTTCTTCACAAAGTCACCCCAGAGTGATAGCATGTTCTTACTGGTCCCAGAGGAAAAGTTGCATTCTTTTCTTATTCAGGGCCTGCTCCCTGTTATGTGCTATATGTCCCTTTCTTGTTCTTCCTTTATTACTTATACCTTATTTCACTTAATAGCTTCCAACTCTGCCCCTATCTGGCTGTTGGATGTTTGTCAGCTAATAAACTTGTTTAGTTTACACCTTAACACCCATCATCGTATTTAACTGCCTCCCAATTTTTTTCTCCTTATTAGTATAGCACCTTTACTTTTACTAGCACAGTCACTGTTATCTTGACTTCCTCACCTCCCAGTCCCTCAGCAACGCACTCAATTTATCTATCTGCTTGTTAATCAGTTTTCTTGAACAAGATTGACACTGACTCTTACATGCTGGTGTTCCCCTGAGTTCTCTCTCTTCACACTTGACACTCCAACATGGCTACTTGCATTCTGAACACTTGATAATCTCTTTCTGATAAGAAAACTTTGCTGTAAAATCTACACTCATATTCAGCTCCACTTAGGGTTTCTGGGTGCACGCAAAATTCAATATTTTACATAATTCACTGAGCTAAGTTAAAAAGTGGTAATGATTGTGGGGTTTCTCATGAAGCCTTAGGGTAAGCACTGAATTTTAACCTCCACAGGAATGCCAATCAGGATAGGAAGATCTCTCAAACTCATTTAGTTCTGTCTCTGTGTATCTTTCCTGCCCCTTTCCCTCCATTTCGTGCTTCATCTCTTCCTTATCCTCTCCCTACCCTGCTTACTCTGCTCTCTCACTCTCCTTCACTCTTGACTCTCCAAACAGCTTGCATTCCTTATGTATGTCACTTCCAGGGACCATTCAGTGGCACCCTCAGCTCCAGAAGCTTCAGGACTTATGCTCATGGGAAGAATCCACACTGACTCAAGCTCTGGGCCATCTTGGGTTAGATGTCCTACACTGATCTAAGTCTGGTCAGCTGTGGCAGTGGGGTAAGAGGGGGCAGGGTGATGTGCTGTAAGGTTAAGAAAAGAAGGTGGATGAGCAGATAATATAGCTAATATCAGTATCTCAATATGGATTCTAACACTTTGTAGCTTACCATCCATACTTTTTTGCCCCTGGTTTTGGTTTTAACACTATGATCCATCTAATTTCCTAAACCAGAAGCCTAGGAATCATTTTGATTTCCCTCCTCTGTTAAATACTTCAGCTACTTTCTATTTCCATATCTTGTCCTTTACCAAGATTTATTATTTTTATATTCTAAATATGTAACCTCTTCTTAGTTCGGGTTCTTACTATTTCTCACTTGGACCTCCTGCCTCTGATCTCAGTCCACTTCACATCACATTCTGCATTGTAACCAGTAACCTTTCTAAAATGCAGTCTTGCATGGCACACAGAGCCTTCTGTGGTTAGTACTCTAGCTACCTTTCTTCACCTGTGACATCTTCCTCTCCCATACTTTTCTTACCAACTATACTGAAGTCCAATGTGTTAGCCTATACCATGCCTACTTGCCTTTGGTCAGGATTTTTGAATGTAGCACATCTCTCCCATCTGAGTAAAGACTACTTCAATACCTTTGCTTCAATTCTTCTGTTACTTGCTCTAGGAAACTTTTTCCTGACACCACCACTTTCACCCCAGAAGAATTACTCACCATATCTTCTAGCCAGCCCCTTCACCTTCATATACTTCCGCTCTCATGTTATATAAATCACTTTCATGCCAGTAGGAATACTGCTTACTGAGACTTTCTTAGGAAAATAGGTTTTTACTCAATTCTTTGTCTCCAACACCTAGCAAAATGTCAGGTATATAGTGAATGATGCTGCCTGGCTGGCTAACTGAATGACACTTACTACAAAATTTCTCATTCTTACTGGCATATATAAGAATACCGAGGTTTCTCGGAGTCTCAGTAGCTAAGTAGACTATGACTGAACTATTAGGAGAGTCTGTAACCAGAGTCATTTTTGTTTGTTCTTGTTTTTAATGTTAAGTGTCAGAAATAAAAGAATAGGTAGGCTCTTCATGTTAGTCGCCTTGGCCAGTTCTCTGAGGCCATTTAATGTCTAATTCAATTTTTTTAAAAGGACAACTTTTATTCTTAAGGCAGAGCAAGATGTCCTGATGGCCTTTTGTACTCAGCTTGTGACATTTGAAATGATAAACAATAAGTCAGTAGAGGTATTTTAAAAGACCATTATAATATATACTTCTTCTTTGACATGGGTACAGTATTTAGACACAGATCATCATGTAGGAATTCTAGTTTGCTCCCTGGCATGTGGATTTTACAGCTTTAAGCTAATATTTTGAATAAATCCTATAACTTTTAGCCTGCTTGCATTGTTAATATGTAAGGGTCATGATTTTCACTGTAGTTGTGTTTATGTAAAGATGTTACATCAAATCCATGGTGGCCTTAAAATATTTTTATCTTTTAAATAAGACCAGTTGTAGCAATTAAAAGTAATGGGTGTTCCCTGTTTTTAAACCTGCTTGCTTCTATTTGAAAATAAAGGAAAATTTACAGACCCTTGTTGACAAAAGTGATGACAATCCTATTACCATTTACTGAGTCATTATCCACACCTAATTTTAAACTAAAAAACTGATTTTGGAATTGCTTCAGTTCAGATAAGCCCATTTCAGAGCCTACTGAATGTGTAAACAGGATTTCGGGGTAGGAAGTAAGAAAGGATTATCACATGAACTTTTGGTCAGAAATGTTCTTTATTTCTTTTTGTTTTGTTTTGATTTGATTTTTTTTTTTTTTAAGTTTTGTAATTCTGCAAATTGAACTTACAACCTTGGCAGAATGTCCCTACTAATTGTGCAAGTATCCAAAGCCCTTTTCAACTATTAATTCAAAAAATTTGGACAACCAATACTCCTATCATAATGTCAGAATGAAATAATGTAGTGATTGAGAAAAGAGACAACTATTACAACATTGTTTGAAACACACAATGGGAGACATAGAGTCCTAGAAATAAACAGCAATAAGAATAATAAATAACTGGCCTAGAAAATGAGATTTTCTTTTTTATTCAACTGGAATATCAACTGAATTTTGGATTAAACAGTGACACAGTATTTTTTAAGTATTTATACTCCTTAACACACCTACCTATTTTCTGTTGAATGGAAACCATGTACTCTTTTTTCCTATATGTTAGAATAACTAATGTTAGTATCTTGGTACTTCAAAGTATTAATATCTTATGACAAGAGAAACTCAACAGTTTCATATTTTTTCTTAAATACGGAGAATTTTATTTTTTTCTCTTATCTGCCATTAAATTATAAAAATGATTCTACAGTGAAATGTACATTTTGCTTATATTCTCCCCCCTTTCTTCTGTATAAAAACTAATCAAACCCTTTACTAGGTATAGTAAAATGATAAGGTAAGAAGAGAAATCTTCACTTTTTTAATTCTTAATTTCTGTTGAAAGTCAGTATATTAAAGTAGAACTTGTGGGTTTTGGTTGTGGCTAAAATTCTGATTTTTACTAACTAAGACAGCATCCCTGTTTACTAATAGTAATATAACTTACTAAGACCCATAAAATTTGCAATAGAAAAAAAATTACAAATGAAAAACAGACTAGATATTTTAAGGATAGCTACTATAAATTCCATATTATATGTTCAGGTTAGTTAAATAAAATTTAATTTAGAACCTACCATGTATGTAGACAAATAGATTTCTGCTCTCAGGGAACATACTATTCTATGGTAAATAAGCATATGAGTCTGTCTGTGGTATATACTATACAGTGTTGTAATTAGTTTCAGGAACCTAGAGAAGGAATCTACTAATTACTTACAAGATTTAGGGAAGACCTTATAGAATGGAGAGGGGGCACTGAGTTGGAACTTAAAGAATAAATATGCTTCTGCTTTGGAAAATTTGGCAGTCCAGGTAAATAGAGCACACCAAGAAAAAAACATGCAGGTCCGAAAGTACTTGGTGTAACTTGGAAGGGCTGCTCAGTACTCTTATTTCTTTTATAACATTTAACAAGTTGAAGTGTAGGGTTTTTTTTGTGTGTATCTTTGGTGAAGATAGGATGTTGTCTTTTTATTTGCAGTGCTTAGTGCTCTAATTAGAATAAAATAGCCATCTAGCAAGTGTTTTTTCAGTAAATTAATAGTATGGCTAGAATATGGAATGAATGGAGGACCAAATGGCTGAAGATAGCAGCTAAATGATAAATGAGCTTACAATTTGAAGACTTTTAGGAAATGTGGATGATCAAAGGTTTTTGGATAGTCATGTATTTTCTAGAAAGATAAATTTGAAGGAGAGTGGAGGACTGATTAGAGGGAAAAGAGATTGGAAGGGAGATAACTAATTAGGAAGTAATGACTTAATTTTTTCATGCTCTAAGTAGACATTATTAAGCCGATCTTATGGAAAGAAATATACCATATAATTCATTGTTCCCACTCTGCAAAAACATTATACTATCAGAGAAAGGAACTGGTATGCACAATTTTAAAAACAGGCTAAGTTATGATAGGTGCTTTGAAAATTTTAGAGGAGTCAGAGATTGCTTCTAACTGATAATCAGGGGAAGAGGTCCTGGAAAAGGTGATAGTTTAATAAAAATATTAATGTTACTGATTTACCAAATTGATATGATTTCCTTGATAGTCTTTAATTGAATCTCAGCAAGGATGCTGTTTTTTGCGACAGCTTCACATTCCATGTTACTTATAACACAGGGAAGCTCACTTTCAGATATAAGAGCACTGCCAATAAACAACTTGATAATTTTAGTTACTAATTATCCAGTAACTCTGTGCCAGGTTCTCTACTACAGCATACTTATATAACAGTTATCAAAAGGAAGTTTACAGCTCACATGGAAATAATACAATAATAAGTAATAAAACAGAATAAACTGGTTTTTTTTTTGCCTACTCACAACTGTAAACCTACTTTTGCCAATCCCATATTATCTGGAATTTATCTTCACAGTAGCTCTCAAAGGCTTCTGTTCAGCCTCATTTTACTGATTTGGAAACTAGGAATTTATGGACTAATTGCTTTGCCCACAGTTACTGTACTAGAGGATTTTGTACAAATCTGTCTGAATTAGTAGCCCATGTTCTTAACACACATAACCTAACCTCTCTTACTTTTAGTACTAAGTACGCAATATTATAAAAAATAATTAGAAATTAATTAAAGAAATGGGCTTTTGCATTATAATTTTAATGATCATTATTAATTGAAAATTGAAAATAGTAAGGAAATGATATATCATCATTGCCTCTTGGTGGCAAAATTAGACTTGTTTATAATTTGACATGATTGGTAGGGTTGGGCCTTCCTAAGGATGGGAGTACCTGGTTATCCATAACGAATTTTATGTATGCTTTCAACATTAGCAATAATAATCTGGAGGCTAAAGAATAATCAATTCCCTAGGCACCATGAATTAGTAGCAATGATTAGGTTTATAAATATTTATTCCTTGCTAAACTTGTCATAATATTTTAAACAAATTTGAGTATACCATGATTCTTGTATTGATATAGGCCCTTTAAGCTATGAATACATGGAAATATAAATAAAAAACAAGTATAGATTTTATTATTATGTGTATCCTTAAGAAAGGTTATCAGAAATTTGAAGTTCTAGAGAAAATACTGTACTTGAAAGGAATTAGAACTTATAGTAACAAATACTCTGACTTCTTTGAGATTTTGAAAGATTGTCCTTCATTTTCACAGTTAAAACCACTTTCTTTTAACATATTCCTAAATCTCTTGTAGCACATTTCTAGATCTTAGCCATAATTCCAGTATTATAGGGAAAGACTGCCTCAGCCACCTAATACAGTTTTCCTGAGGGCTTTTCATGAATTTCCTAGGTAATTGGCTGAAGGGGAAAAAATGTTCTATGGGCTTGTGTAATTGTTTATTAAGTTTGAGGTTTTTGAAGAGAGGGGTTGTTTGTTTGCCTTTTAACTTTTTTGGTTGGGTAAGGAAAACTAGTAAATGGGTAGATAAAAAGTTTAGGAGTGAAAAAGTAAATATGTAGTCATATAAAACTAATTTTGTCCTCTTTATTTGATGTACTGAATAATAAAAAATAATAACTAGATAGATGACACCTCCTCTATTTTATTAACATATTATAAAGAAGATAAAAATAGTTTTAAGTATTTTATTTACTCTTTATATATTCACAAAATGATGCACTTTTAAACAGATGTTTAGATTCCATTTCAAAAATAGTAAACTTCTCTCTCCAAGGCCAGGCATTTTGTTAGAAGAGAATCTCTAAAATGAAAAAAAAAAAAAAAAAAATCTGTCTCTGACTTATTCCTTAGAATTGTAGAAGTGCTCTAAGTAGAATCTTCTGGCTGATGTAATTGCTGCATCTCATTTTCTCTGCTTGCCCCTTGAACATTCCGAAGTGGGCAATTTCATGTTCCAAGAACAGTTCAAATATTTTTATTTGGCATTAAAAATGGGATCATTTTTAATCACTTGAGCTAAACAAACTATTTTTGTTTTATTTTCTAAAAGGTATTTTTGTTGTGAGAGATAGGACTATATAATGCCAAGAAGGTTTTGTAGCTTCATTTCACTAAATTGTTTGATAATGTTTCTACTTTGTTTATATCTACTTTTAAATGTAATGCAAATCTTTTTAACTTATGTTTTTAACTTCTGCTTACTGAAACTGTTTTTACATCAGTAATTATTTTCATATTTTGATGAGACTAATTTCTAGTTGAAAGATGCATTTCAGTTTAGTTTTTAGAATATGAAGATTCAACTTTAAATATCAAAGTCAACTTGGAACTAAAGTGAGACAGTACTATTTGTAGACATTTAGTAATTCTTTAACTGGCTGCCAGCAAAACCTGACACTAGTAAAATTTCCTAATAGTAAACCTACTTTGTTTTATATATTACTCTTTTGTTTAAGAACCTAAGTACACTTCCTATTATGTACCAGATGGGGTCTCCTCATGGTTATTAAAAGCTATTTCATCAGTTGGTTCCTTCCATCCTGACCAACTTTATCTCTCATCCCCATTTCTATCTGCATACTGCAGTCAACTTTATATTCCCCACACATAACTTTGTGCATTCCTATTTTTAGGTTTTTCTGGCTTTCTCTGATAACAACATGGCATTCACCATCACCTCACACGTTAACTCTCTTACAAAGCCAGAAAAAAATCATTTTCAAAGCCTTTAGCAACCTCTAAAACAATGTGTTCTTTCTTGGGGAAGGGGGAGATAGATGCATGAGGATTTATATCTAGTGACAAATATATTGGTGGGAGAGTTGTGCAAATTGAGAAAGACCCCAGTATTTGGGGTATCTGTTTTCCCACTTGAGAACTACAGCATTGAATAACCTTATTTGTTTCCCCTTCATACATTAACAAGCTACTGTACTGTATCCTTATTTGTGTTAATGATATGAGCTCATTTGCATGTTATAAACTCCACGTTTTTGATTATTTGTCTTTTAAAACAGTGCCTATTGTTCTGCACTGAAAAGATCTTTAATAACATGTTTCACATATTAAAATCTATAATTAGTTTTTAAAGAGATAGAACAATATTATTAAATGTTGCTAATCAAAGTGAAAAAATATTTCTAAATTTCTATCTAGATAAATCCTGAACAGAGCCTTTTGTAGACCTACTTGTACCTCCAGTCCATCATCATTGTCCATGTTTCATTTTTTTTTTTTAGTTAGTCATCCTATTTTAGTTAATATTGTAGGATTCAAAACACAAAACTTTTTATCTGATATTATTTAGTCCTTTACTTTGCCAGAAAAGTTCACATACTTTTATCATTTCATCTTGGAACTACTCTTGCAATCAAAGCAACTTTTATTTCAGCTCAACGAAAGTGCATTAGGTTTATACTTTACCAAATATCCTGATGGTTTGTAGAAATATAGATATTAATATGATGTTTTCATTGAAAAGCTTAGGGTCTAATGAATGAAATAGACCTGTGAACAGAGAATTTCAATATAGTGGATAAAACGCTGATAGATGTATTATTGGAGGAGGGCCATTTAGTACATCTTTGAGGATTCATGGAAGGCTTCCCATAGAATGAAGCTGACTTCTAAAAGGTCAATATAACTACACAAATTGTAGGATGAAAGACTTTAATTTATATTGCTTTATTGTTTTTGTTTTAGAAAATTTGTACCCAATATTAAGATAACTGAGATTCAGTTTAGTAATTTGTAATAATAAGTAAAACAACTTCAGTATCCATTCTTTCAACAAGTATTTTTGAGCATTTACAGAATGCCATGAACTTTTCTAGGCACTTGAAATATACCTGTGAAACAAAAGTTGACAAAATGTTCTGATCTTTTGTAATTATTTTTTGGAGAGATTGGGGAAGACAACATAATAAATAATTGGTATGTTATTAATAGGCCATATGCTGTGGAAAATTAGAGCAAAGTAGGAAGGATTAGGACTGATAAAGTAAATAGTCAGTTTAATAGCCGTGCAGAAGACAGTATTGGGCTCCAGATCAGAGACTTTGGGGAGTTGTTAACTTGTACGTGATAGTTAAAGTCATGAGACTAGATTAAATCACTAAGGTAGTAAAAGATAATGATGGTGAAGAGTACCAAGGACAGAATTCTAGGCTTAAGCTAGAAAAAAGTGGAAGAACTAGCAAAGGAGGCTAAGGAAGAAAAACCAAGAGTATGGATCCTGAAAGTCATACAAAGAAAGTATATCAAAGAGAAAAAAGGAATTAACTTGTTGAAAGGTGCTGATAGGCCAAGGAATTATCTCCTGGAGGGCAGACCTCTTCTAGTGCAGACTTCAGATGCTGCTGCTATGTTAAGGAAGAGGAGTGCTGAGACCTATTCATTAGATTTAGCAACATGGGAATTGTTAGTGACTGTTACAGGAATGGCATTGGTTGGAGTAATTGGAGCAGGAGCCTGCTTTAGGTGGGTTTTAGAAAAAATAAAGAGCATTTGGAGATACATGGAATTAACAAGTGTTATAATTAGGGTGCTTTTGTGACCACATTTTTCTGCAGTTCTCCTGGTATTCACTACTTGGATCCCAGAGTAATTTTTCGTAGTACTTCATTTCATTCTCAGATGGGTTCTCATTGGTCGTTGTCATTATTCTTTTATCACACCCAAATTTGACCAATTGGATCCTATCGGTGGTAGCTTATGTGACCTTTTGAGAGATCCTCTTTAGTTTTTTTATGTCATAACAAAATATAGCAGAGCTTATACTTTTCTGCTTCAGATCTGTAGTCAACCATTCTTCCTAAGTTCTCTCTCATTTTAGTGGTATTTAGCAAGCAAAAGTCAATTTTTTTAAAGATTTTAATTGAGGGGGAAAGGGAGTAAGAAAGGTAGGTGGCCAGATAGAAAAAGGCATTTCACAAATAAAAATTTTTTCAAGCAGTTTACCAAAGATACTGAGGTAGAAGAACAGAAATTTTTTTTCAGGGGATTCTATGTAAAGCTGAATGGATGGCATGTGAAAATCCCTAGAAGTGTATTAACAATATTAGGGCAAAAAGATGCATCGAGTCCAGGTAATGAAAGGATTTCAACATCAAAATAAAGTGTTGATTTCATTATTTATTTAGGACAGTGACATATAACAGGCCTTGATGTTACTGGTCCTGGAGGCAGAACACTAGTTAGGCTGTTAAAATCCACAAAATCTACGTATAATGAAGTCCTGAGCCTATGGGTTGGATAATGGTAATCCAAAGGAGGTGACCAAATTTAATGGGCACTACAACAGAGAAAACAAAAAGGGGTTTAGGAGCATAAGGGAAGTATGACAAAGAGGCTTGCAGTGTCAGATGTCTGAGCTGTCTAACCTGAGCAACAGAGGCTGGATGGAGATCCCATTAATTACAATAGAGAACACAGGAATAGACGGAGGAGGAAGACCAAGATTTGTGTTTTTTTTGTTGTTGTTGTTACTTTAATTCCTTGGTAATCTGATGACAGAGTATAACCTATTGAAGTTCCATCTGGTAGAAGTGTATTTAAGAAACAGTAGAACAATATTTAGGAAATAAGGTTTTTATTGTCACTGAAGGAAACCGATAATGAGATTCCCATCTGTGGAAAAGCATGAAGATTTGAATGTCAATAGCTCTCTCATAAGTTATTTCAGATTCTTTATTTCAGAGAAATGCATTTCTTGCCTCATTTTAAAATAGACCAAAAAAATAAAATTTAAATTTTAAAAACCTCCAAGAACTCAGACTTTTCCTGGCATCTTGTAATTCTTTGTATTGGAAGTTAACCCATCATAATCTAAACATCATATTTCAGTTTTAAACACATTATGGAAAATACAAACAGTTATGAGTCAGTGTACAGTACTCATCCCTTATCCCTTATCCACAGTTTCTGTCTCTGTGGATTCTATTACATGCAGTCAATTGCAGTCTGATACATTAAGTGGAAAATTCCAGAAATAAACAATTCATAGGTTTTAAGTTGTGCACATTATAAGTGGCATGGTGAAATCCCACATTGTCCTGTTGTATCCCAGCTATGACATGAATCATCTCTGTCCACCATATCCACATTGTATATGCTACCTGCCCGTTAGTCACTTGATAGCCATCTGCTGTCATGGTATCACTGTACCTGTGTTGAAATAACCCCTTTTTGAATAATGATCCCAAAGTGCGAGAGTAGATGATGCTAGCAATTCAGGTATGCCGAAGAGAAGTCATAAAATGCTTCCTTGAGGTGAAAAGGTGACTTAAGTACAGTATTCTGAGTGAGAGACGGTCTTTATGCAACTTTTAGTACAGTATACTGCTATAATTGTTCTATTTTTATCATTGTACTCTAGTGATTGTTAATCTCATGCTGTGCCTTATTTATAAGTTAACTTTTATCATAGGTATGTATGTATAGGAAAAACAGTTTATTTGTATGATTTGGTACTACCGATGGTTTTAGATATTCACAGGTCATTCACTTGAAATATATCTTCATTGGATAAAGGAGACTGCTGTATTTGTTTGTTCAAACAAAAGCCTCTGGAGAGAAGGACAACAAGGAGATAGCCAAATAACTGGAATTGGGATTACGTAATTCCAATTAAATATACGCTCTTTGAATACAAGCAAAGCATTAGAACCTGGCAGTGTAGTAGATAAGGGAACTGGAATGTTCTGATGGCTCTGGTTATAGATGAATACTTTTAAAGTAGGAAAATTGAACAATGTTATTTTAATACAATTAAGAAGAAATGAAAACAATTTGTTATTTATCACCACTACTGACAGTAGGATATGCCCCCAAAAGCAAAGTGTGGGGATTCTTGTCCTCACCCTTTTGTGTAGTACTTTGAATGAGTCTCTTAAAAACTTTCTTGGGTTATCATTTCACCCTTCCAAAACTGAATCAGTCAAGGTTTTTAACATGACCCTAAAGCTCACTAGAAGAATTTACAGGAAAAAAAAGAAAAAAGAATTTTTAAAATTTTTTATTTTTTATTATTGTATTACAGTTTTATTCTTTTTTTCTCCCATTCCTCTCCCCTGGCCCAACCACCCCATCCCTTTTCTCATAGTCAATCCTCCCTTGCTGTTCATGTCCATGGTAAAACACACACACACACACACACACACACACGCAGAGTTTTATACTTACAGTTTTTATTACTGTCCAAGGACAGAAAAGGAAAAGGCACATGGGGAAATCCAGAAGAAGCCAGGCATAATAAGCTTGTTAGGTATCTATTCCCACTTGCAAGGTGTTGTCAATTGTAGAAGCACACTTGAGCCTTGGTTTCCAAGGTTTTTATTGCAAGCCAGTCATATAGGTGTGAATTACCTGCATGACTGACTGCAACTACCCATTCTCCAGTGTGCCAGAAGACAGAAGTCACCATAAATAACACTGGAAGCGTAAAGTATCTGATTAAACTGAACTCTGGCTCATGGGCTCAGAGCTCATTTCCCAGGAGCTGGCTAACGACCAGTCCCGAAGATAGGCCTTTTCAGGCACGTGCAGAGCTTGAGCAGCACAGGCCAACTGAGTTAACTCTTCTGTACAAGTGTAGAATTATATGATACTGAAATTCCTTATAATTCTAATGTTTTGTGATTGGATTAGTTAACTTCTTGCATATACATTATATAAGGTCTGTCCTGAAAGTCTCAGCTGTGCAAACTTAATTATATTGACATTGGCTCAATACTTTCAGGACAGACCTCATATTGTAAAGAATTTAGGGCTTATGTTTATCTTTAAGATGGTTTTGGACATTTCTATTTGAAAGGGTAAATTAAAAGAACAAATTAATACTGATGCTAGAAAATAAAAGCTGGATTGACTGTGTAAAAACATAATGTGTCTTACACAGGTCAGCACAGAGCCCTGCTCACTAATGAATAAGTTCCCAAATGGAAAGATTAAGATTTTTCAGACTTGAATCATTTGCAGGAAATCTAAGGAAACAACCTAATTAAGCCCAGTTTCAGAAGCTAAATTCAGTTAACATTTGATTAGATTACTGATATTTTAAATTTTCTTTGCATTGGTGATATACTTACATAGTTTTAAATGAAAAAACCTTTGCACAGTTTTTAAAAAATTGAATAAAATGCTCATTTTACTTTTCTAATTTAGTATGAGTCTTTGTTACACTCATTTTAAAGTTATTTAGTGCAGTATTCCATATTTAATGTCTGTTAAATAACTCTTGCACCTTCATCTTCCCTTTGTTTATCCTTGATCCATGGTTCTCCAATTGAGAATGGTTTTGTGGTTTTACCATGTCTTTCTTTTTTGTAGTCATTTTTAAATTTCTTTGATTTTAAAATGTTCAAAAATATTTTTATAAACATGTATTATTTCCCTCCCAAGTCCATAATTTACAACTTTGGTATAAAATTTGCAGATTACCATATAGAATAGTACATTTTGTTCTGCATTTGAAATTACAGAATATTTGAAATGGTTGTATTCAACTTAAAGTAGAGTTAAATCTTTCTAAAATTAAAGAGAAATACTTTATCTGAAAAGCATTGCAATTACTTTTGTATAAAAGAAAGGTTAGTGTTCCTGTCATCATCATTTTACTTAAGAGTTAACTCCATTCAATAGAAGCAGCACAATGTAAAATTACCATATAAATACTGAACTCTTTTCTTTCAGGTTTCTAATTGATATTTTCTTAACTGTGTTTAAGTGTGGTCCAGGAAGGAACCAAATGACTTTTCAACACTGAGTACATATAAAATGTCCTAGGGATAGGTACATAGGTGTTATCTTAAAATGTTTATTGCTGAGTCTAGAAATGGATATTAATATTTCAAAGGGCATGAAATCCTTTTCCCAGAAAGAGCAAAGTCTTATTTTTTAGCTTGCACTGTTGAGTTATTAGCTAATGTGATTTCCTAGCCATTCACAATATAATATCTATGGTTCACTGAGTCCTTAAGTAGTGTTTTGCTTTTTCCTATTATAAATAAAAATTATAGTAATATAGAATACTTGAGAGTATTCTATAAATACTCTTAAAGTAAGTGCTGTACTTTGCAACACTCTAGCAATGCTCCTGGCTGTTTTTTCCAGTATTTGTTCTCTTCGGTTTGCTTCTCTAAAGCAGAAGCCCACGTTGGCAATTAAGAATTCTTTGGCAAATCTAAATTTGACTTTTCTGTTAAAAAGAAACTTCTGATCTCTATATTTTCTCTTTTCTCACTCAGAAATAGGCATTTAAAGTTTTTCACTCTGGTCCAATTTTGTTCAGCAAATGTGATGTACTAGGAACTAATAGTCAAAGCTAAATAAGACACCATTCTTACCATTGAAGAACTTATATTCTAGGCTTTTTATTCCATTTTCCTGTCAAGAAAATGGAGGCCAAAGGAGTTATTTTTATCCTGGAGATGTTATAGTATATTGAGTTTTCTGGCTTTTATAGAATCAGAATATAGTTTTAGGGATACTAGCTCTTAAATGATTTTGCCATGGCTGTTTTTCATAGCATGGTCATTTCTTACTGTGTGTAATAAGAGTTATTCTTTCCTAAAAGTTAAGAATTAATTTAATATCAGATTTCTTAAAAGCAAAACCAAGGAAGAAATTTAACTCAATAATAATGACAGTTTAAAATTAGATTCATACCTGGCTGGTGTGACACAGTGGATAGGCACTGGCCTGCCAGTCCAAAGGTCGCTGGTTAGGTTTCCCCAGTCAGGGCACATAACCAGGTTGCAAGCCAGGTCTCCAGCAGGTCCTTAGCTGGAGGCAGGTGAAAGGCAAACCATACATTGATGCCACTCTCCCTTTTTTCTTTCCTCCCTGTCCTTCTCTCTGAAAATAATGAATACAATTTTTTAAAAAAAGGATTCATAACTAAAATTATTTTGTGTTTGTTTTCTTTTACAGGAATTGAAACCTGATATAGTAACAAAATCTGCTCTCAGTGATGATATAAATTTTGAAAAAATCTGCAAAAAGGTATATTTGCAGTGGGTTGTTTATTTTCAGGAAAAGATTCTTATTTATAGTTTTTACTTTTTCCTTGATGAGAAAACTTATCAAGAAGCCAGATATTATAAGTATATGATCAATTTTCCCCACTTGAACTCCAAAGAAATATTTCATGGTAATTTATGACTTTTGCTTTGCTATGTTGTCACACCTTCAAGGTCATTAAAGGTATATTGAACTAACTTATTTATGTGTTAGATAACAATTTGTCAGTCTTAGTCAAATGAATCATTTTTATCCTTTTCAAGTCATTCCTATGACTATTTCTCTTAACTCCTGCGAACCATTATATTTAACCCCAGTCTTACAAATGAGAAAATCTGAAAGATTGAACTGAGGTGATTAAAACTGTGCCACTGGTATGTGACAATTAGGACTTTTACTCAGATCATCTGCTTCTTGGATTTACCACTCCTGCTTCTTCCTTACTATTTGTCTTTTTATATTTCTGCCCACTTTGCTAACGCCTACATAAGAACAGATTTTGGGTTGATTTTTCAATATTGCTCTTCTGTTTTCACTTTCATTGGCATTTGCTCTACTCTGTTATTTCTTCCTGCATTTCTGTTTACTTTGCACTTTTTTTTAGTTTCATAAAGTGGAAGCTTAAATTACTCATTTTAGAACTCTTCTAATGTAAGCATTAATGTTAAATTTCCCTCTTAAGAACTACTTCAACTACATCACATATATTTGATGTTATATTTTCATTTTATTTGAGTTCAAAATGTTTTTAATTTTCCTTGAAACTTTATCTTTGACCCATGGTTTAATTAGAAATACGTTCTTTAATTTCTGAGCAACTAGGGAATTTTCTGGGTATATTTTGCTGCTGTTGTCTTTGTAACACATAGGCATAATTATTTCTTGTTTTATTTTATTCTTTTCATTATTTGTGTTACGGTTCAAAGTATAGCTTATCTTGATGACTATTTTATGTGCCCTTGAAAACTATGTATTCTATTGGGATCAGTGTCCTGTAAATGTCATTAGGTCACATTGGTTGATGGTATTGTTCAGGTGATTTATGTCATTACTGATTTTCTGCCTGCTTGTTAAATTGATCTTTAAGAAAGCTCTATTGGAATTACCAATTATAAACTCCAGGTTGTTAAATGTTAAAGCATTTTATTGTAAGAAGGCCAGAATATAAGAGAGTTTTGTTTGTTGATGAGTATGAGGATTTGTTTTTGCCATCATTGTCCTTGTTGGAGGCAACACCAAAGTAATGAACAGCATTTTACAATAGTCTCTTTTATTTTATGCTACTATAATTTTACAGTAAATGTCATTTTATGTGATTCATTTTATAAAAGAGCAGGAAAATTTTTAGTTTTGTTACAGTTTTAAACTTATGGTTTGATCTATAGCTCACACAAAATAATGACACCTTAAATAGAATAATGGTAATGGTATAAAACTATGGCAAAATATATATTATTTTTCTTGAGAGTTTTAAAAAATAGAGTTTAAGATTTTTACTTAAAAAAATTTTTTTGATTGCTAGTTCTAAAAGTATTTTATTGATGTTTAATTTGTGGGGAGAGCAAAAAGCAAAATACTTTTAGTTTCTTAATATTATGTTTTCATTTGAACTCTCAATAACAGGCGAGAATATTTATTAATTAACTTGAACTCGGAAATATTCAAAATAAAATGTCCTTTCTTTAACTTCTCAGCGAGATTATTTTCACTTTAGAAGTTTATTAGCAGTTAATATATGTGTAATATATGTAAAATGAGTTTTGTAGCATATTGTCCTGTCTTCCATTTATAGCCCTTTGTTCAACTTCCGGTGTTTGAAATATCATTTAAATTGAAAGTGAGGAAACATACTTCTGTTAGCTGCTTATTTTGTAATCGTAAATTCATTTGTATTTGACTAGATTTGTAGGGATGCAATATCTAATAATAATTCAGATAGAAAGTTTAGGATCTGACTGAAATATTGTGAAATGAAACCTGATTACATTTCTACCCTTTTGTACCTTCTTCCAAACCAGAGGATGGAAAAGAGGTTGAAAGGGAAGAAGGGAAAACAGTTTTTCCTTCAAAGTTCTTTCTAGATCCTTAAGGGATTTTAAACCCAAGGGAAACTTCTCTGCTTAAGAATCATTTTTGTTTCCTCCTTAGCAATCTGATTTCAGTGATTTTGTTATGTTTTATTTCATTTGTGGTATTCTGCCATTGGATCCAGGTTCTTCTGTATCAAAGTCTGTTAATAGGTTATTGTGTACAAGCTTTCTCCTTTAGTTACTCAGAAGCCATCTGGGTGGTTTTTGAATGGACTGTCACATCTTTTAGGGGATCCAGTCATGATAGACAGAAATGCCTCACCTCTTTGCACGACATCAAAATTACAATAGTACTGAACAGCTCTCAGCTAGAACCATCGGAAATTGAGTTGAATGGAAGTCTGACAACTATGGAATTAGAGAAACCACATCTGTTGAAATGGAGTGGCAAGCTGGTGCCAGATCTGAAACTCCATCAAATTGGCTAACCCTGTTTGACTCACCCTGGAGATCCCCAGAGACTCCAGCTGACTACCCAAGCTGGGTTCAGGGCCACCCAAGCTGCTTTTCCATATGAATGGCTGGTCTTGGCTCCTGCTGCATAACTTCCTAAGTCCTCTCAAACAGATAACACCTGGCCTCAGTGAGCTCCAGGCCTGGCACCAACAACAGCCAGATCAGATTCAATGCCAGCACAAGTAGCAGCCATCTCAGGTTGCTTTATAGCTCAGATAGTGTGCCCAGGGCAAAACACAGGTAGGGGCTGACCTTGGCTTGCACCACCCAGGAAACCCCCAGGCCAGCACACCCAGTGGACAGCTACAAACTGTTTCGGAGAGCCATGACCCTGCCTCTGTACAGCTGATCTGCGACAGAGGCTGGAGGCTGGAGGTTGGTGGTCTGTAGTCATAGCCAGTCCTTGCAGTTGACTGGCCTGGGTAAATCTCTCCCATTGACCTGCCAATTAAGACTCAACTACAAAAGGAGAGTATGCAATGAGCAACCAGCTTGAGTGATAGGGGAGGCTGTGCCACTGGAACCTACAGGACACCTACTACATTAAGCCATGATACTAAGACATGGAGTCAATGTCTTAGTTTCTAATAAATATATAGAAATAAACACAGGGAGGCTGCCAAATCAAGGAGGCAGAGTAATATGACCTAAATGAAAGAACAGAACAAAACCCCAGGAAAAAAACTAAATAAAATGGAGATAGCCAACATATCAGATGTTCAAAACTCTTCATCTATAGGATGCTCAGAGAAATGATTAAATACAGCCACAAAAATTAAGGGTGAAATGACATTTATACAAAGGGAAATAAAGAAAAATACCCAGGGAACCAAAAGTGATGGGAGGGAAGCTGGGATTCAAATCAATGATTTGGAAAAGAGAAAGAAATAAACATGCACCTGTAACATAAAGAAGAAACAAGAATTGATAAAATGAAGAGAGGGTTAGCAACCTTTTGGACAACTTTAAATGTACCAACATCCGAATCATAGGAGTGCCAGAAGGAGAGGAGGAAGAGCTAGACATTGGAAACTTATTTTAAAAAAATAATGAAAGAAAACTTACCTAATCTGGCAAAGGAAATAGACATACAAGTCCAGCAAGTGCAGGGTCCCAAGCAAGTTGTACCCAAAGAGGACCATACCAAGACACATCATAATTAAAATTCCAAAGGTTAAAGATAAAGAGAGAATCTTAAAAGCAGCAAGAGAAAGCACATTTACCTACAAAGGAGTTCCCATAACACTATCAGCTAATTTCTCAAAAGAAACTTTGCAGGCAAGAAGAGACCGGCAAGAATTATTCAAACTGATGAAAAGCAAAGACCTACAACCAAGATTACTATGCCCAGCAAAGCTATCTTTTAGAGTGGAAGGGAAGATAAAGTGCTTCCTAGACAATGTAAAGCTAAAGGAGTTCATCACCAAGCCCTGATTATATGAAATGTTAAAGGGACTTATTTAAGAAAAAGATGACTATCAAAACTATGAACATTAAAACGACAAACTCCAATCAACTGACTCTAAAAAATAAAACATAAAACAAAGCAAACTAAGCAGAACAGAAACAGAATCATAGGTATGGGGATCATTCAAAGGGTTATCAGCAGGGAGGGGGAAGGAGATCAAGCATAATTGGTAGGAACAAAATAGACAGGGGGTTGTTAAGAATAATATAGGAAAGGGAGAAGCCAAAAACCTTACATACAGGACCCATGGACATGAACAAGGTGGGTGTGCTGCTGGAGGTAAGGTGCCAAGTGGAGTGGGGCAAATGGAAAAAATAATTGGGACAACTGTAACAGCGTAATCAATAAAATATACTTTTAGAAATCTGTAAATAAATTAAACCTCAAAAACAAAAATGAGGCTAGCAGCAGATGTCTGGAAGGGAATACTGATTAATAATTGGTTTTCAGTTAGAAGGGAAGATAACTGAAAGTATACTTACACAGAGCCCTGCACACTTGAGGTTATGAGACCATCAGAGTAAAGCAAAACAAACTAATTGACATAACATTTTACAGCTTGCACAATTATTTTTTATGCATTCTTATCTCAGTTGATGTTAAAATAGTGAGTACATGTAGGAAATACTCGTGTGTGTGTGTGTGTGTGTGTGTGGTAAAAGTAGTAGTGTCTATTTTTCAAATAAAGGAAAATGGGTAGAAAGGATAAGTAGCCAGTTACTCTGTGAATGATGAGAGTTTAAAGCTAGAGAGTTTAGGGACTAGAATGTTGACATTTCCAGACAGTTGTTGCCAGATTTTCAGGAGCATCTCAATTCAAAACATCTGCTGCATGCATAGTAATTGGCTAGACACTGTGGAAGAAATGAAGGGAATACCTGACAATATTTTCCAGAGGACTATGTAATCCAGTAGAAAATAACATGCAGTTATTGTTAAATAATTTTAGGATAAGGGGAAGCAAATTAATACTTGTTAATATGTACCATTTTCCCAACTCAGTAGGTGGTTTATATATATTAGCTTTTTCAGGACAGATAATGATAGCCCCATTTAACAGATAAGACAATGAGCCCAGAAAGGTAAAAAAAATACCTGTTGTCAGGCAGTTGGAAATGGCAGGTCCAAGGTCTAAACCCATGTTTCTTGTTTCAGCCTATAAAATGAAAGTTTAGAACAGAAGGATGGAATAAACTTCCATTTATGTAACTGTATTTTAGAATCATGGTGTCATAGGAATTATGAGTTTAAGGAAGCAAAAAGGTCTGCTGTTCCCTTAAATGTGAACTCTAAACCTTAGTTTGCTTAGTTTGCCACAGTTCTTTGAATCTGGCTGAATGAATTATTGTTTCTCCCTAATATATTATATATTTTTAGGTTAAACCTAGAATAGAAATTAAGTCCAATTAATATTAAAAGTACTACTTCTAGCATCTTACCTCTATGAGTTCATGTACAGTTTGTTTTAGGCATCATTTCAAAGGAATGGACATTGCATGTAAGAGAGCTTTTTTATTTTTAGACTTGTTTATATTTACATGTACATTCTCAAAATTCTCCTCAAAATTGAACACCAAATACTTTGAGCTCACAATAAATACCCATATGCCAAAATAAAATTTTTCCATTAAAACATTAGGTGTTTTCCCTTTTTTATTTATTTGAAATGGAAGAAACTAGAGATGTGTTAAACCACAGTTTCCTGAGAATTTTCCATGGCAAACATTGTGTCACCTTTAAATAAGGAAAGCTGTGGTTTCTTTCATACCCCCAATATTATTAAGACTTTCATGCAGGTGTAAAACTTTGTTCACAGAAACTACTTATAAGCTTCAAAATAAATTTGTTTAAATTTAAGATGTATGACTGTATTTGAAATTTTTCTAGAAACCTCCAAAGCATTTTCTGTTGCTCCTGTGAAGTTGATCACCTCTGCCTTGGAATAGTTATTTGTGCATTAGTCTGAACCTTTTAAATCAGAACAAGATCATGAGCCTCAAAAGATGGTGTTCGTCTTTAGGTATAAGAACAGACCTTCACATAACAAGTTATGTTTATGTAAATACAAATATAAATATGACTAACTATAAAGAGAGAGAAAGTTAAGTGAGGGGGGAAGATGGACAAGAAAGAACTTAAAGAGAAAACGAAAGCTGTCATGGCAGAGGCTGCCTGCTCATTCCTGAGTCCCTACACTTAGACTTGGCCCAGTGCCTTAAACAGATCGCAGCAGAGACCCAAAGCACCCCAAAACTGTGAACCTGAGCCCACCTGCTTCACAACACCTGACTTTCCACAAAGGTTTGTGAAGGGCTTGGAGTTGGGTCACAAAATAAAAGAGTAATCTCAGTTTGAAAGAAAACTTGTTTATAGTAACTATTCTCAAACTAGGCTGAAATCAAAAACTTGACTTGGATACATGTAGCTCTTAACATGCTTGATTTAAAGAAACTTTTAAAAAATCAAATTTTATAAATTCCAGCAATCATAAACTTTTATTTCTCCTAAGTAAAAAAAAGTCTAACACTTTACATTTTTTTCATTTTTTTTCTTCAGAAAGCAATTAAAAATCATTCACTTAATTTTTTCAATTTAACTTTTTACGAGACATAAAGGGAACACAGAGCAAATATTTTATTTAGCAATTATACTAACAGTTTTGTCTTGGTTTCAAGATTACCTAGCGAGTTTCTTAACACAAGCCTTTATTCTTTGAACTCACTGCTGTTACAAGTGGCTGTGTTAACTACACACTGCACAGTTCCTTTATGACTGGCAATCCTAGGATTATGCAATGCAGTGGCTTTTTAAAAATCATTCTCACTTCTTAACCTGGTATTTCCCCAAAATAAATCCTCCATGAAGGTTGCAACATTAAAAAAAAAAAAAAAAAAAACTTAAAAAACTTATTTTAGAGCCTTTTAAAAAAATACAGAATTTACTGAAATAGGACCATTAATGTGATATATTCCAGAGTAGAGAAATAACATTGGTAAATAAACTCAGTGATAAAATGATTCTTAACAATATTTACCTCAAGTCAACACTAGACAGTCAAGTATTACTGCAGCTCTTCTGAAACTTTTTATAACTGAGATGGAAAGTTGTAGCTAACTCTGGAAAGGAAAATACCCAATTCATCACAGCTTTAGCAAGTTGTCAAAGCAGGGATTTGGGAACAGTAGTAGATATGTTTTGGGCAACTATACATGAATACATTGTCAAAATCTATTAGGATTCCCAGAACTTTTTATCTAAAAATGCAAAATTAACCCCTCTGATGAGAGTAGTTACTTTCTGATTTATCTGTTTGGTAAATGGAGATATTCATATGTTGAGGATTATCTTTGGAGCAAAATTTTAGCTGCTTCAGGGAATATTTTTAAAAGTTAATAGCTGCTAATGGGGGTGTCTTCTTTTCCCTTGAGACCTGAAGGAAGGGTAGGTTCTTGGAGTGTGTATAATGGTTGATTATCAAGACCAGTTGTTTTCGTGGTCATTGTTCCTGTATTTACATTACATGTGAATGTTCTGGGAATTGTCCTGAAGATTAAAAGGTATTGCCATTTCATTGAATGTCAAATTGTTTCTACTAAGCCAGATTCTTAAATTATGTCTCCATTCAGGAAGCACAGTTAATGTTACAACCTACTGCCTTAATTTGGCAACAAAAGTGTCTGTTGGTGAGCCTGCTGATTTTTTATTTTTATTTTTTTAGTTTACCCCAATAAAGGATCCTACTTGATTGTAATTTAGAGCAAGTGCCACACTTTTTTCTAAAAAGGAACCCTATAGTAAATATTTTAAGCTTTGCAGGCCATACATTCTCTGTCACAAGTATCCAGCTTTGCCACCGTGACATAGTGCAGCCACATGTAGTAAGTATATGGATGAATGAACATGGCTGTGTTCCCATAAAACCTTAAGAAATAGGCAGCAGGTGAGAACTGGCCCCTGGGCCAGTTTGATAGCCACTGGTTATAAAAATCAAAAGGTTCAAGATTTTTTTGTGAAACCTTTGTTTTTTCCCCACTTTGAAATTCAGTTAATTCTTATGGAAGTTATCCCGCGATCAGTATGTGTTTATTAATACACTTTAAGTCTTAGCTGTTGACACCCTGCTATGATCTGTAAGGATTTAGATCTCATTCTTTTTTCAGGTCATATACGTACCTTTTTATCCTTCTAATATATGCGGGTCAGCTTCAGGTTAATTGAACATTTCATGACTTTTTTTAAAGATTTTTATTTTATTTTATGTTGTATTTTTAGAGAGAGGGGAAGGCAGGGAGGAGGAGAGGGAGAGAAACATCAATGTATGGTTGCCTTTCCCCTGCCTCCAGCTGGGGACCTGGCTGGAGACCTGGCTTGCAACCCAGGTATATGCCCTGACTGGGAATCAAACTGGCGACACTTTGGTTCACAGGCCAATGCTCAATCCACTGAGCCACACCAGGTAGGGCTACATTTTGTGATTATTTTGACTAGAAATCACATAGTGAGTGATTATCTTTCCTTTTCTAAATAGTACATCTGTTTCTACAGTTTGTAACTATCATGCTTATTTTACTAGTTTTCTATCGTATGTCTAGTATAACACCAAATTCAATAGTTATTGAAATTGCCTCTAAAGTTATTTAATACACCAGGTGTTCTAAATCTAAATCTTCTGTCACCATCCTGGTGACTCCTTTGGTCTGGATCTCCTCTTTCTTATATTCCATGCCTTTCTAATTTTTCTATATCCTTCATTTTAATGTAATAGTAGCTTCTTGGGAAAAAGGTTCAAGAGATGTAAACTTTTTTAAACCTTACATGTCTCAAAGTATTTTTATTCTTACCTAGTTCAAAAAGGATTTTTCTACAGAAAAAGTTTACAACTGTAACTATTGTCTTTTGACCTCTGATTCTGATTCCTGAATTTTGTGTGTGTATGATTTGCTGTTTTATTTTTCTTCTGAAGGTTTGTAAACCTCAATATTCTGCTGTTACTCTAGTTTCCTATATTATGTTGAGTCTTTTCAGCCTGAAAATCATGTCTTTTATTGAGAGTTTTGTACTACAGCTTTTGTTATGCTTTTTATAATACTCAAGCAAGAATGTTTGGCCTAGTCTTATCACTGAGTAACTCAGGATACCAGCTACAGGCTTTCTTCCCAGATTCTCTCATATCTGTTCAAGCTAGATAAAGTAGGTAAGAAGTCTTGTGTTCATTGCATCAAGAAACCCAGCAGTGGATTGAAGAAGCAGATGATTGGTTTTAATACTCTATAATGAATGGTCTCTAAATGGACTACATTTCTTGGGAAGGCTGAACAGAGATGTTGTGTCAGAGTCAGCATTAAGGTGTATTTCCCTAAGGTGACTATAATAAAGTTCCACAAAATGTGAGTTTTAAAACAACGTGAATTTACCCTATCATGTTTGGGAGGCTAGAAATCTGACATCAAAATTACATTAGGGTTATGCTTCCTTCGAAGGTCCTAGGAAAGAACCCTTTCTTGCTTCTTCCAGCCTCTGGTGTCTGTAGACCTCCCTTGGCCTATGGCAGTAGAACTCTAATCTCTGCCTCAGCCTTCTCTTTCTGTATCCAAATGTCCTCCTTAAAGGACATCAGTCATTATTAGATTAAAGGCTCACTCTAACCCAGTGTGATCTCTTCTTAAACTAAATCTGCAAAGATCATATTTCTAAATAAGATCACACTCTGAGTTTCTAGTCGAACATAAATTTTAAGGGAATGTTATTCAACACAGAACACACAAGATACGTAGACAGCAGGTTGTCTTGGCACAAGATTTGTGCCAGATATAATTTAAGGCATTGTTCTGGGTGCATCACCTATATCAGTTTTCCAAACAGAATAGATTTCAAACTGCCATCATTTTGCTTTTACTTAGAAGCTCATAAGTTAATATTACTGGAAAGGAGAGGGGGGAACCCCTTATAGTGGACTATTTACCATGAAGGGTAAATTTTAAATTAAAGATATTTGAAGCTGGTAGCTCTTCTTTCAGACACTAATAAAATTTACTCGCTTTATTAAGTGCCAGCCTGACATCTGTTAACTCTTCTAGGCATTGGGTCTATAGCAATGAAGAAGGCCACGTCTCTTCTTTACAGATACACAGATATCTGCACTGGCATGAAGCATAGGGCAATGTGCAGTAAATGAGGAGTGGAGGAAAGTGTTGTGTTAGTTTAGATAACGTTTTAGCAGAGGCCTGAACACAGTGAGATGATCAATCACGTATTTGGAAGTAGATTATTCCAGGTAGAGAGGATCTTGTACTGGAATAGCCTAAGCATCAAAAACAGATAGCATAATTTGTTTATATTTAAGAGTTCACTATGGCTATTATAGGGAAAATTGGCTCTGGGGAACAGGATATTAAGGAGGGTGATCGGGTATGGACTTGCTACATTGGTCCAAGTGAGAAGGCTGTTGGTGAGCTGGTCAAAACCAGTAAGAGTAGAAATAGTGAGAAGTGACTGATTCTGAGTATATTTTACAGTTGGAAACACAGGATTTGCCGAAGAATTAATTTTGAGATGTGTAGGAAGGAGAAATATAATGGAAGAATCCTTAGAGTTTTAGGCCTGCGAAACCAGAAAAATTGAAATTCCATACAATATGATGGGAAGGATGATAGTAAAAGTAGATTTGAGAAGTAGTTGAATATATGAGTCTGTAGTTCAAGTTAAAGCTGGAGGTAGAATTTTGGAAGTTGTCATCATACAGGCAATTTTTAAAGCGGTAAACACAAATTATGAACTTTATAAATTCATAAATACTATATTATGTATTATGTAAAATCTTTTCCCATTCAGTCATCATCAGATAATATATGAGCCATAAGACAGGCACTGTGGTAGAAGAGTTTGAGAATGCAGTAGTAATACTGAATATTCAAAATATAAATATATAGGATTAGTTAATTTCTAGGCGTCTGTTAAACGGAAGTGCAAACATTAAAGTAGTCAAAAGTTACAGCATCAAGCTTAATACTGCGTGTTATTTGATTTTTCCATATTAATTTAGTCTTAACTTGGTATTCTAAGTTCTTCGAAAGGAGGAGCAATATTATACTTTTTAAATATCACATATGATGCCTATCAGAATTTTGGAAAGATTAAAGTACCCAAAGAATATTTACTCTTCTATTACACAATAATTATAATTGTTCAAAGACACTAGTATTTTTGTCAGCGTGAATTTTATTGTTTCAATTTGCAGCCTGATTCTACTGCAACTGAAAGAGCAACTGCCAGATTAGCAACACACCCTCTTCTGAAGAAAAAAATAGATGTGCTAAAAGGTATGAATTAAATGACTTTTAAACCATGTACTTTAATGCATTTATGCATATTGTTTTGACTAAAGGACTACTGATTTGTATTTTTGGTTCTTTTTCCTTTTGAGGATCTTTTATATTATAAATATCTCAAATATTTTCATATGTGGGACAGGGCTTGAAAATATGGAAGGTATCTAAAATCCGAAGAAAAACTGAAAAACTAAATCTGTATTATTTCCTAAATTCTAATTATGAATATATACAATTCTAACATATGAATGTATATTATATATTCGTGATAATGTTGAATACAGTGATTCTCTAATTATTGATATATTACTGCTTTTGAAGGTGCCTCAACCACATAATTTTCATTTATGTGAATGTGTATTATGTATTGAAAGAATTAAATGCTTTTGCCACAGAAGATATTTATTTTTATGTCTGAAAGCCATAAAAATCAATTTATTATGCTCTACAATTATATCAATATAGTATTTCTACAGAAATTGAAATTGCCATTTTGTTTTACTTATTTGCATTCAATGAAATTTTTACTGTTCTTTGAAACTCCAAGGCATAAAATATTTCTTTTTTAACCTTAGATTTTAGATGGATACTCCTGAGCATTCTTTTAAGTTTGGTTTCTAAAACGTCAGTAGATTTCTTTATGAATTCAAATTCATTATGAATTTCTTTATGAATTCATTATGAATATATGATGAATTCATATATTCATTTCTTTATGACCTATTCATTACATATACAGTCACGCATCATAAAACAATAGGGATAGATTCAGGGAAACACTTCATTAGGGCATTTTATAGTTATGCAAATGTCATAGGGGGCACTTACACAAGTAGGTAATGTAGCTACACACCTAGGCTCCATTGTAATCTTATGGGATCACATCATATACGCTGTCCATTGTTGATGGAAATGTCATTGTGTAGTTCGTGATTGTATTTAACAATCCATAAATAATCATAAGTGTTTCTAGATAATTTTAGAAATACTATACTGAAACAGTGATATATATATTATTTGTTTCAGTGTTGAAACAAGTTGTGTACTATTTCTCTTGCAGCTGCTGTCAAAGCTTTTAAAGATGCAAGACAAAAGGATACTGAAGTTCAGTCATCAAAGAATCCTTCAGAAGAAAATTATTCCAAGGACACATCACATTCAAATGATGATGCCATTAAGTTCGAGCATGGAGGAACTATTATCAGTGGGCAAAAGGACAAAGAAGCTAAAATGTTGGGAAAGAAGCCAATAAATAGTTCCAAAGCAAAAATGGCCAAGATGGAACATGGACCCAAAACAGTGGGCATTTCAAATTCTCCCTCAAAGGCTTCCGAAAAGGCTTCTGTGGTTCCCTCTGAACGCCAGAAGATACCTGCTAACCCAAAAGTGAAATCATTTTTTCAAAACAAAAAAATGGAAGAATCCAATAGCTCAGTTGATGGTAACAGTGATGGAGAAGAATTAGATGAAGAAGAGAAAGAGTATTTTGATGATAGCACAGAAGAAAGATTTTACAAACAGTCTTCCATGTCTGAGGATAGTGATAGTGGTGATGACTTCTTCATTGGGAAAGTCAGAAGGACACGAAAGAAGGAAAGTAGTTGCCATTCTTCAGTTTTAGAACAAAAGTCCCACCAAAAGGTGTTCCCCGAAGAAAATATACTTGAAACCCATCAGGGTATAAGAAATGACAAAAACAAGCCAAGTACAGAAACAAGACAGTTTGAATCTGTATTTTTCCATTCTTTATCTGGACCTAAAAGCTCTAGAAGGTAATTATATTTATATGTTCTGAAGTAGTGATCAGTTTTTAATTTTTTATATACATTAAAGATTTACAGATCCTAATAATGAGAGAAGAGACTTCCTGTCATACATAATTCTAGTTCTAAAAAAATACATCCTGTGACTTGGACCTTTCCAACTTTATATTGGGATAATGTATACAAATATGCATATGGCAATGACACATTTATTCAACTTCATAAGAAAATGAGATGTTAGAGCCAAATAATATTTCTAGCTAATTTAAGTTTATCCCTTTAATTATCCAGATTTTGAAACTTTGGTTAGCCTATGATGAAAAACTTCTAGAAATGTCTTATATGTCTTATTCTTTAAACAAAACTATGAATAGAAATATGGTTGGTTTGGGTTTTGTTGTTGTTGTTGTTGTTGTTGTTGTTGTTAACTTAGGACCATTATTGTAAACCTCAGCCTTTATTATGTATTCCTATTTCAGTACATACAGCTTCTTGCCCTAACACCAAGTTTCTCCACACCACTTTATATTTGGTGATCTGCTATCTCTATCCCTACTGATAACTACCACTTTTTACAGCTATTCTGTTATAAATCAATAAATTTATTTTCACATGGAAAGCTCATTTCTTCAGTAACAGCTATTTTCTTCAGTAAACTGCTTTTTTATATATTTATATCTCAGGGATCATTTTTAATATAGTAGAAAAATGTGTTGCTGAAAATTGGTTGAAATAAAAAAGAATATGAGAAAGACACAACCGTCTTTGGAGCCTTGAAAATAATTATTATGTCTTCCAGACCTGCCTTAAAAGGCAACCTCTTTTCTCATTTGAAAATAACCATGATTTCTTTCCCACAAAATGTAAATCTTAACTTTTTTTAATACTGTATGTGCCTCACTCCCCTTGTGAGAAGATTTTTTAAATTCTTTGTCTAGATAGTCCTCCTGAGTAAATACAAGGTAACCAGAGGATATTTTATAACCAGAAGCCCCTATGGAGATAGAAAGAGAGGTTCCCATATGTTTCTGTAGTAATATTGGGACCTAACAAACCTTTAATGAAGCTAAAACTTGGGGGTTTTATAGATTGCTGGTGGGATGAGGGGAAAAGGACTATCGTCCTTTGAATAAGTTTTACCATCAGTTTTATTACATCATCTTCTAAAGTCGGACTTTTTCTTTTCTTTTTAAATTTTATTTTGCAATAACAGTTTATGTTCAGTATTACTAGTTTCAAGTGTACAGGATAGTGGGTGGACAATCAGATACTTTACCAAGTGTTGCCCCCAATATTCCAGTGTCCACTTGGCCATTTACATAGTTATCACAATGTTATTGACCATTTCCTTGTCATCCCCATGACTCTTTTGTAACTACCAATTTGTACTTTTTAATCCCTTCATTTTTTTTCATCCAGTCGCTCAGATCGCCTTCTGTCTGGCTAAGTCTGTTTCTATTTTATTTATTTCTTTTGTTCTTTAGATTCCATATATAAGTGAAATCATATGGTACTTGTCTTTCCCTAACTGCTAGCTCAGAAGATTTACTTATCTTTTTAAAGTCTTAATGGTGTTTTTTTTTTCTTTTAGAAATTATAGAGAACAAGCCCCAAAAAGCAGCATCCCAGGTATGTTAATAATAGCTACCTGACCTCCATATGCACTTAATGTTTTGCCAAAGTGGAAGGATGAAAAATTCCACTTGCGTAACACCCTAAATGAATGATGTATACACAGAAATGGAAGCAGAGTATCTTATAATTATCAACATAATTTTAAATTTAAATTGTTACTCCCTGTGTCCATTGAGTGGGAAAGCTATAAACAAAAGTTACTGGGAAATACCGGGTCTATTTAATATATCTTGAACTAATGTGTTCTTTAAGTAAGTTATTATGTAAGTTATACCTTAGCGCTGTGCTATTAAACATTCAGTAACAAGTATGCCAGATGTCCATTTCACTTTTCCCCCACACACAGACCATACTTCCTTCCTTGCCAGTGAATCAAGCAAAAGTCCCATCCAGCTCATAGACCAGGATTACTGAGTCACACTGCGGTGCTATCCATCAGGCCTCATGGATGCGGCTGCTCAAAGTTTGATGGCCTGAGCATTAAAAAAATGAACAGTCTACCCCCAACTCATGCCAAATATTTAGTGGCAAAGGAGGGGCAAAGTAACTACAGCAAAACCTGTCAACCAGTTAAAGGAAAAATGGGAAGGCACACAATGTGTTTCACTACTGAGCAAAGTGAACTCAGAGGCACACGTTAGAAAAGACTGCAAAGAGCAGACAGACCGTGATGACCAAGAAATAAATCAGCGAGGTTTGATAGTTATTTATTATAGTCTACTATGCATAATACTGAAACTGGTATTCTAAAGTAGGGTGGAACCATTAAAATAACATAAAAATTTGTCATTGGCTTAACAGTTCAGTGAAAGCTGGTAAGAAAACAGATATGTGCTAAAGATAGGTAAAACAGTTGGCAGTGAAAACTTGGGAAGCAGGCTCTGTGTCTGAAATGTGTAGCACCAGGGTAAATGGTTACAAAGAATAAAAAGATTAGTGTAAAAAGGGGATGGATGTAATACAACAACAATAAAATTAAGTTAAAAAAAAGATTAGTGTATTGATAAGTCTTTAGAAATATACTACAAAAAATAAAAGAAGCTTGAATGTGTGAGATGTTTCAGTCAGGACTTTTATTCACATACCAATGGCTATATCTCAGTTATGTGACCTCATCTATTTGTAGCATGGTGGGAAATGCATTACGGTTGTGTACTAGGAGGAGGAAGAGGCTGGGTTTGGCAGATACATGCCCATCTGCCTCCTTTACCTTATTTTTGCAAACATAGACATTAACTCTTCATTTTCCATTGCTAGAACCACTTTTTGAGTACTATGTATCATAAATTTCTAGAGCACACGTGATTTGTAAAAATCTGAGACATTTTGAATCTGTACAGTAATACTTCGGAGAGGACATCCCAAAGCACATACACTTGTTTATGAAATATTATGCCATTTGCTCTTAAAATATATATTTTATTGTTTATAATATTACAGTTGTCCAAATTTCCCCCTTTTGCTTTTAATGAGATCTTTAAAAAGCTTTTAACAGTGATATCTAAGTTGCAGTGGAAAAATTATGCTGCCCAAGGACTGCTTAATAATCTATATTAAACTTTCTGTCTCCCTATTATTTTTATTCTATAAACATATATTGATTCATGTCTTTTCATGCTAGTATATCCCCCAAATAGTACTTTGTTCTTCAAAATACTGTTTTCAGTAATTGCAGTGCCTAATAATATAAGAGGCTGTAAGAACTAGAAATTTACACCTTCCTATCTGGTAGATATAACTTCATGTCCAAAATAAAACTTTGTGTTATATTTGACTGTGTTTAGTAACTTACGTTGTAGTTACAACTATGTTTAGTAACAAAAGAAAATGAAATTAATTAATAGCCCTTTAAAAATAGTATTTTCAGATTCAGTGTCTCAGTAAAGACATGTATTTGCTGACTACAACTGCTTCATACAAAGCTGTCACAAGCAAATGATATTTTTAAAGACAGCACGTATATGAGAATGCATACAATACACACTTATGAGGATTAGGAAGCATTGAAAATTGACGGCTCTTGTGTATTTCAACTTTAAACTGTTCCCTGTTAAATTTAGATTTTAAATTATGAGGTATTCCGTTTCAGTAAAACTAAATTTTTTCTTTAATACAGATTTGAGAAGATCTATTTCCATTGTATGTTGTTTAGGTATATAGTTAGTTTTCATTATTTTTGCCTTCTTCTCCCAGGTTTTCAGCAAAATGAAACTCAGCTCAAGACTCCGTTTATTAAGCATGCACAAAGAGGACCCAAAAATGCAAAACAGCAAACAGAGCTACCTCTTCATCCTTCATGGGAAGCAAGCAGGAGACGAAAGGAACAACAATCTAAAATTGCTGTGTTTCAGGGGAAAAAAATTACATTTGATGATTGACGAGGACCTCTTTCTGTGAACTTTTCCCTCTAAAACTTTTTTTTTCTTCTTTTTGTTTTTCCAGTTCATTTTGTAAACTTGTATTTGGCTGGGGGTGGGGGTAGAAATAAGTTTGTTGTTGTCTTCTCTTGAAAGTATATTCAAGTTATGTTTACATAAACCTTCCACAAATCAACTACATAAATTGGCTTTTAAAACTATGCTTGACTATTCCCTTTGTAAAAGAATTTTGAGTTCATACCTCTCAGATTTCCTCATTTGTGCTTATCATGTAGTGTAATTTACTGGATTAGGTCTGTGTTTCTTTGCTTTGAAAATAAATGTTGAGATTATATTTAAAATAATAATGGAAAAATATGAGGAAATTATAACTATTTAAAATATAGATCACCTTTGCTAAAAGTTATTCTTGTCAGCAAAACTAAGGTTAAGATAATAATGTTTATTATGAGTACACATATAAACTATACAAATAAATACTAATTTTTATTACGATTTTAATTATTTGTGATCTTGTACTTTTTGACTATTTTAGTTTTCCAGGACAATCTTGGAATTGTACATTACATTTCAATTATTTAGGTAGCATACATTGCTTCAATATTGCAATAAAACTAAAAATTGGTTTTATGTTTTACTGCATATAAATATTTCTGTTAAATTCAAACTGTACAACATGGCATGTGCTCTTATAGAAACCTTTTTTGAGGACTCATAGATTGGTATTGATATGAACAGATTCTGAAGGAAGTATGATTGAAAGAATATTTCCACTGATAGCTAAATGAAAGGGTGGTAACGTGACTCACTGAAGAAGGGACTACTCTATACATCATAGTACTGTTATTAAGTGGAAAATGAGATTTAAAAAATCTCTTCAAAAATTTCACTGTTGTTTCTCAGGGGGAAATTAAACATTCTTGGTTAACTAAATAAAAGTACCAAATTTTGTGTTTTCTGTGCGTTGATGCTGTTAACGGCAGGAAAAGCCCTTCTGGTTAGCAGGAATTTACAAGCTCTGGAGAGTTATGTCTATTCCAAGAGCTTAACAATTTAGATAACTTGAGCAATGGAATTTAAGAGATTGCAGAAAAAAAATGATGTGTTGAATGGAAAATGTTTCTTCTTTCTTCTATTTTTTTAAACTTTATTTTTACATAATATCAATCATTTAAGATTGAAATTAATTTCAGTTAGAATTTTTAATAAAGTTTATTACAGGAAAAAAGTGAAAGAAAAATGTCTCTATGCTTACCCAGATTTAACCAAACTGCGAAGTTGAGAGCTCTGTCCTCCAAACTGCCAAGCCTGCTCAAGACCTTTTGCCTTCAGGAGTTAGGGGCCAACTACTAAGTTAGAGAAGAACCCACACAGGACCATTTTCTCACTTCTGACACCAACTACAGGTTTGGAGGTAGTATGCGGGGAGGGGGGATGAGGTCGAATGTTCCCCATATACTCTCAGGTTCAAAATTTGCTAGAAAAATTCCCGGAACTCATTGATTACAGGAAAAGTGAGCAAGTTATAAGCAGCCAAAGGAAGAGATGCATAGAACAACATCCGAGAGGGTTGTAAGTGCAAATCTTCTCTTGACCTTACACGGAAAAGGTGTTTTATTTATCCCAGTTTATTTGAGAAGGCAGGTGATGATGTTGATGTGGCCTGCTGATGTTAACTTCTTTCTTGTTTCAAGTAGTGTCTGTGAGGTTTCTCTACTGGAAAGTTACTATTTTTCTCTTGTAAATAATAATTTTGTAGGGGAATAGTTTGAGACTATATACCATTCTAAAACTTGAATGGACTAGTTCTGACATTCATTCAGAATTCTTACTAGAAGGCTCTGATCTGCGAACCTGATTCAATTCCCAGCCAGGGCAACATAACCAGGTTGCAAGCCAGGTCTCCAGCCAGGTCCATAGTTGGAGGCAGGTGAAAGGCAACCATACATTGATGTTTCTCTCCCTCTGCCTCTCTCACTTCCCCTCTCTCTGAAAAATAATAAATAAAATCTTAAATAAGCAAAGAAAATTATTACTAGAAATAATTACTGCTGTAGAATTGTACGTGATTTTTATTTTATTATTATTTTTAGAGAGAAAGGCAGGGAGGGAGGAAGAAAGGGAGAGAAGAGAAACATCAATGTATGGTTGCCTTTTACCTGTCTCCAGCTGTGGATCTGGCTGGAGACCTGGCTTGCAACCTGGTTATGTGCCCTGGCTGGGAATCAAACCAGCGACCTTTGGGTTCAGAGGCCAGCGCCTTATCCACTGAGCCATTAGCCAGGGCTGTGATTTTAAAAAATATGTATATTCTTGGTACCACAATTATTATCTGGTTTTTATATTAAGGAAGAGCATTTCTTTATTCCCTATTCAATTTTTAAATTATTTCAGTGGTATCTCATAGCTACCTCATCTTTCTATTTATATTTTTATTATGTATATTTAATCATTTTTGTGTCTGTCATTGGCTTATGAGGTTTATAATATACACCTTTAATTGATCACAGTCTGACCTCAAGTAAGTAGTATACCACTTTACATATGGTCTAAGTACCTTATTATACTAAACTTTAATTTCCTTTCTCTTAGTCTTTGTACTGTTACTTACATATATTTTTACTTTTACATATAGCCCTATAATACGTTGTTATTATTTTTGCTGTACTAACCCATTTGTCTTCTTACATGTTCATCTTTTTCTCTATTTTGTTGAACATCTGGAACATTAATAGTTGTTGTAATGATCTTGTCTGTAGTACTTGGATAAATTTTTACCCCCAGAGGACATTTGGCATCATCTGGAAATATTTTGAGTCTATCATCTGGGAAGAAGGAATACATCTAGCAGATACAGTCAGGGATACTGCTAAACATTTTTATATGCAACAACGAATTATTAAGCTCAACATATCAACAATGCAAAGGTTGGGAATACCTGATCTAGGGTTCATTTGGCCCCCACTATGGAAGCAACCCAATGCTTTTCTTATTAGGAAATCTTTCTGTTGTGTCTGGTGAGAACACAGGCTATTCCAGGGACTGTGTAAGTTTTGGGATTGTTCCACTAACTCCTTCCTAGTGATGTTTTTCCCCTGGCCATGGTGGTCTTCATACACATTGCACAGAACAGTCTTATACAATCAACTTCTATGCCTCTAGAGCACTTTCTTTCTGTGCATCTTCCTCTTCTGTATTTTTCCTCATAGATTGTAGTCACATTAGCCTGTCTAAATTCTGAACTCTTAATCTTTTCATTTAAGCTACTGAGTTATTTTGGTGTTTCTTCTCCAGCACTATAGTTTGGAAGCCCTTCAGGTACTGAGCTAAAGCTCTCAACTCATTTGTGTCCTTTCAGTTATTAATACCCTGTACAACTTTTTGTTCATTGCCTGAAAATCTTTGTTTTACATATTTTATTCAGTTTTTTAGTTTAATGTAGAAGGGCGAATCTGGTTTCTGTTGTTACATAATGGTCAGAAATAGAAGGCCATTGTTTTAACATTCAACTTGTCCTTAATTTGACCAGTGGGAGCCTTCTCCAGCTATCTCCTGTGTCCTTTTGACTTGTATTATCCACTGCACATTTACCTATTTTCTCAACTCTACTACACAGAAGTTAGTTTCAGGATTGCTAATGATGTCTCTGCAAAACAGAAGTCTCCTAACCACAGTTTAATGTATGTTTAGAGTTCCTTTTTCTTTAGCCTGAGGTCATATGGTCTTAAGACAATTTGAAAGTTATCTAGGATGAGGTCAGCAAAAATGGTGGGATAAGGACACCAGGAAATTCTTGCTGTTAAAAGCAATGAGAGTTGCCCTTGGCTGGTGGCATAGTGGATAGGCGCTGACCTGCAAACCTAAAGGTCACGTTCAATTCCCAGCCAGGGCACATAACCAGGTTTCCAGCCAGGTCTGCAGCTGGAGGCAGGTGAAAGGCAACCATACATTGATGTTTCTCTCCCTCTCTGCCTCTCTCCCTTCTCTCTCTAAAAATAATAAATAAAATCTTTTAAAAAAAGCAATGAGAAAACTGTCCATATTGTCAGAATCAACTTTTTTTAGAGCTATGAAATTAGCCAAAAGCTTGCAGCAATCCAGGGAATATTTTTCAAAATCAAATGGCTGAATCTTGGTAATAACAATGATCTTTGTGGCATTTTAACTTGCCCTATTCTCATCCCTGGGTTCTCATATCCATGATAGTCTTGAAGACTAGCAGCTGAAAGTCCCTGGGGATGGCACAACAAGGTTGGACCTTCAAAGATATATTCTCTTAGAATTGTCATTATTTGTCATTATTTGACCACTTTAGTAGTTTCAAGACCCTTCTTGAAAATCTGTCTTGACTGAGATAGCTTTCCTATTGCATAAAGCCCTTCTGAAAAGAACACTAACATTGCAGTTGCCTGAGGCAGTGAATAACAGTTGGGGCAAACAGGAAGTTCATCAAAAAGCTTTAAAGGAAATTCAGAGAATTCAATGTCCATAGGAAATAAAAGTTTTCATACATCTTTTGGAACTAAGGAAGTCACATGCATAAAAGGCTACATGCATGTTCAGGAAAAAACTAAGGATGCCCTAAGCTCTTAACCTCTGGTTGGCCTGCACAATGTATTAATATATTTCTTATTGACAGAGAAAGAACTTACATGTCTAAAGGATACAAGAGATTGCTTATACAAGCAAGAAGTGAAGGCTAAGGTGGAACAGTCAATTTTCTGGCTAAGTATTAAAGGGGTACCCCAACATGCATACAGAGCCCCATCAGCAAAGTCAGGAAAGTATCAATTCCAAGCATTTAAGGAACACTGTCCAGTTAATTGTGTACCACTAAGCTGATGAAGCAAAGACGTCAGTGGCCATACACAACAAAGAGTAATGTCTTCACAAAAATTGTTCAAAAATGTCAGTAAACAACAAAAGCCAGTAACAAGATTTGGGGGAGAAATACCTGATTTCTGGAGTTGCAATGTTGTATTTAAATGCCCAATTTTCAACAAAACATTGTAAGACATGTAGAGACAAAGTATGACCCATATACAGAAGAAAAAAACAATCAGTAGAACCTGTTCCTGAGAAAACCCGGACTATGGATTTACTCAACAGTGGCATTAAATAAGCTATTTTAAATATGTTAAAAAAACAAAAACAAAGGGAATCATGTCTAAAGAACTAAAAGTCTAAGAACAATGTCTCACCAAATAAAGAATAACAATAAGAAATGATAAAGAAGAGACAAAAAGTTAGGAGCTGAAAAGTACAATAATTGAAACAAAATATTCAAAAGAAGGGCTCCATAGCAAACAGAAGAAAGATAACAAAACCAAAATATAGGTCACTTAAGAGATTATCCAGTCTGAGGAAAAGGGAAAAAAAAACCAAAGATGCTTAAGACTGGGATACCATCAAGTGTACCAACAGACGTAACAGGAGCCTTATATGACCCTGCATTTCCACTCATAGCTGTCTGTATACCTTAAGAGAATTGAAAACATGTTAAAACAAAACATGAATGTTCATAACAATTCTAATTTCTAAAAGGAGGAAGCAACCCAAAATCCACCTTAAGACTGAATAAACAAAATGGTAAATACAGTTTTCTCTTGAATAGCACAAGTTTGAACTGCATAAATTCACTTACATGCAGATATTTTTAATAACTGCCTGTACTGTTTTTGATCTTTGGTTAGGAGTCTGTGGATGCAGAGGGCCGACTGTATGTATTGATTTATGTCATTTAATATAAGGACTTGAGCATCTGTGAATTTTAGTATCCAAGGACAAGCAGGGGTCCTAGAGCCAACCCCCTGTGGCTACTGAGGGACAACTAAGATTTGGGGGAGTCAAAAGCTTTACACAGATATTTGACTTTAAGGGGTTGGCACCTGTAACCCCCATTTTGTTCAAGGGTCAACTGTACATACAATGGAGTATTATTCATGAAAGGGATAGTATTGACACAATAACATAAACTTTAAAAACATTATGTTAAGAAAGAAGCCAAAAACAATATGATTCCACTTACATGAAATGCTGAGAATAAGTAATTCTATAGAGACTAAAAGTAGATTAATAATGGCTAGTAATGGCTAGGGGCTGGGCAATGGAGGCATAGTGAGTGAATGCTATTGTGGATGGCATTTCTTTTTGGCTTGATGAATGTGTTCTGGAATTGGACAGTGTTGTTCCATAAACAGTTTTCTCAATATATAAAAACCCATTGAATTATGCATTTTAAAATGTATTAGGATTTTTGAAGTATATCATGCTTTAATAATGAAAAGTTGCCTTGAGTTAGTGCTTTCCCCTTCCTTCTATATGGTATGTTATTTGTAATGCAATTTAGGTCGTATTTTTCTGGTGTGTTTTATTTTAAGGATTTATCTTTGCTAATTTGATTTAATATATTTTTTTATGTATGTGAAATATTAGCCTTCTTGCCCTAAGTTGAAGCTACACAAAGCACTGTACTCCAAGAAGCGACAACTCTGCTTTCAACTTCATTCCCACACATTACCTGTAGGTCATCAATCTTTTCTTCTTTTTGTTTTTCTTTATTTTGTTTTATTTTGTTTTGTTTTGCTCCCCTCCAGCAACCCTACCCATCCCCCTTAGTTTATGCCCATGGGTCATGCATATGAGTCTTTTGGCTTAACCTTTTCCTATACTATTCTTAACATCCTTTGTATGTCATCAATCGCATTAGTCCCTGGTGTATCTATCCTTGCTATGTTAAATATGTTTGCACAGGCGAACGAATGTTTGTGTATATATTTTATTTCCTTTTTTTTATATAAAAAGTAGCATTGCTTAGGTGCTGTATGAACTTTGCTTTTTCTTCATAAAAAATATATATCTTGGAAATCACTGCAAATCTGTCCATTAAATTCTTCATTTAAAACCAAAAACTTTATAGCACCTCTTTTGGGTAATCTAACAGTTTACTCAACCATTCATCAATGTATGGATATATAGGTTTTTTCCCATAGTTTGGAGTTACAATGTTGGCCAAGAAAACAGGAAAAGCTGATGCATTTTCATATATATTGTGGGTATGTCCCTGGAGATAGAAATATAAAAGCAATTTTATTTAAAAATTGTACCATTTGTAGTTTCATCAGCAGGGTAATGAAGGAGGCATGTTTCCTCACAAAGTCTACAACAGCGATTTTGGTGTTTTACATTTTATTCTTGCCAGTTACATAAGTGAGAAATTACCTTGGTTTTACTATGTCTTTTTCTTACTATGGGTACAGTTGAATACTTTTTCATTTGTAAGAGCTAGTTATAAGTTTTAATGAATTTTTTATGTCTTGACCATTTTTTGTTTATGTCTTTTTCCTCTAAGTTTTTAAGATTTAATTTTATATTAGGGATATATTTATCTGTTATATGTATTGTAAATATTTTTCCAAATATGTCAGTTTCTTTTGAAGCTATGCTATTTACTTTTCTATCATGTTTGTCTGCCACCTGTAGTATGCAGCAGATGTATCAGTTTCTTTTCATTTTCTTCTATTTTACTTTTGCATATGGATTTAGAATCATAGCTTGAAAACCTTTCCCTACTATTGTTTGCTTTTTATTTTATTTTATGTCATTGTTGCTGTCCCTGCTTTCTTATGTTTCCATTTCCCTGCTTGCTTTTTTTTTTTCCAGCAAATGAAAAAAATTTTTAATTTATTTTTTTTCAGAGAGAGGGAAAGTGAGAGAGGCAGAGAGTGCCACCAGCCAGGGCCCTCCCTGCTTTCTTATGTTTCCATTTCCCTGGAATACTTTGACTCTCCTTTTATTTTTAGCCTTTCTTCCTTTCTTTTTACATGTCTTCTGAATAGACCATGTAGTTAAGGTCTTTATGAACCAAGCTGAAAATCTTTCCTTTTAATAAGCAAATAAAACTCTTCCACCATTGTTGATAATATGAATATATTTGCTTTCATTTGTCAGATTTACGCTGTAATTATTCTGTTTACTGTTTCTCTTCATAATGTATTCACTATTTTTTTTAATTCCTAAATTTGATATTTACAGAGGTTAATATTTCTGTTCTAGTGATGATCTTTGTGCTTATGCCTTTTGTAGTTCCTTAGTGCCTTATTATCCACAATTTGCATTGTCCATTTTTAATAATCTTTCTTAATTTTTACTTGTCTAAATCATAGTTAATGAGTTTATTCTGCTTTTCTCATTCCATCTCCATCCTCCTCCCATTTTTAGTTACTTTGTTTTTATTTCATTGGAAATGACAACATAAAGCATTATTATAGAACATTATTGTTATCTTTGTTCTTACCTTAGTTTTAATCTTTATTTTTACTATTCAGTTATATTAAAGCTAAATTGCTAAACTTTTCCAGTCATCTTTTGTTTATGTGAAGTTCAGTTTCTAGTAGATTCCTCAAAAAAGGACTCATGGAAAGAATTCTGTGAGCCCTTGATATTTAAAATATTTTCCATGGTTTTCATACTTAGGTCATGGCTGAATGTTAGGATTATGGCTTTCTTGGTGATCCTACCCTTCTTTCTGGTGACATCTAAACTCTTTTTTTGTATCTTTAGTGATTCTTATTGGGAATGATTCTTGCTTCTCCGTAAATTAGGACATCTGTCTCATAGTCTGGCTGCAGAATAAGCCTCCTGACCCTTTCTGGGGGTGGAGTGTTTTTCCTTTTACCATGCCACAGTGAGTTTTTACCTGTGCCCAGATTGACAGTGTTTGATGACCTTACAGTAGCTTATGGCTTTTTTCCTCAGTAGGGAAGAAGGATCCTTATGGATATTTGTCTTCCTACAGCACCAGCCTCTGGTCTTTCTGGCCTGTACCATCAAGAAAAATTTTATCTCTGCTCTATCCACCATTTTTCTCTTGAGTGCCCAATGTAGGTCCATAGATCCCCTACCCTGAAAAGTTATTGATATCCCTAAATAATCCTATATTTTCAACTAGTGCTCTCTTACAGGTGTAAGTTTACCTTTACCTTTATCTGGAATTTACCCCTGTGTGTCCTGGCAGAGATTGGCAAACTGCTTAAATCAATTAGTACAAAAGGGATGTACATTTATTTCTCAGCCTCAACTTAGGTTGCAGTCATGTGGCTTAAGAATTGCTTAAGGGGGAGGGAAGAAAACCAGGGGGAGATTAAAGAAGATAATAAGGGAAAAATTGTGATAGGAGATTCGACTTCGGGTAGTAAACATGTAGTACAATATACAGATGATACATTGTAAAACTACACCTGAAACCTATATAATTTATTAACCAATGCTGCCCCAATAAATTCAGTAATGGTAAAAAGAAATCACATAAGTGGAATATGGGTATAAGTTAAATAAACACTTCCAACCAGGTCTGGCCCATAGAATCTTCTATCCTCCACTCTTTTGTCCCTCAGCTGTTGTCAGTTCCCAGGGAGACATTAGAAAACCCCATTTTAAAAAAGAAGAAACAACCTATAGCCTGGAAACCTAAGTGACTGAGAATCATAGTCATCAACCTTTCTTCCACCTAAACCAATTGGATTTAAGTTGTAAAAAAATATACTATGTTAAACCAAAGAGAGTTGAGTTTATTTTGTTTGATAGTACAGCTCTCATTACTCAAATACAGAAGTTGGAGCTAGAAAAGGATGCCACTGTAACAAAACCCCAAAACAACATTAGTCCAGCAGACAGTCAAGATGAAAGTTAACATCCAGGGCTGGGAACTAAAGATTTGTTTCATGCAATGACAAAATGATTTTTAAATTGCCACTTGCAATTGGAGTGTAGATTACTTGTCTAAGAACCCCATAGCTCCAAGAAAAGAGAGTGGGACATGGAATGTTGGTGTTGAGTGTTGATTGTTACTACCTACGTTTATCAAGGTGATAGAAAGGAAAAAAAGATGGGATGTAGCAATAATTTGTTAATTTGATAGCATGAAAAAACAAAAAGTAAAAGGATGGAAAAGCGTGTAGTCCCAGGTATGTGATTTTGCTCAAAGGTACATTAGAATTCTGGCTCCAGCACAGACCTGAGTGGCATTTCCCCACTAAAGGTGTGGCATTTCCCCCACTAAAAGTGATAGCCATAAGACATAGAGCAAGGAGGGAAAAAATCAGGCAGCCTCGAGAATTACATAGGAAATTTGGGAAATGCTGCTAGCATATGTAATTGAATAGAGATATCTTTCACTCAATAACATGCTTATTTGTAATGGCAATGAAATTGCAAGCCAGCAATTCAGCAGTCTTCAGGTGCTCTGTCATTCAAATTATATTGTGAGCCCTGGCTGGTGGCCCAGTGGATAAGGCACCAGCCTGCGAACGCAAAGGTCGTTGGTTCGATTCCCAGCCAGGGCACATAACCAGGTTGCAAGCCAGGTCCCCAGCCAGGTCAGTAGCTGGAGGCAGGTGAAAGACAATCATACACTGATGTCTCTCTCCCTCTCTGCCTCTCTCCCTTACTCCCTCCCCATCTCTAAAAATAATAAAATATTTAGAAAAAAATTTAAATAAAAATATATTGTGGCTCCCAAACTTACTCTGGAAAAGTATGAGTTACAAAAAAATTGTAAAGAGTCCCAAGGAGAGCACAACCCCTGTCATTTAATTCAAATGTAAGAATAAACAAAAGAGAACCTGCATAAGGGTAGATCCAGAGCTATGGAGAACATGAAATAAGTAGTTCCTTCCACATAGTACAGTTCAAATTAAGGAAATGTTCCCTCCCACTGCCACATCAGATGGACCTCAAAATGTCAAAATGCCTGCCAGATCAACCCCTGCCTTCTCTCCATGTTTCCTTTAAGAGATGGCAGTTTTTATTACAAATCCCCTGTCCTTGTTTCAACATAGGATGTTGGACCAGGTGGCAGTAGAGAGATTTCTATAACTTGTGTTGTTAGTGCAACCTTAAGGGGCCATATTCAGAAGTGATAGAACATGCATTATCCAGAGCTCTTGGACTTCGAGCTGGTTGCAATAACTGGGTAGAATTTTAAATTGTCTCACTTGGGGAAAGAGGGAATGTGCTCTAAGAATGGTAGGGTTCTTAGTAATCAGGAGGGCCTACTATATTAAAAACTGTCTACATGTTCACTAAAACTATTTCTTATTTCCCTTGGGTACCTGGCCGACTTAATTGCCCAGGCTCCTTGAAGTTAGGGAAATGCTGGCCAGTGAAACATGGATAAAAATGATTACATGATTTTTACCTACCCCACAAAACTTTCCAAGCAATCTTCCATATTTCTTCTCTTGTTTTCAGCTACATGTTGACATCCGGGCAACCTTGCAAGGTAGATTTTGAAGATGGTGAAGATTCTGTCAGCCAGAGTCCCTGCATGGTTGTGTGAAAAAGATCCCTCAACCTTGTACAACCACCTATTGAACATTACATGAGCAAGAAATCAGTGAGTACTTGATTAAGTGACTGAGATTTAGAATATTTATCTGTTAGCGCAGCAAGGTTTATTCTAATGCTTGTATGATATATTGAGATTGATTACTGTTTTTTCCACAATACTGTTCTTTTTGTAAAGAAAGATTTTATTTATTTTTAGAGAAAAAGGAAGTGAGGGAGAAAGAGAGGCAAGGAAACATCAGTGTGTGGATGTGCGAGACACACCAATCAATTGCCTCTCACACTTCCCCAACTGGGGACCTGGCCCTCAACCCAGGCATCTTCCCTGACCAGGAACTGGTGACCTTTCATTTCACAGGCTGGAGCTCATTCCCCTGAGCTAAACCAGCCAGGACATCAAAATGAATATCATTCTAATGCTAGTTTTGAGTAGTTAGTTACTAAAAGGATAACTCTCTTTACTGATTTGAAATGTTAGCATTTAATCACAAAGCGTTTCTAGGCTCTTCCTCTTTTTCACTTATCTTGGACTTTTCTTTATGTACTTCATAGTCTTATCTCCTTTTTTCTCAAACTTTTCTTGGCTATTTGTGTACATCCTTATGAAAAAAATGTTAAATTAACTTTTAAATTTTATTTTAAAAACATGTTGGGATATTAATTTTGATTACTCTTAGAAACTGTTTGTTACCTGGACTCAAACATATTCTCTTTATTGTTCTCTAGTTGCATAAAATGATGGATGTGTTTCCATGTCTCTGCTTCCATGAATGGGCCTAATTATGGAAGTATAGAAGAAATAGTATGTACAGAAATATGTTCAGTAGCCTAAGTATGACATCATCCTGTAGAAATTAAGTAGCCTTAAGTCAGATACTGGAATGTGGTTTGTTTTTTGAACATGTGTTTCCCTTCAAGGGAAAACTTGTTTTGAAAGAAAGTCATTCTCTGTGTTGTTTTCAGGATAAAATTAAAAGGATGTTTTCCAGTAAAAACAGCCAAAACTTAGGGGGTCAATGAAGGGAGGAAGGTTATTTGTGTTTATTTTTAAACTAAACATGGTATGAATATTCAATGTTAAACTTAGCCTGCTCTATTGTGGACCAAATTTCATAGTCTTCATGTATACTAACAACAACCAATTTAGCTCACGTTTGAAATAGGTGTGAACTGCTTTTCAGTTTTTATTTTTATCATAACCACCATCTATGATAAAGGAGAGCTTTCAGGCCCATCAAGTTTTTAACTATTTTTAAGCACTATGATTGCATTATTAATGCCTAGAATTTACTTCTTTAGTCCTTGAACTTGTGTTCTCCACTTTGATATCTGCAAGGCTCTGTCCCTCAGTTTTACAAGTCTGTATACAAATGCCACCTTATTAGGGAGAGCTTTTTGACTTTCCTTTGAAAACATCAACTGGTTAGAGTTGCTTTCTCTTTGCTTGATATTTTTTATCTATCACCTGACATCTATGTTTATTATGGTTGTCAGTTACCCCATCTGGAATGTAAGTTTTGTGAGGGTGAAGACTTTGTTTTTTACCGCTGGCAGCTCAAAACCTGAACAGTGCTTACTTAGTACATAGTAGGTGCTGAGTTAAATGTTTACTTTTTGAATATTCAATAAATATTTGAATAAATATTATTTTGAATAAATAATCATAAGTATATAGAAGGTTTTTTTTGTTTTTTTTTTTTCAGTTTATTAATGACTCCTATAGTTGAATAGCTGCAGCTACCAGTAAGGAGACTCTTAGAATAATCCAGGTGAAGGATAGGATGGCTTGGACTTGCTTAGTAACAGAGTAGAATGAGAATGGGAGAGAAAGCAATGTTTTGTTATAGAGGGGAAGGTATGAATTCTCTAGGAAAAGTATGAAAATAATTAAAATAAGAAATAGTGTTAATTACTGGACAATGTTACGAGCCCATTTGGAGTGTATTATCATTAAAGGGAGAGCAATTAGCATAGTCATTTGTATTTTCATTTCTAGGACCTGGGGTTTTTTTTTTATCATATTTATTTGAAGCTCTTAATTTTTTTCTTACCGGTTTGTAGGAGGTCTTCATATGGTGGAGAAATAATCCCTTTTGTCTTTTATGATTTGCAAAGAATGCTCATTTTGTCATTAATCTTTTGATTTTGTTTGATTTTTTCCAAACAGAATATTTGATTTTATTCATGTTATAAATGATATCTGATCTTTAACTATATAATTGCTTATTGTTGGTATTTATGAAGACTGTGACCTGTATAGTGACAGTTTTCTCAACACCTTACAAAACCCTTTACTGTTTTTTTTTATTTTATTTTATTTTTTATTTTTTTATTTTTTTTTTAAATTTTATTGTTGTTGTATTACATCCATCCCCTTTTTTGCTCCCCACTGTTTTTAATATTCCATCATTTCTCTTGTATTTTTGCAGATTCTGAATTATATCATTTTAAGATAATGATCCTTTTACCTGTTCCTAATTTGAAAGTTTTTATCCAGTTGAAATGGCTAGTACTAGTACAACATAAAATAATAGCACTGAATGTGGGCCTCCTTGTCTGCTCTTGGCATTGATGGGAATGCTTCTAGTGCTTTCTCATAAGCATGAAGTTGTCTTTTAGGTTTAGCTAGATATAGTTTATGTTGTTAAGATCTATTCCTCGTCCTGAGGTATGGTTTTTAAAAGTTTAGATGCTGAATTTTATCAAATGCCTTTTAAGCATTTATGAAAATTATTATATGGTTTTTCTTTATTGTTTTTTAAATATTTAGTAAAATAACTGAAAAAAATTCTGCCTGTTGCATTTTGACAGCTTTTGCTTTTTTTCTATATTAATTTATCTGTTTATTCATCTAAAGTCAACTTATATTTTTTCTTAAAATGTAACCATTTCATCTATGATAAAACTGTTTTATTTGCATAACTAAACAATGCAATCTCTTTTAAAATTACCACTGCAAGTTTGGGTTAGTTTACTCTCTTGTCTTAGTTTTTCATATTTTTATTTTGTACTTCTAGATCAACTTGGTGAGATTTGCCTAAGTAAAATATACATACAGTGTTAATGTGCTTCGTAGCCGTACCAAGTAGATTCTGATACATTATGACTTCTGGGCTACTTATTTTCTCTTTTCCTACCTTTATTCAATTGCAGTTTAAATTTTTTTCATCTATTTTTCCTCTTTGCTATTTTGGAATTTCTTTTTGTAATAACTATGCTTTAAATTTTTAAGTGAATATTTTCTTAAAATGTAATTAATCTCACTATATCAGCAAAACAGGCTTCGTAACTGATTACTTTATCTACATGCACTTATGTCAAGTATTCTATTATAGTTCTCCCTTTTAACTTTATCTCCAAATTAGAGTTATCATTATTGTTTTACATAGTCAATATTTAAATAGATTTACACACATCTTTACCAGTTTTACTATTTTTTAGCCTTTGTGTCTCTCCAACCTTCTTCCTGGTATCATTTTCCTACTTCCTTAAGGACATATTTTTTGACATTGTCCAGTGAAGATCTGTTACTGGTAAACCTTAGATATTGTCTGTTAGAATAATGTCTATATTTTAGAGTTATTCTCAAATGACAGGCTAATAGGGTAACTAATCTTGGTTAGTGATTTTCTCCCATTACTAGGAAAATATCTCATGTTTTCTAACTCTGCTTTTGTTGTGGTCAGCTGTCAGTCACATAGTCTTACTTTTTAGGTAACTTTTGTATCAATGACTTTTAAAATATGAAATATTTACATATTTTAATAAAGGCTATATTTATAATTATAATTATTATACTATACTTAATACCCTATGGCTTTGGAAAGAGGTTAGCAAACATTTTCTGTAACAACTAATACAGTAAATATTCTAGGCTGTACAACCCATAAGGTCTGTGTGGCAGCTATTTGACTGGTGCTGTTGCACAAAAGCAACTGTAGACAATATTTAAACTGTTTTGGCTATATTTAGGTAAGCTTTATCTACAAAAACAGGTGGTGTCACTGATTTAGCTAATGGTCCACATTTGTCAAGCCCTGCTTTGGACAGTACCTGCTTGTTCTGATAGATAATTAAATTAATGTATAATGTATTCTTCTTTCTCTCAGAGTGTTTTCCTCCACTACTGAATATTAGTTGGTAGTATTACCTTTCTTAAGGTTTACATTTATATTAATAAAGCTAAGAATAGATAGATGTATATATTTATCTGCTTTAAAGTGCATATATTTACTCTAGGTATAAAATTACAAAGAAGTAGCAAATTTACCTTTCTTTTTTCTTCCCTTCTCAATGTGTGCTAGTTATTCCATCTCTACCTTATGAAGGTTCAAGTATTTACATTGGTTCTACCACTGCCTTATTTGTAGGGGAATTTCTCATTGATTTTTTTTTTTTTATTATTATAATCTGATTGTTGTCACAGTAAGGGTTGTTGTTGTTTGTTTATCCTCATATAAGATATGCAAGTTCTCTTCCCTTTTTCTTCAGGAGGACTGACTGGTGTCCAGGCTGTTGAATGACAAGTTATCCGTTGGTGAAAAAGTAGAGGACCTTTCACTCTGCTCCCTGAACCTCTGAAAGTTGTTGTCCTTTCTCTTTCTGACCATTTCCCTCCCAGTTTGACTTCCCACTTCTCTTTCTGTCTCTGTTTCTCCTTTCCTCTCTCCCTCCGTTTTTATTTGTTCTTTTAACAGCAGAGAAAAGAGACCTTCATATATGTCTGTAAGAACTTGTCTGGCACTTGTTGGGTTGGTTTTGGGTTTTTATTTTTGTTTTTTTGCATCTTTGTTCCTGAGTGGATATGGATTGAGAATAGAGAAATGAGTACAAGTGGGAAAGAAAAGAGGGTTGAAAATACCAAGAAAACTACAAAATAAATACTAAAACCTAGTTCTGCCTTGTTTGACACAGATTCTATATCAAGTAGATAGTTAGGGTTCTTGGACAAGCACTCAGTAATTATTAACTATTAATTCTTGAGAAATTCATCTGGCTGCCAATTAATCATTTCTCACCATTATCAATCTTTTAGTCAGTTTGCTTTTAATTAAAATTTTAAGGCAAATACATCATTTAATTTATCTAGCTTGGGACTTGGAACTATCTGATACTGCCTGGCCTAGCACCCGATGATTAACAATGCCAAATTAATGTGCTAATTTCCTTTAAAATAGGAAAACAAGGTGTTAGCCAAGAAACAGTAGCTGTATGCTAGAAGTTTAATCAGAGTGCATGTATATATGTGAGTCTATAAAAAAAGAAACTAACACCTTAAGAGAAAGAGCTAAAGTCTGTCTGTGTTTAAAGGGGAAGTACTTTACCCTGGGGGATATAAGAAGTCTAAGGGAAGTAGTTAAGTTGCCTGGTTGAGCCATAAGCAAGAATACACAGAAATGGTAGGATATGAAACCCTGAAGTAAGATTTGGTCCTGATAAAGGAAACCTTGAATTTCAGTTCAGGTCCCTGAAATTTACAAGAAATTAAGAAACCAAATTGAAAATTGAAAAATCTGAGAAAGATGAAAGCTATATACTTGTGTAGGGATTTAAAGTATATAATGTAGCCAGCTTGTCAAGTGTCCTTAGCTTGTATTTCCAGTAACTAACCTCTTTGAAAAAAACTCTTTGAAAATGTTCTAGGTCAAAGTGTTCCCATGATATTTCAAATCAACAGATCATTTGTGTAAGGTTAAAATTACATTTGACAATAATGGGGGGGAAGAAGTACACATGCACATGACAAAAAAAAAGCTCCAAAAACAACATTTTGGCTTTTCGTATGAAAGAGCACAGCACCTTGAATGTCTTTCATAAGGTTCCAAAACTATCTCAAATTACTAAAAGGAAAAAATGAAAGGTCAGTTATCAAGTTTCATATTACATGTTATAACATTTAATAAAGTATTAATGAAACAAATAGTTGAGTTCAAATTAAAAAGCATTCTGAAATACTCAGTTCCTTTTTAAAAATCACTGATTTCGATCATTGATAATGACCTAACAGTGATTACTAAAGCCTGCTGAAATGAGTGGGTGAAAATCTGATGGAGGATTTTACAGTGAGTGAATCAGACTGACAACACTGAAACCACTGTTGATTCTTTTTTAAAAAATACTTCAGTATTTTTTCCATTACCATTTAACACCTTACTTCCCTCCCCCCAGCAATCACCACATTGTTGTCCATGTTCATGAGTCCTTATTCCTTTTGGCTCTATCCCTCCACCCCCTAACCTCCCCCTGCCCAATAGCTGTCATCCTCTCCATCTATGAATCTGTTCCCATATTCTTTGTTAGTTCACTTTGTTAGATTCCACATATGAGTGAAATCATGTGATATTTGTCTTTCTCTGACTGGCTTATTTCACTTAGCATAATATTTTCCATGTCCATCCATGCTATCACAAAGAGTAAAATTTTCATCTATTTTACAGCCAAGTAGTATTCCATTGCATAAATGTCGCATTGTTGTTTTATCCATTCATCTACTGATGAACACTTGGGCTACTTCCATATCTTGGTGATTGTAAATAATGCTGTAATGAATATAATAAGGGTGCTTATGTCTTTGGAAGTAGCGTTTTGGGTTTTTTCAGATATATTTCAAGAAATGGGATCATTAGGCCAAAGGGAAGATCAATTTTTAATTTTCTGAGGTATCTCCATACTGCTGTTCACAATGGCTGTACCATCTATCTGCATTCCCACCAACATTGCAGTAGGGTTCCCTTTTCTTCACATCCTCACCAGCACTTGTTGTTTGTTGATCCGTTGGTGATTGCCATTCTGACAGGTGTGAGCTGGTATCTCATTGTGGTTTTAATTTGCATCTCTCTGATGGCTAGTGATGTTGAGCATTCTTTCATATACCTATGGGCCCTTTGTATGTTCTCTTCTAAGAAATGTCTGTTCAGTGACTTTGCCCATTTTCTCATTGGATTGTCTGTCTTCCTGGTGTTGAGACATATAAGCACTTTATATTTTTTGGAGATTAAACCTTTGTGTGAGATATCATTGGCAAATATGTTTTCCCATACAGATGGTTTCCTTTTCATTTTGCTAAGATTTTCTTTATCTGAGTAAAACCTTTTTAGTGTAATGTAGTCCCATTTGTTTATTTGTTCCTTTATTTCCCTTTCCCTAGGAGATATGTTGCTGAAAATATTACTGCATGGGATATCTAAAATTTTACTGTTTTCCTCTAGGACTTTTATAATGATGCTGTTTCTTTTCAAGTCTTTTATCCGTCTTGAGCTTAGTTGACGGTCTAGCTTCATTTTTTTGCATGTCCCTGTCCATCCTCCCAACATCATCTGTTGGAGAGTCTATTTTTACTCCATTTTATGCTCCTGCCCTTTTGTCAAATATTAATTGACCATAGAGACCTGGGTTTATTTCAGGGCTCTCTATTCTGTTCCATTGATCTATATGTCTGTTCTTATGCCAGACTCTTTGATTACAGTGGTCTTGTAATATAGTTTGATATCAGGTATTGAGATTCCTCCTATTTTGTTTTTCTTTCTCAGAATTGCTGTGGCTATTGGGTATCATTTTGGTTTTATATAAATTTTTGAAGTATTTGTTCTAGTTCTATGAAATATGTCATTGGTATTTTAATAGGGATTACATTGAATCTATAAATTGCTTTGGGTAATATGGGTATTTTAATGAAGTTATCTTTCCATTCAAGAACAAGATATTTGCTTCCATTAATTTGTATCTTCCTTAATTTATTTCCTCAGTGTTTTGTAGTTTTTCAAGTACAGGTCTTTCACCACCTTGATTAAATTTATTCCTAGGTACTTTATTTTTCTTGTTGCTATAGTAAATGGGATTTTTTTGTAGTTTCTATATCTGATGTTTAATTGCTGGTGTACAAAAATATCTTTGATTTCTAAATATTAACTTTATATCCAACGGTTTTGCCAAAGTCACTTACTAGGTCTAGTAGCTTTTTAGTGGAATCTGTCAGGTTCTGTACGTACACTATTATGTCATCTGAAAATGACAGTTTTACTTCCTCCCTTCCAATTTGAACATCTTTGATTCCTTTTTCTTGTCTGATTGCTGTGGCTAGAACTTCCAAAACTGTTGAATAAAACTGGAGAGAGTGGACACCTTGTCTTGTTCTTGATCTTAGGGGGAAAGCTTTTAGTTTTTTCCCATTGAGTATGTTGACTGCAGGTTTCTCATATATTGACTTTATTATGTTGAGGTATGCTCCCTCTATTCACATTTTGCTGAGCGTTTTTATAAATGATTGCTGTATTTTATCAAATGCTTTTTCAGCATCTATTGATATGATCATATGGTTTTTGTCTTTCATTTTGTTTATGTGGTGTATTACATTTATTGATTTGCAAATATTATACCATTCTTGCATCCCTGCAATGAATCCCACTTGATCATGGTATATGATCTTTTTTAATGTATTGCTGGATCTGGTTTGCCAATATTTTGTGAAGGCATTTAGCGTCTATGTTCATCAGAAATATTGGCCTGTAGTCTTCTGTCTTTGTTATATCTTGACCTAGCTTTGGGATTAGGATAATAGTGGCCTCATAGAAAGAGTTTGGGAATCTTTCCTCTTCTTGGATTTTTGGAATAGTTTGAGAAGGATAAGAGTTAGTTCTTCCCTTAATGTTTGGTAAAATTCACCTGTGTAGCCATCCAATCTGTGGATTTTGTGTGCCAGGAGATTTTCAATTACTGCTTTAATTTCACTAATTATATGATCTATTCAGACTTTCTGCTTCTTCTTGATTCGGTTTTGAAACATGTTTTCAGAAAGTTGTCTATTTCACCCAGGTTGTCAAATTTCTTGTCATGTATTTGTTCACAGGAATGTCTTGCAATCCCTTGTATTTCTGTGTCAGTTGTGATTTTTTCTCTTTCATTTCTGATTTTATGTGAGGTCCACTCTTTTTTTTTTTTCTTGATGAGTTCGGTTAACAACTTGTTGATTTTGTTTATCTTTTCAAAGAACCAGCTCCTGGATTTGTTGATCTTTTGAATTGTTCTTTTAGTCTCTGTGTCATTTAATTCTGCTCTGATATTGATTATATCCTCCTTTCTACTCAATATAGGCTTTGTTTGTTGTTGTTCCTCTAGTCCTAGTAGCTTTATAGTTAGGTGGTTTATTTGAGATTCTTCTATCCTTTTTAGGTAGACCTGTGTGACTAAGAACTTCCTTCTCAGTACTGCCTTCACTATGTCCCATAGATTTTGGGCTCTTCGGTGTTCATTTTCATGTGTTTCCAGGAACTTTTTTGATTTCTTCTTTGATCTCATTGTTAACCCTTCATTACTTAATAGCGTGTTATTCAGTCTCCATGAATTAGAATGCTTTGGGTTTTTTCCTTTGAGGTTGGCTTCTAATTTTAAGCCATTGTAATATGAGAAGATACTTGCTATAATTTCAGATTTTTTGAATTTGTGGAAGCTTGTTTTGTGTCCTACCATGTGATCTGTCTTTGAGAATGTTCCATGTGCATTTGAAAAGAAAGTATATTTTGCTTCCATGGGGTGAAAAATTCTAATCAATTAAGGCCAGTTGATCTAGAGTATAGTTCAATGCCATAATATCCATGGAAGATCTGTCCATTGTTGACAATGGGGTATTAAAATCCACTACTATGAGGGTGTTGCAGTTGATATCCTTCTTGAAGTCCTTCAAGATTTTTCTTCTATATTTGGGTGCTTTTATGTTTTATAAGGGTTGTATCTTCTTGATGGATTGTTCCCTTAAGTATTATGTAATGTCCTTCTTTGTCTCTTTTTATGGTCTTTGTTGTGAAATCTATTTTTGTTTGATATAAGTATTGATACCCCAGTTTTGTTTTGTTTTTATTTCATGTTCATTTGCTTGAATTATTTTTTTTTACAACCCTTCACTTTCAGTCTGAATAGACCTTTTGTTCTGAGGCGGGTCTCTTGCAGACAACATATATGCAGGTATTGCTTTCTTATCTATTCAGCTACTCTGTGTCTTTGGAGCATTTAATCCATTTACCCTTAAGTTTATTATTGACAGGTACTTACTCATTGTGATGTTTCCCCTTCATACCTGCGTTCCTCTCTTTAATTTCATCTTCTTAAAGCAGTCCCTTTAGTGTCTCTTGCAATGCTGATTTGGTGGAGATGTATTACTTTAGCCTTCCTTTGTCTGGAAAACTCCTTATTTCACCTTCCATTTTGAATGGAGAGCCTTGCCGGTTATAGTAGTCTTGGTTGCAGGCCTTTGCTTTTCGTTGCTTGGATATTTTTTGCTCTTCCCTTCTGGCTTGTAGTGTTTCTGTTGAGAAATCAGCTGATAGTCTTATTGGAGCTCCCTTTTATGTTATAAGCTCTTTCTATCTTGCTGCCTTTAGGATTCATCTCTGTCTTTGGATGTTGCCATTTTAATTATGATGTGTCTTGGAGTGGGTCTCTGGGTTCATCTTTATTGGGATCCTCTCTGCTTTGCTTCCTAGACTTACATGACTTTTTCTCTCCTCAGGTTAGGGAAGTTTTCTGTCATTACTTTTTCAAGCAGGTTTTCTATTCCTTGCTTTTCTTCTTCTCCTTCTGTTATCCCTATGATATGGATATTATTACATTTCATGTTGTCTTGCAGATCTCTTAAACCCTCTTCATTGTTTTTCAGTCTTTTTTCATTTTGATTTTGTTGCCCTTCCTGGGAATTTTTTCTACGTTTTCCTCCAGCTGGCTGATCTGATCCTCTGCTTCATCTGGCCTACTTTTAATTCCTTCTGCTGTGTTCTTCTCTTCAGAAATTGTATTCTTTATTTCCACCTAGATCTTAATGCTAGTGTAGTTGTCAGTAAGTTCCTTGTTGCTTCTCTGGAGCTCTTCGTAATTTCCCTGGAGTCCTTTGTAGTTTTCTTTGAGCTTGCTTATCTCACTGAGCTTCCTAATACCCATTATTTTAAATTCCATGTCTGACAGTTTGCTTGCCTCTATTTCATTTAGCAGTCCTCCTGGAGATTCTTTCTTTCCTTTCAATGGGGGCATTGTTTCATTTTCTTTTCATTTTAGGTGACTCTTCTTGTTACTTTCTACTTGTTATCTTTGTCTGCTTTGACTTCCTGTCTTTGTGGTGTGGCCTTCTGTGTTAGTAGTCCTATGGGATTCAGTGGTGCGGTCTTCTAGGTTTCCTCAACTTGATGCTCTTGGGATGCTGTCTATGCCATTTATTTGGGCTGCCTCGTTGTATTTCTGTTTTGGTTGTTGCTCTTTGGTGGGTGTTTCCCTGAGTGACTGAGAGTCACTGACCCATCATGTGTTGTATACTGTTGTTGACCTGCTGCTAAAACAAAACCACCAACCCAGGCAAGAAACCCACACCTACAATAACCTCCACCCTCAATCACACTTTCAATAACGATATAAAGAAATTAAGACTATTAAAAGGAATTTAAAATGTGGAACCCCAGCAAAATGCTATTATTGAAACTAGGAAAGGAGGAAGCTTATTTAGAGACCTAGTTAAAGAGAAGCGCAGTCACTCTGCAGGGGACCTCTGCAGGGACAAAGGGATTCCGGGACCCCTAGAGTCCATAGGCCCAGAGCACGAAACCGCCAGCGGAAAAGACTGTTGACCCAAGATAAACTTGTAACACTAATTAGGGCAACCAGGAAGCCCAGAGATAGGCCAATTAAGGCCTCAAGACCACCTCAGATCCCCCACCCTGATAGTCAATCACTAACTACCATCTTATCTTCTGTGCCTGGTTCGCTTGCTCTGCTATAAAAAGCCCTAGCTGTAAGCGACAGCGCGCGCCTCATGAGATCGAGGCCGCCCCTGTGCAGGTCTGTTGTTTGGCCAATAAATAACATCTTTGAATCCCCGAAAGTGTCCAGCGTTTGGTGTCTCGCTTTCGTCTGGATATAACAAAAAACAAATAAGAGTTGACTAACAGAAAGAAAAATTATTTTTGAGAGGGGAGAGCGAGGAGCTATAATAGTATCAACAAGGCAATGGGAGAAGGAAAGTAAAATTTACATCATACATAAAAAAGGGAGGGAAGAAGACAGAAGTAAGAGAGGGGAAGTGTATAGTATTAGGTTTAAACAGAAGTTAAACCTAACTGTGTGTCTGTGTGCGAGAGAACAAGCACACAGAAAAAGGAAGATGAATAAGAAAAATATAGGAACCAAATAAGGAAAATGTTTCACCACTGCACTATCAATGTCTTATGAGCTAAAATTAACATAAATGAAATCGGAGTGAGAGGTAAAAAAGAAAGGAAGAGAAGCATAGGTGTCTGGAGAAAAGGGAAGTGATTTTTAGATGATGGAGAAAGAATACTAAGAGTGGGGAATGAGAACCAAGCTAAGGTGGAAAAATTCAAATTAAAATTGAAAGAAGGCAAGGGCTGGAAAAAGATGCAAATGAAGTGGGAGAGGGGGATCATAAGATTTGAGATTTGAAATACCAAAATAATGAAGATCTATGAATAAAATTGTAGAAATGCCACAACCGCCATCCTGTCCACACTCAATGGGCACCAATTGATTAATGTGGGGAGAGAACAAGTGTATTTTAATAATAGGAAAAAGATTAATGACAAGAAAAATGGTTATGAGAGGCTAGATAGGAGGTAAATAGTAGCAGTGGGGATTGGAAATGAGTTGTAGTAAGAAAGAAGATAGAATTTAAAACAAAAATAAAAAGGAAATCAGATGGTAAAATGGAGTGAGAGAAAGGAGGTGCAAAATATGAGCTTTGAAATAAACTATATCATAAAAACTAGTTACTTAAAATGAACAAACTAGGAGGACAAGAAATCAACGTTAAAAGGATATGAAGGAGATTAATAACTCATGTAGAAGATTGCAGTGGAATTCATCCCTGTAGTATCTGGTTTTTACCTCTTTCTTCTCTCAGATTCTGCCCCTGGTAACACCAGATCGTGTCCCAGCCTGGACCAAGGCAGCTAGTTTGCGACTACCAATATTCTGCTGCCTGTGTCTTTCCTTTGTTGATCTTGTAACCATGTAATCTGTAGTCAGCCTTAAGCATCAATCGGCAGGGCAGAGTAATTCCTTCAGGCAGGGCTATTGCTTCCTCTCAGGCTGATGCCACTTGGAGGGTAATTTCTTGGTGGAATATTTGGGGTTCTCTATGTATAGTATCATGTCACCTGCAAGTAAAGACAATTTTACTTCTTCTTTCCAATTTACATGCTTTTTTTTTTTTTTTTTTTTTCCTTCTTGTCTGATTGCTATGGCTAGGGCTTTCAGTGCTATGTTGAATAAAAGAGGTAAAAGTGGACATCCCTGTCTTGTTCCCAATCTTAAGGGAGACGCTTCTAGTTTTTACTACCCATTGAGTATGAAGCTTGCAGTAGGTTTGTCATATATGGCCTATATTATGTTTAGGTATGTTCCTCTAGTCCTACTTTGCTGAGAATTTTGATCATAAATAGGTGCTGGATTTTATCAAAAGCTTTTTCTGCATCTATTCATAGGATCATGTGGTTTTTAATACTTCATTTTGTTTATGTGGTAAATCACATGTTTTGATTTGCAAATGTTGTACCAACCTTGCTTTTCTGGAATAAATCCCACTTGATCATAGTATGTGATCTTTTTTTTTTTTTTTTTGATGTATTGCTGATTCATTTTGTAATATTTTGTTTAGGATTTTAGCATCTATATTCATCAGGGATATTGGCTTTATTTTCTTTTTATTGTAGTGTTTTTATCTGGTTTTGGAATTAAGATAGTGCTGGTCTCTTGAAATAGCTTGGGAGACTTACCTCCTCTTGAATTTATTTAAATAGTTTGAGCAGGCAAGGTGTTCATTTTTCCCAGAATGTTTAGTAAAATTCACCTGTGAAGCTACCAGTCTAAGGCTTTTGTTTGTTGAGAGTTTTGGTTTTGATTTTTTTTTAAAGATTTTATTTATCATTTTTTTAGAGAGAGGGGAAGGGAGAGAGGCAGAGAGGGAGAGAAACATCAATGTATGGTTGCCTTTCACCTGCCTCCAGCTACAGACGTGGCTGGAGACCTGGCTTGCAACCTGGTTATATTGCCCTGGATGGGAATCAAACCAGCGACCTTTGAGTTCACAGGTTGGCACCTTATCCACTCTGCCACCAGCCAGCGCTAAGTTTTGTTTTAATTACTGCTTCAATTTCACTAGTTATTTCTCTATTCAGGCTATCTGCTTCCTTATGATTCAATTTTGGAAAATTATGTTTCTAGGAATTCATACATTTCATCCAGGTTGTCCAGTTTGTTGGTGTATAATTGTTCATAAAATGTTCTTACAATCCTTTGTATTTCTTGGTATTGTTTGTTATTTTACCTCTTTTATTTATGATTTCTTAAATTTGGGTTCTCTCTTTTTTCATGATCAGTCTGATTAAAGATTTATCAACCATTTTTATCTCTGCAGAGAACCAGCACTTAGATTCATTGATCTTTTATATAATTTTTTGTGTATTTCACTTATTTCTGCTGTACTTTTCATTATTTCTTACCTTCTCACTTTGTGCTTTGTTTGTTTTTCTAAGTTCCTTTAAGTGTAAAATAGATTATTTATTTCAGCATTTTCCTGTGTTTTGAGATAGGTCTGTAAAACTGTGAATTTCCCTCTTAGGATTGCCTTCCCTGGGTCCCACAAATATTAGACTGTTGTGTTCTCATTTTCATTTGTTTCAAGGGATCATTTGATTTTTTCCTTGGTCTCTTTGTTTAATAGCATGTTATTTAGCTTCCATTCTTTGGGTATTTTTCAGTGTTCTTATGATTGGTCTCTAGTTTCTTAACATTGTGGTCAGAGAAAATGCTGGCTATGATTTTAATATTTTTAAATTTATTGACACTTGTTTTATGTCCTAACATGTACTCTATCCTAGGAAATATTTCATGTGCACTTGAAATGTATATTATGCTGTTCAGCAGTGAAATGTTCAGAAGACATCAGTTAAATCTATTTGATGTAGGGTGTCATTTATGTCTGCTTTCACCTTTTTAATTTTTTGTCTAGAAATTCTACCCATTGACATAAATGAGGTGTTAAAATCTTCTACCATAGCTGTTTTTCTTTTGATCTCTCCTTTTATATTCATCAAGATTTGCTTTACATATTTAAGTGCTCCTGTGTTGGGTTATATCCTTTTGTTAGATTGTTTCCTCTATCATTGTGTTGTATCCTCTGTCTTTTACTACAGCCTTGATTTTAAAGACTTATTTTGTCAAATATAAATATTGCTACCCCAGCATTTTTCCTTTACGTTTGCATGAAATACCTTTTTCCATCCCTTTACTTTTAATCCATGTGTATCTTTTGATCTGAGGTGGGTCTCATGAAAACAGTATGTGTATAGGTCTTATTTTTTTATATATTCAGCACCTATATCTTTTAGTTGTAACATTTAAGCCATACAGATTCAAGGTGATTATTGATAGATACGTATTTATTGCCATTTCATTTTTAAACTAGTCTCTGTTTTAATTTTTCTTTTTTTTTTTAAGATTTTATTTATTATTCCTAAGGAGAGAGGGGATGGGAGAGAGGGAAAGAGACATCAATGTATGGTTGCCTTTCACCTGCCTCCAGCTACAGAGCTGACTAGAGACCTGGCTTGCAACCTGGTTATGTGCCCTGGCTGGGAATCAAATCAGCAACCATTGGGTTCTCAGGCCAGCGCCTTATCCACTGTGCCACCAGCCAGGGTCTGCTTTTCTTTTTCTTCTTCTTCATAAAGCAACCTCTTCAACATTTGTTGCAGTAGTAGTTTGGTATTAACAAACTCCCTTAATGTTTTCTTGTCTGGAAAGCTGTTTATTTCTTCTTCCATTTTCAATAATAGCCTTGGTTATAGGTCATTGCTTTTCATCATTTTCAATATTTTATGCCATTCTCTTCTGGCCTGAAATGTTTCTGTTGAGAAATCAGATGACAATCTAATATAGAGCTTCCTTATAACTACCTGTTTTTCTCTTGTGGTTTTTATGAATTTCTCTTTGTCTTTAAGCTTTGCTATTTTAATTATGATGTGTCTTGGTGTATACCTCTTTGGGTCCATCTAATTTGGGGCTCTGTGCTTTCTGGACTTGTGTGACTTTTTCAAACACCAGATTAGGGAAATTTTCAGTAATTACTTCTTCAAATAGATTCTTAATCCCTTGCTCATCATCTTCTCTTCCTGATATTCCCATGATGTGGATTCATATGCTCCATGTTGGCCTAAAGATTTCTTAAGCTTTCCTCATTTTTAAAAATTCTTTTTCTTTTTACTCTTCTGCTTGGGTATTTTTTTCTGCCTTGTCTTCCCAATTGCCAGTTCGGTCCTCTGCTCCATCTAACCTATTGTTTATTCCTTGCAGTGTATTATTTATTTCAGATATTGCAGTCTTTATTTCTGACTGGTCCTTTTTTATGGTTTCTATGATTTTTTTTCATGCTGTTGAGCATCCTTATATTACTCTGAACTCTACCTGATAGATTGGTGCCTCCCTTTCATTTAGTTCTTTTTTTGGAGGATTTGCTTGTTCTTTCATTTGGGGCCTGTTTCTTTTTCTTTCCATTGGCTGCCTATTTGTGTTTGTTTCAATGTATTAGGTAGATCAGCAAAGACTGTTGTAAGTCTATGTCAGATGTTGCCTGTGACTGGCCCTGGATAACCTAGTTGTAGCTATTAACAATCCATAGCTTGCTGCTCCCTTTGCTGAGCCTGCTGGGCCTGTTTGTGTTTAGGAAGAACCAGGCTATGCACCAAGGCTGGCTTTTGCCAGCACTGGGCCCAGGAGCAGGTCAGCTAAAGTGTCTGAGCTCCCAGAGATCCCTCTTAGTTGTTAAACTTAATCACTGAGGTAACCTTCAGCTACACTCAGCAGTCAAGATTAAACTCCACAGGGTGGGGCAGAGTAATTCCTGCAGGCAGCGCTATAGCTTCCCCGCAGGCTGATGCCACCTGGAGAGGAGTGCTGTGCCTAAGGAAGATGGCCTCTGTGGTATGGGGAATGACTCAGCATAGGGATCCTGACTGCTGCTCCCTCAGTTTGCTCTCCCAAGCCACTATCCTCAGACTCTCTTCAAACGTCTCTAGTCCACTCTGCCCCACCTTTAAAGGACCTGCATTAGTACTTTAAGAGACTCTTTGTGTCTACAGCCATCTCTTTCTTGTGGAAAGAAGCCCTGCTGTATTTCACAGCTGGATGTTATCTGGGTTCCTTTCCTGGTTCTGGTGCTGTAGGCTCAGGAGCCCAGCTTGGGGTTTTGACCCCACTGCTTCTCAGGAGGATCCTCCCAGCCACTGAAATATCCAGCACATCAGCTGCCCTTATGGGAGCCCAGCCAGCCCTGTCATGCCTCCTCCACTCCCTACCAGTCCTGTTGCGGTGAAGTGGTTTCTTCTGTCTGTCCTTGGTTATAAGGCTTTTCTTCAGCTATTGTTCAGTTAGTTATTCAGGATGATTTCTCTCCAGTTTAGTTGTAATTCCAATTTGGTCCTAGATGGAGGTTTGTGCCACTTCCACTTACTCCTCTGCCTTCTTGGGAACCCCTTCCCCCCAGTTCATTCTTAACATCACCAAAAGACAGCTAGAAATACGGACTTTTCATGTAATACAATTATGAAGGACACACCACCACTTATCAAGTCTTCTTGCCCTTTGAAATCAATTTTAATTTATATCTGGTCAAATATCTAGATCTAATTTTTTATCAGAAATACAAGGAGCAAAAGAATGTATTAAATAACACTACCTAGCCCTGGCTGTGGGCACAGTGAATAAGGCACCAGCCTGCAAACCCAAAGGTCGCTGGTTCGATTTCCAGCCAGGGCACATAACCAGGTTGCAAGCCAGGTCTCCAGCCAGGTCCATAGCTGAAGGCAGGTGAAAGGCAACCATACATTGATGTCTCTCTCCCTCTCTGCCTCTCTCCCCTCCCCTCTCTCTAAAAATAATACATAAAATATTTTTAAAAAAGAAAAAAAAATTTTAAATAAATAACTCTACCAGGATAAAAATCTCAAAATCCATAATGTGAAAAATTCTGTAACACAATAGGTATTCTATAAAAATAACTGCTTTTTCACATACATTAATAGCAAGATGAAGAAAAACAGTTGTGAAATTGAACACTAATTATATTATGATATTACGAAACAACAGTTCTATATTAGTAGCTACTTCAGTGAAATGACTATTATATATCGATGACAACCAATGTAAATGATTTTAGTGTCACCAAGTTGGACATATTGGTTTTGAGTGAAGATCCAAAATACTGTTTTAGAGCCAATTCCCTCTTAGATTTTTTTATTTTTGGCAGATTTAAATGAAACCAGTGTTTGAGGTTAAAGTACTCACATTGGCCTCTGTTGATCATTGAGAGAGAAAGAATTCCAGAGGGCCCCCTGAAGCTAAATTGTGAAATCCCTGCATGAGGAGAGAAAAAAGGAGAATGTGTCATTTTTTTCCATGTCTCTAATACTCAGAAGTATTCCCCTGAGAAAATTGAAGAGAAGGGATCAGGGAATAAGGTTATGTGTGCCTAGCTCCTGATAAGCCTTCTCAAACTCTGAAATAATAACAGGATAACTCCCTATGGACTAAAAGGCATCTCTGGTCAGCCTCGGCCTTAGAGAAAATATTGGCTTAATAGGTCATTTTCCAGACAGCAGGTTGCCTAAATTAGTGAAGAAGTTGCACCATGTGTATGATTTCCATCTCATCCCTCTAATCTCCTCTAACCTCATCCCCTTAGATCTCTCTTTGCAAAGCCAATTTAACAGTTACTGATGCTCTCAGACTCAAGTTCAAAAACCTGTGGGATGAGTTCTCAGACCTGTGTACCACTCTCACCTCACTGCAGCATACCACAATGCACTTTTTTCTATACCCTAAATTAAAAGAAATAATGAAAGCACCAAGAGAGTATATTGGGAGAGTACGTACTTACTAGTTGCTTCTCTCACCCTAGCCTCTCATTTATTACTCCAGTTCTTCCAGAACACTAGTATTTTGCTGTGCTTTTCTCTGAGGTTTTCTACCATTGAATTGCACCCACACTAAGAGGACTCCAATGTGTTAAAAGTACAATGTAAAGAATGGAAATAAAGACTGCAATGCCTCCTCCCTAAGGTTCCCCTTCTAAAGGGAGTTTTCCACTCTTGATCAAAGGCAAACAACAGGGTGGATGAACCTGTAAGTGGGAATGGGTAGCAATTGGAGGAACAAAATCTTAAAAGAGTAGCTCTTTGTTGTATTTTTTTCCCCTTTTTGGATTGACCCTCCTTTTTGCACCTCCAAAGTAACTGGTTGAATAGGAAGGAACTGGGATCATCTCTCCATTGTTAAGATGAGTTTCCCTTGTGAACTGCCCTGCTAATTTCATGAAACACTGACAGTGGGATAGAGAGAGAAGGCTGCTGAGACCTGCCAGCAGGGGCAGGAAATAGAGTTGAGAGGGAGAGTTAGGTGGTGTTATGTCTTTCTTGCTGAAAATCAGCCCCTAGATATTGAGAATGTGGGGTTCTCTCAACAGAAATCAGGTGGATGAGCAAACTTGGAAGGGAAGGCTCTGAGTTGGCTTGTATATATGTTGATTTATTAATCTTTTTGGTGGACATCAATAGGTGGATTTTTGGTTCCCAGTAATCTCATTGAAAATATCCATAATAACTTACCCTCTTCCTTTGGAGAATCATTTTTCCTTCCCCCACCTTCTTCTCACATCCACACATAAAGCTGAAATTCAGTCATGCAATTTGGTGAGAACAGCGATTCTACTTGACCCTCTCTCCTTGACTTCTGTGATTGAATAAGAAAAAGCACTTGACTCACTCTGGACCTGTCATGGTATATATACAGTCATGTATACTCAGCCTGAGCGTATGAAATGCCTTCCCCTAGATTCTTCAAACTTGAGCTACAGGTTAATGCCATTTTCCCTCTGGTCAACAAGCTGTGTAAATGTGTACTGAGATCTGCAGGAAATAAAGTTTCCATTCTCATAGGGAAACTAAACCAAAAGAATGAAGTCAACACACAGAACTGACAGTAAGAACGTTGATGGTGTTTGATTTCCTGGTTCCATCTGCGTCTGGGGCAAGCCTACCTTTGTCTTTCCTCTGTTTGATTGGATGAACCTATAAATTTTTGACTACACAAATTTAAGTATATTCCTATTACCAGAACCCAGAGTCCTAAAACAAAAGTGAAGTAATCACAACTACGAGATTATTTTTTTATGCATCTTAGCTCCATTAGCAACCCAGCTATAGATGGTTATAAAAGTTTTCACCCTGAGATCTACCTCTAAAAAGAAAATGGTATTGTAATAGTTGAAAATGGTTGACTCTAATATTTGCTGTATGACAGTGGTATAATTCACTGGTTTGCAAATGACTGGTTGATAATATATGTTCCAAACTTTTTTTTTTTTTTAAGATTTTATTTCATTATTTTTAGAAAGAGGGGAAGGGAGAGAGGCAGAGAGGGAGAGAGACATCAATGTATGGTTGCTTTTCACCTGCCTTCAGCCACAGATCTGACTGGAGACCTGGCTTGCAACCTGGTTATGTGCCCTGGCTGGGGAATCAAACCTGCAACCTTTGGGTTCGCAGGCCGGCACCTTACCCACTGTGCTACCAACCAGGGCCTGTTCCAAACTTTTTAGGCTCCAAATGTATATACTTTAGTTCAGGAAGACATGCACAATGAAGATCCAACATTATTTAATTTATTTAGAAAGAAAGGAGTTTCTTTCTAAAAGCTATCATTAATCTGTCCTTACCCCTACTGTGTACAGTTGTATCGTGAACTCTAGTTTGCCTTCATATGTAAAGAAATTTGAAACCAATATTGTATTTCTAACAGTGACCTTGGCATATTCTTAGTATTGTATTGCTGGTTCAGCTTGTGGTTTTGTGGAGGTATCTCTCTCTCTCCCTCTCTCTCTCTCCCACTCTCTCTCTCCCACTCTCTCTCTCCCCCTCTACGTGGTGCCTATAACTCATAGTTAAGCAGCAAATTATTGACAACAAATTGTAAATACACATGCATATCCTTCCAAGTTATTCATATCCAACCCTATTTTTTCCTACCTACTTTGAGATGTGCTAAGATTTATTTCACACTTACTTAAGTTACACATTTTTTAAAAGATTTTTATTTATTTTTAAAGAGAGAGAAAGGGAGGAAGAAAGAAGGAGAGAAACATAAATGGGCTGGTTGCCTCTCACATGCCACCAACTGGGGACCTAGCGTAAAACCCATACATGTGCCTTTACCAGGAATGGAACCATCAACCTAATAGTGTGGCTCAGTGGATTGAGCCATAAAATAACATAACATATAACATAAAATAAATTCAGATATATAAAAGGAATGGACCATGAGAAAATGATAGTTTCACCCTCAGTGTTATCAATAAGTAGTTTGAGCAGGAGAGATTTTATTTTTAATAAGAGATACCTAAAAGCATTCAAGTTACCTGACAAATAAGGAGAGTTTGTATTTTACTTATAAAATAAAGCATGGTTTAGAGATTGAAAGGTCCATTAAAAGGATCATTCTACATCTGTTTTACATATTTAATCTTGCATATTTTAGGAAGAAAGGCAGGCAATAAATTGGTTGGTTTCAGATATCCATCTCCTACTCACTCTAAGCTGCCACTGTCATACATTTATTTTAAGTAATTTTGAAATGTCATTTATGAATTGGTAATTAGTTAATATGTCATATCCCAGGGATTTCTGTGAAAAAAATAATAAAAAGTTTAACAGCATAGTAACTGCTAAAAATGTTATTGATGGGAAAACAAATCTGAGAAACCCTAGATAACAAAGTGGTTTCTTTACTACAGGACTTCTCAGAATCTTTTAACACTGTCATATGGATTGTACTGTGAACACTGCCATAGACATAACATTTTTCATACTTATTTTAGTATGGGGTTCTCAATGACATTTTTTTTTTTTTTTTTTTTTTCATTGCTTTAGAGAGAGCAAGTGGGAGGGAGGGAGAGAGACAGAGACAGAGACAAAAACATCAACATCGATTGGTTGCCTTTTTCCCAACTGGGGATCAAATCCACAGCCTGGGTATGTGCCCTGACCAGAATTGAAACTTCGACCTTTGGGTCCATGGGATGATGCTCTAACCAACTGAGCCACATTGGCCAGGCCTTAATATGGGATTCTTTTTGAGTAGACTGTCCTATGAAACTAGAATTCCTTAACAGATACTTGAGGAAATCAATATTCTCATAATTCTGTGTAAATATTTTACTTATGTAAATTTAAAAAGTATGTTGTAAGAGCTTTGTTTACATTTAAGCTAAGTACAGAAATGAAAGTGATTTAGTCAACCTGTGTGTTAATAGTTCTAGTATCTGTGAGAAGAATTAGATTAATAAATGAATAGCATAAAGCAGTTTTCTGACAAAAAGAAATGCTCTGCCCTCCCCCGTCTTTGGTGAATGAGCTAATAGTGAACAGTGCTTGAAATACTGAACACTGATGGGACACAGCAATCATCACTTGCAGTAATAAGGAAGCCATAGTCAGATACTTGGCCATGAGCAGGGTAGGGAAGCAGGAATGGGTGGTTTCAAGTATCACTGCCCTGCTATTCTACAACTCAAATACATCTATTTTACTTGCAAGAGCTCTTTAAAGGTGAATTGTTAGGTGGGTTAATTTTGTGAACCATCCCCCCCAAAAAAAATACTTGTCTATAGTTTGGGGCTGGTTTGTTCGCTCAGGTTACCAACTTCCTGAGTTTATATATATGAGGCCTGTCCCCAGAATATCAAGCCAATATCAAAAAAACTAAAACAGTTTGCACACTGATACTTTCCAGCCAGACCTCATATGCTTATGCATATTTCTTATAAATCCTAATTAAAACACAATGTGGTTGTACTCAACAACACCTGCTCTGTCCTTGAAGTGGCTGGTAATGGTGACAACATTTAGGGTTCATTCATGTATAATAGTGTCTTTTTTAAAACATAAGCTAGATTTTTTTTTTATCAATCGTAAACAAGTTTCAAGTCATGTGAGCCTATTAAACAGTCTGTTAATACAAAAGGCAAATAAGCGAAACCACCAACCATATACATGGCTTTAACATTTTAACCTAAAGTGAAATTCATGTCATTTATTTATATAGAATAACAAATGACCACTACAGATATTTGAAATCATTTATTCAAGGCATTTTTATAATTTTGCACTCATAGTATAAGCATACAGAAAAGAATGTGAGAATGTAAAGAAGATAAAGCCAGTGTCTAGGCATTTAAAATAAGAGCTCATTAAAAAGTTACAGATGTTATACAATTAGGACTCCTGAAAAATTTGGAAGAAACTAAAACTTAATGAAAAATCTTACAATACCAAATGACATGTCATGTAGTTAGTAGCAAGCAACTATATATTAATTAAATGTTTATGTCCTATGAACTAAGACAACACATTTTACATTCAAGTTAAAATAATTCAGCACCATTTTGGCTTCAAGGATAAATGAAAAGCTTGAAGTGTTTCAAAGTGGCCTAGGACTTTTGGTAGCTGGAAATGAAATATAGCTGTTGTTTGAATATATTAATAGTGATATGAATTCTAAATAGAAAAATATATAAAGGGTAATTTTTACTTATCAGTTACTATATTGTTAGTATCAGAACAAGTTACTTTTAAAATAAGACATCTTCTGACCAGAAATTCTATGTTTTCACACCATTTGCTAAAGATGAATTCTCAGTGCCATGATAATTTTAATAAACTGCCATTCCTCTATAATCTTCAATATTGGGAATGTCTATGAATGTGACTATTCTGAGGTTTCAAAGAGAAAAGTATTGCTCATTATTACAAATAATGCCTAGTGATTGAAGTTGTGAATAAAATTATGTAAAAATATAAAGATTTCCTGAAAATAGTCAAGTTGTAGATTCATATGCTCTGGTACTGTTGAGAGACTGAATCCTAGTCTCCAAGGTCAAGATATCTTTAATCCAGACTGTGGTCTGAATAACATGAGGCCACTAATGTGGCTTGTAGAAGACTCGTTAAATTAGTTTTCTATTTAGCTCATTCTTTTTTTCACAGTCTTTATTAGTTTAAAAGCCAGTACTAGTTTAAAAGCCAGCACTCAATATTCCGTGTATCATTTCTGCTTTCTATTTAATTTTTCTTTAATGTATAGTTTGGTAAGGCTGGATTATTGATTAATGGATAACTTTTACCAGCTAGTTATTTTCTATGGGTTTTTGTGGTTATTTAGAAAAGAGATGCCTTGAGGTTCAAAAATATTGAGTGTTATATCAATACTTGTGAGTGATTTGGGAGTGTTTAGGGGTGTTTGAGGGGGGAAAATGTTTACATAAGGAATAAGTAAGAATCTTTAGCTTCCTAATTGAAACTTTTTTCAAAATCAACCAAATAGGACACGTTATATTTAAAAGGCAGACATTTCAGGGATTGGAAATATTTTTAATTATTAGTAACATATACATGCATATAAACATTAATTATTAACTTATTTTTAAAATAAAATATGGTCATGAAAAACAATAGTGCTTAAAATAAAAATTTTAGACATGTACTTATAGTTATTAAAAATGAAATTAAGTGAACCCAATGGGTAGTAATGACATTTTTAATACTTAATTGAGGTTAGGGGTAGTCTTTTCTTATATCCCAATGCCTAGCATGTGAATGGTTGGCATATACTAGGCCCTCAGATGATAATGGATGGACAAATAGATGGAGGGCCCAATGGATGACAGTAATCATGTCATCTCATATATATCCAAAGGCTAGTTTGTAATACAAGGGGTAAGAATCTTGATGAAACTATAGATTTTAAATCTGTAGATGCCAGTCTGGCTCAGCATTAATACTAACAGTAGTTTCATTTTGTTTTTTTAAAGCAAGTATATTAAAATATTTGCAAAGATTAAAATTTAAAAGAAAGGAATCTTATAACTAAAAAGCAATTTAAGGCAAAGAGGTACATCAGAGAAGCTATCCCATAGCTCAGATACTAGCTCAGTGAAAGTTCTGGGTCTCTATTAAGCTGTGTATTCTCTACGGGTGTGTGCCCTGGCAGCTGTGGGTGACGTGGCCCCCTACTATCCACTCCTCAATAGCTGTCCATCTCTAGCTCCTCTCACCGTGCTAGGCACCAGGTGAGTACAGGATGGTATTTACTGACTTTATAACTCCATGATGTATATAGTACGGGATGGTGTTTACTGACTTTGTAACTCCATGATGTATATAGTACAGGGAGGCCAACTCATTTTTAAATTCTATCTCATGTGTCCTGGCACTTAAAAGTACCTTGCTTGAGATTTGAATACTGGTTATGTAGGAAAACTGCTTAAGCACCACTATCTTAAATGTGTAATTTGACTTCTTTCTGCACTTTTTGAATCTAGGAAAAAGAGAAATCCTCCAAATTCTGCTGTAGCACATGGTTTCACAGTTTAAAACAAAATCACAGCTGTCTCATTATGCAGCACAGCTCTTGGTTTTGCAGAAAGTATTTTTTCCCCTTATTTACCAGACCCTCAAGTATGTAATACCATATTCTTTACTAATTTGAATTATATTTCAGACATATACATGCATAAGCATGTATGACTGACTCCTGGATGACCTAGGATAAGGTTCCTGTATCCACACATATTATGTCATCTATTCTGGCTACCAAATTTTTTAGCATCCCTCTTCTTAAAGCTGAACATGAAAAACTGTAGAGAATTTGAAAAATTTAAAATGTTTTTCATTAATTTTTAAAAAGTATTTGACAGACAATTGTGGTTTGAGGGACTTGTTCGTATGATTTTTATTTTATGTCAGTAAGAAAAGTTTTTAGCTAATATTTCAGTATACTTAATTGTGCATTATCTTTGGATGTATTACATTTTTCAGCAGAATAACTTCCCATGACACAGTTGTCCTATGTATTCCAGTCCCCAGAATGGTAACTTTAAGGATGCCACTCAAAAGTTCTCTGCCCACAGGAAAATTAGAGGGGAGCATCAACAAATGGCAGGGGGAATTGGGCAGCTCAATTACTTAATTTGTTCCAAAACAAAAGCTGACTTAAGTCAGAATGAAATTGTACACTTGACAGAAAGGAAGGAGTTTATCTACTAATTTGAAAACGTAAACATAAATTTTATATAGGGACGTAACTATCTGAATACATATATTGCCATTTCTCTGCTATATAGTAATATTTACTGACACCAATGGTAATGTGTTTGTTCCTACCTCAGCACCAAATGTGTCCATATCTACTTAAACAGTAGGAGTCTCATTCCTAATTAATCTATGCCAGGACATATGTAAGCCAGTTATTATTGTGGTTCACTGAAGTTTCAGTACTTTAGAAAATTCCTAGTTCAAAGTAATTTTGGCTCATTCATTGAAATCATATTTTCCTTTCTGTATTATAATTTCAAAAAGAGCATAAGAAATTTGGATTTCTTTGAAAGAGCCAAGTGTGCAACTACATAATTGAAACTATGTTAATTCACAAAATAATGTGAATAACAGTATTAAAATTTTTCCAAATAATGCTAGTTTAAACGTTAAAAATCCAGTTATGTGCTTATAGAACAAACAAAAATTCCTTTGTTGTTTTCTGCTCTCTCTTTCAAAACACACAAATCCTACTGAAGTTAATCTATTTTTTCTCACTTCAGAACACCGGGCACTGATTTATCCATTGGGAGTCTTGGCTTGCTTTTTAATACCTATATTAAAAAACAAAATAAGACAAGTTATTAACCTGATATATATAAATGAACACAGTAGACAAGTTTGGAGTAAACTTTTTTAAAAATTGAGATGTCATTTTCCCTCCACCTAAGCAATAGTCACCTTCTGAAATTTACCAGTAGTACTTGATTTTAATATTAATTTTAAACTTTTACTGATTTTTAGAGAGAAGGGAAAGAAGGGAGAAAGTGTGGGAAACATCAACGTTCGAGAAAAACATTGATCTGTTGCCTCTCACACACCCCAAACCAGGGACAGGACCTGCAACCCAGGCATGTGCCTTGACCAGTAATTGAACCTTTCAGTTTGTGGGATGATGCCCAACCAATTGAGCCACACCAGTCAGGATGATTTTAATACTGATTTAAAGAAAGTAACTATGTCAGTAGCAGAAAGTATATCCCTAATGCCTGCAGACTTGATGTTTATAGTTAAAAGAAATATCCACTGAAATGAACAGCAGGGCTTACTGGACCAGCAGCCCTGCCGGGGTGAGTTCACTCCATGGAGCAAGTGAGGCGTGTGCCCCAAGAATCAGAGTCATGGCCTCTGCATTAATCCTTTTTCCAGCATGATTTTGGATGTACAACGAGGCATGAATGGGTAAGACACAGAATCAAAATTAGTAAGTCAAATACTACTGTATTTATATTATGACCATAGGTCCCCATGTAATGGAATAAGAATGTACTTAGTCCAAATTATAAGCCATAAATTTCCAAACAGTAATTTCTGTGAGAAAAGAACCTGATAGTAGCATCATAGAACTGAAACTGGGCCACTGAGTTCTGCTCCATGTTTTATTTATGTAATAAATAAGTAAGGAAAATGAGAGAGAAGAGAATAATTAAAAGGCCGGCCCAAGAAACTGTCAAGATTCTGCATTGCCTTCAAAATGAAGTTCCAGCTTTCTAGCTTGCTCTTCAGTGCTGTCTTTGATCTGGTCCCAGCTTACTTCTCCATCATTTTTGCCTAACTCCTAACTCCATAAAACGTGTTTTAGCCAAATTAGAACACTCGCTTTTCCAAACATGTCCTGCAATTTCTCCCTGCCTTGTAGATGTCCGTGATGTTGATTCCTCCCAGCATGCTCTTGCTTAACTCTCCCCAGCCCAACCCTCCGCAGCCCTCCAGGCCCAATTCAAGGGCTGTCCTAAAGCCACTCTGATTCTCAGCCAAGGAACTCTGATCCTTAGCATGGGAGCCCCAAAGTGAAAGTCAGAATCTAAGAGGCAGTCATCCTGAATGTGTGTTTCTTTTTCAAGTGAAGGTGTTCTGCACTTCTCCCATTATTTCCCACTCATAGATAAGTATGATCTTATTTTATTATGAGTCACCAACTATGGGTCATGAAACTTTTTCATATTTTCATCTGATCACTATTATTAAAATTCTACCTCAACCACTTTTGCAGTTTAATTACACTCAGTGGCAACTAGTTTTAAAAAAAAAGGCAACTCTAGACTGAAGCAATATAACAATTTTTATTCAAAATATCTGGCAACATCCAACTCAATGAATTCTATTGATGAAAAGCAAGATGGATTCTGTGCAGCAACAGGGTCACCTTTCTAGACCTGTTCCTAGAGCATGTACCTGGGAGTCACCTAAGTCACTGTAACAGAGGCCCTGGTCCCACTGCATTTTATTTTACCCATCTCAGCCTCAGTTCTAAATTCCTAATTTAGGTAATTTATCTACTAATCAAGTATTGAATAAGAGGCTACATCACATGGTGGCAGGTTGCACCTGGCCATGGGTATACAGTAGACAAAAGGCTATGTCCCAGCCATGATCAGGAGTACATCAGGAGACAAGCAGTAAACAAAGACATTCACAAGTAATTAACTGGAATTATTGTAATAAGGTTACAAAGGAGCAATCCGGGGTCAGGAATCATTTGTCTTTGCATTATTCTAATATGTTGTGTAGGAATAAATACATAGTGCAAAAGTGAGAGTACCAGTGAATAAATAATGAGTGAATAAATTAAGGAACTTGAGAAATTAAGCCATTTTATTTTTATTCAAATTACACTGATGTTCTGGGAACTGACAGTTAAACTGCAGTCAACCCTACAATCTGGGTCAACAACCCAGATTTTCTGTCTTGTGGGCATGTTCAGAATATATTTAATTTTTTTTTTTTCAGTGCTATCCCTTTGATGTTATAAGCTTCATTTATCTTTAATGCTATAATGATGTTTGTAAAGCACAGGTTTTGCTTCTATTTGGGAGTACGGAAAAGGCATCTCCAGAAGGCAAATGCAGCCCAAGCCACAGTACATGGATGGCTCTGTGGATGGGGCAGGGGCTGCCTAAACCCCCTCTTCTCCTCTAGCCGGGAGCCCAGGCATAAGGCAGACTCTGCACCCCTGGGTGTAGTAGCAGCCTACAAACTACAGGTTCATGTATGGCCCACAGATGTCCTGGTTTGCATATCAGGAAGAACTTGCTATTACGAGTTTCTAGTGTACCTGTTACACCTCTCTGCATGACCCAGAGGCACTGGTACCTCTCCGACGCCAAAGCAAAGCTGATTGTGTTCAGTATCACTCTAAAGGTGTTCTTGTTCAGAAGGTGTGGCTCACAGGTGGCGTATGTAGTTAGAAGTATAACCCAGCAAGGCTAGAGCAGGCTGGGCTTAAGGATCAGAGTGGAATAGACAGGCAGGAAACCTACTCAGCTATCATTAAGTACTTTCATCAATACACCACCCCTGTTAATATTAATGTGCTGGGATTCCATCTATGATTTTACTTAAAGAAGGGTTTTAGGACTAAGAAAATTGTCAAGGCACCTCCACCTGTTCCCTTCTTTTGCAGAATATTTCCCTAGTACTTGTTCTAGAACTCGAATATGTGAACTCATAATATCTACAAAACAGGCTGTCCGATCTCTTAAGTTGCATACTTGAAGGCAGCGATTTTTCAGAATGTACTTTGAAGAACTTGAGGAATTTCTTCAGAGCTCCTTCATGGACTATTCAGCAGGAGCAGGACACCCAACTGTTCAGGCTCCCACAGGGTCCCCCACACACAGGCTTTTGGGTAAACAGTGTGTTCTGTGTATATGTCTTGTCTTTAAAACTAAGCTTCAGGATGCTAAAAGCCCGAATTCCTCTCCTTTCTCTAGCATTACCAAAAAAGATCAGCTCTATGTTCTCTACCTTGGGTCTGTAAACTGTACAAGGAGGCTACAGTAGCAGGAAAAAGAGACACATGCTGTATAGTGCCTGCTGATGAACTGAAACACTGTTGAGAGGAGGTCACTTAGGCAAGTAAGACTCACGGTGAAATTGTGCAGCCTGAAGCATACACATAATTTCCTGTGTAGCGAATTTCACAGCGCACGACGTTGTTGGAATAGTCCGATTCAGGCACCAGGTAGCTGGGGTTCACACTGACCTAGGCAATGCAAACAGCATCCGCATTTCAGATTTCATTGGCAGTGTTGACTGGTTGATTTCTGCTTTCAAAGACTAGCATGCTTCAACTCACCATGCAGGGAGGGTTAAGCTAGGGAAGTGGTTCAACTCTGGAGAAGGTTTAGAGAGAGGCTGTAAATTTTGCCCTCAAGTTCTTTAAAATAATTTTTTTTCATATCTCTAAGGTCATTTAGAAATAGTTCTGGAAGATACATAACTGCTTTCAGGGTCATGATTATTTAACATTAGAATCCAGAGGAAGGGATCTATTGAATTGCAATCAAAACAAATTACAAGTACATATTTTCAAAGGTGTCTACCTTTAGAATGTAGTTTCCAGGAGCTACATCTGTAATATCAATCCACTGGCAGTCGATGTCTGCATTATAAGTATCATAACAGCCAGGACTCAATCCCTAGAACAAATAAATGAAAAATTTAAAAAGATGGTATACGGTTACAGTATGCAAAAGAATGTGCTTATTATTTGCAAATTAAATTTTAAGTTAGTACTTACAAGACTTTGACATAAAACTATACTTATATTGCATCTCCCTTGAGAAGTATATATTACTCAGCCTTAAAGCACCTCCAGCTAAAAAAAATACAGGACTAATATAAGTAGTAGAATATCTAGCTTTGTAAAAGTATCATAAATCACCAGCGATAAATACAATCTCAAATGACAAAATAGACCTCTACCAATATTCTATCACCCATTCAAGAATCAAGACCACATACTGATTTAGCTCAAAAGTCATCTTTTCAGTACAACCTTCCCCAATTTCCTTTTTGGGAAATTACCTTCCTGTACCCTGTCCATGATACTTTTTTGTGTATATAGCCTTTATAAGACTTATCCTTTTATGCTCTGAATTATAATTGTACTATATACCTAACTATATAGCTAATAGTAACTACGTATTATGTGCCACACACCACATACATAAATTCAGTTCCCAGAACTACATGAGGCAAATGCTATTATTATCCTCATTTTACAAATAAGGAATCTGAGGCACAGGAAGGTCAAATTCACTCATGGAAGAATATACAGCTTGTAAGTGGCTAAGCTGGTTTTGCATTTAGGCAGTTGGATCCAGAGCCTCTGATCTTAACCACCACCCTGTACTCTCTCTCATATAGTCACTGAAATCTTTTGTTGAATCAAAGGGAAGAATGTATGTCTCACTATTTGCTACTCACTTCAGCAAGTGAGTGACTTCTACAGGCTGAGACAAGAATACCAATGAGGTACGTTCTTTGCTGTTTGCTCTCCAGATAGTTACAGTCTGGAGGAGTTTGCTCAAACTGAAGTCTGTGGGTATATTCTCGATTCCATTAGTTCCTCATGAGAAGTTCTACTATTGTAGTTTCATTCTAACGGTAATCTAAAGTAAATTAAAAAGCCTATGCTAGAACCATTTTAGCTCAACATCGCCATTTAATTTCCGCACCCAAATTTGCTTTGGTGCATAAGATGGCACAGTCGTATGCGCATGTCCTCCCAGTGCTGGTTTGGCTACAACCTGACTTGGGAAAAAAGAGGGGGAACTGTGCTCTCCCCTATGGCATACAACGTAGCAGACAGGCCACACTCACACCTGTGCCACAGCAGTGAGAACCATATACCCACCTTACCTGTACCAACACATTAACCATATGTTGAGGAGTAAATATGTAATGAATAGTTTTTGGTTTCTCATTCCAGCCCATAATTCTGATTCTGGTACATAATAAATATTGAGTCAGTGTTAGGTCCTATTGTTGCTACTGCTACTACTACATTCATGGCATTCTAAGGAATTAACTGGATTAGATACCTCTTTAATACAGGTTTAAATAACACTACAGTGTTTATCTTACATTCAAATGAACCAAAGAGCTTTAAAGAATGCTGAGATTGGTACTCCAGGATAACGGAGCTGGCAGAAGTATGAGCTTTGATGACCTGTACTAGCAAACGAATACAGGGGTGCTTAAGGCTGTGAAGCAAACAGGCATTTCATATATTCAAAGTTATACTTTAAAAATAGATTAAATGTAGAACCTTACCTGAATCTAAATTAATTTGTTTTAGCAAGACACAACTGTTTGGTATATTAAATTAATGAGGTTAATGTGACAGTTTCTAGTTTCATATATGTTTATGTATATGCTATGTAAATTTGTTATCTAAAAGGTATGTGAAAGTCTAAGGAAATTATATCTAGTTTTAATGTTTAGATACATTTATTCATCATTATAATACAACTAATCTAAGTCAACCATGGGACTTTGTGAGAATTTTTTTTTTTTTTTCTTTAAGTGAATCAGCATTCCAAACAAAAAACACAAAAACAAACCACTTATAATACAAGACCCGGTGAATAATAGTTATATAGGACATAAATGGAGGGTGCTAACCAGGAAAGCTACCATGGAAAATGAAGTGGGGTTACTCCAAATATCAGGGGACTAGAAATCCTATAAATAACTGTAGTCCTGTATTCAAGTATTTCAGCAGCAAGCTGTCCAGAGTACCTTGTTCTCAATGAAGGGAATGAACTCCAGGTCCCTGCACAAAGAGTTGCTATAACCCTTAGCGATCACTGCATGAAAAGGGGAATTTCTGTATGCACATATGTGTGATGTGTGGGTAGGTTACATCTTCTTTTGCTAAAAGAGTAAGTGCTGTTTCAGGACACTTATTGAACCTTCACTCCTTCCAACTGCTCTGATGCTCTAAGTTCAGAGAAAGAAGCATCAGGAACATTTAGGTCACCAAAAAGCTTCCTGCTACAGTCCTGGAATGTGCTTCCACAGGTGCCAGCTGCTGATCCCTTAGTGCCCTGCATTACATACATTCAGTACTCCTTGCCAAGATTTTGGCTGGAGTAAAATTATAATGTCCTTTTACAAATTAAGAGTTTCTTATGGAAATACTGGCATGGCTTTTAACTGACACAGATTTTCCCATTATAAGACACACAAACTGCTTAGTTCAGCATGATTTTTAAAAATCCATCCAAAGAACATCTGACATCAATTACACTGTAAGTTTAAATATATACACATAAAGAAATTGTATCCTTCTGCTCGTATTTGCATGATTAAAAGAGACAGTGTTTTAAAATACTTTTTTTAGAAACCTGTCTTCACTCCTTTTACTAACCAATGGATGGAGGAAAGGATGGCTTTGCAGGTGAGAAAATGGTTATCTTTTCTATAGTTACTTACCAAGCCTATTAAAGAATACAGAATATGTGCAGATACTGGAAACCATTCAGATTTTTTCAGAGTAAAGTGCTGCATTTGATTGTGGAACATAATGAGTATGCAATGACCTTCTGTGATGATGAAATACTTTCAAAATAACTTGGATCATCCAACCATCACTGTTTCTTTCCCAGTTATTTTCCATCTTGACTAGATGACCCCCTAAATGAAACAGTTGGCAAAAGGCAGGCAGGAGGAAAGAAACTAGACTACTAGACCACTTTGTTTTCTCTCTGAGGCCTGCAGATTCCTGATTTCGATAACGCCAGCCTACCTGTGTGTGTGCAGTACATGCAAATCGTCTGTGGTAGCCATAGTCACAGGATGTGTCCTCAAGACAGAAACTTGCTTTGTGGCCTTCAGCCACTCTCCTCTGGGTACTTGCATCAAGCAGGTCATAGTGGCTGAACTCATCCATGCTATGGTAATGTCTAATATTTCATACAACATAGAGACAGTGGTTAGTAACATATAGAGAAAAAGCAGTGGGAATTTTAAATGACTCACCATCTACCCCATACGTTTGTTTACACATTAAAATTGAGATAAAATTTATCTTCTTAAAGCCAAATGTATGCTAGGTTCCCTCCCACCCCAACCCAAGGAACTAGCTTGGATAACCTACGGACATGGACAACATGTGGGATTGACTATGTGGGGGGATAGGGAGGGTGGAGAAGGGGAATGCAGGGGATGAAAAATGGGATAAATGTAATACAACAATAAAATAAAATATTTTTAAAATTGTTAAGCTTTTAACTTTGCTACTTGATGGGGAGGAAAGGACATTTGGAGTATCTTGCTTTTCTATTATATTCCATTTTTTACCTTTGACTATTAAATAGAAATAAGACAATAAATTTATCTGTGTTTAAGTGAAATATGTTCTCTAGTATATTTCTCTTAGTTGCATGACTGATGTTTTATTCAAAAAAAGACTATTGGGAGGTTTTTGTGAGTTTTTTAAAAATTGAGTTTTCATAGATTTAAAATTTTTTAATAAATAATTTTTTATTGTTACTCTATTACAGTTGTCCTAATTTTTTCCCCTTTGTCCTTCTCCATTTTTAATTTTTTAAGGAAATTCCATACTTTTTCCACAGTCTGCACCAGTCTGCATTAACACCAATAGTGTACTAGGGCTCCCTTTTCCCAGCATCTTCACCAGCACTTGTTTATTGGTTTGCTAATGATTGCCATTCTGACAGGTGTGAGGTGGTATCTCATTGTGGTTTTAATTTGCATTCCCTCTGATGGCTAGTGATGGTCAGCATCTTTTTATATGTCTATAGGCCCTATATGTCCTCCTTGGAGAAGTGACTGTTCAGATCCCTATTCCATTTTTTTTTAAGATTTTATTAATTATTTTTAGAGAAGGGCAGGGAGGGAGGAAGAAAGGGAGAGAAACATCAATGTATGGTTGCCTTTTACCTGCCTCCAGCTAAGGACCTGGCTGGAACCCTGGCTTGCAACCTGGTTACGTGCCCTGACTCGGAATCAAACCAGCAACCTTTGGGTTCAGAGGCTGTTCAGAGGCTGGCGCCTTATTCACTGTGCCACCAGCCAGGACCTATCCCATTTTAATTGGATTATTTGTCTTCCTGGTGTTGAATCCTATGAGTTCTTTATATGTTTTAGAGATCAAACCCTTGTCTGATGTATCATTGGCAAGTATGTTCTCCCATCCAGTCAGTTCCCTTTTCATTTTGATAATGATTTCTTTAGTCATGCAGAAGCTCTTAGTTTGAGGTAGTCCCATTTGTTTATTTTTCCCTTTTTTCCCTTGCCGTAGGAGATAATATTGGCAAAAATAATGCTATGTGGTATATCTGAAATTTTCCTGCCTGTTTTCCTGTAGAACTTTTATGGTGCTGCAACATATATTTAAGTGTCTTATCCATTTAGAGTTTACTCTGATATGTGGTATAAGTTGGTGGTGTAGTTTCACTTTTTTTGCATATACCTGTCCAGTCTTCCCAATACCATTTATTGAAGAGGCTGTCTTTACTCCATTTTATGCTTCTGCCCCCTTTGTCAAATATTAATTAGCCATAGCATAGAGACTGTGGTTTATTTCTAGGCTGTCTGTTTTGTACCATTGATCTGTCTGTTCTTATGCCTAGTACCAGACTGTTCTGATTACAATAGCCTTGTAATATAGTTTGATATCAGGTTTCATGATCTTTCCAACTTTGTTCTTTTTTCTCAAGATTGCTGAGGTTATTCAAGATCTTTTTTGGTTCTATATAAATTTTTAAAATATTTGTTGTAGATCTGTGAAATATGCCATTGACAGTTTAATAGGGATTGCATTAAATCTATAGATTGCTTTGGGTAGTATGCACATTTTAATGATGTTAATTCTTCCAATTCCTGAACACAGAATATGCTTCCACTTACTTGTATCTTCCTTAATTTCTTCCTTCATGTTCTATAGTTTCCCAAGTATAGGTCTTTTACCCTCTTGGTTAAATTTATTCCTAGGTACTTTATTTTTCTTGTTAATATAGTAAGTACAATTTTTATCCCCTAATTTTGAGTTGTCATAGATTTAGAATCACTACTAAAATATAAAAGAGAAAAAACAGCATGCTTTTTCCATTGTTATTATTAAACTAGTATAAACTTCCATTTAGAAATATAACAATTCTGTTTTATCAGCAAATTAGGTGTTCATATCTATTGCTATCTTTCACTAAAGAGAAGATGCTGAGCATCTCATCTTCCCACATTAAGGAAAGAAGAGGAACTGGCTCACAGTGCAGGAAGTTTAAGGGCATACAATAGGATTTCTTGACAATAAACACCTGGACAATTTAAAATCTTTTAAATTTAGGACAGAAGAGCAGTTGTATTGATAACAATTTGTGGTCTTTATTAAATGCTATCAAATGTCAACCATATATTGGTAGATCATCTTGGTGTTTTTTTGTTTTGTTTTGTTTTGCTTTTTTATCAATCTTACTTGCAGTATATTGGGAGTAAAATTCTAGTGAAGTCAACTGCTATATACTTTCAGCAGTTTTAATATGCTGGATTTAGAATTTCTAATTTAAAAAAATAACAGGATCTAGTAATTGATGGATATCTTAAAGACACTCCACTGATTAATGTCACCATACACACAAAAATTCTAAATGTAAATAGCAACAATTTTCCTTTTGTATAAGAATCATTTGAAAAATGAGAAAGCAACTCAAAAGTATCCAGGAGGCCCATCACTTACTGGTGACAGCTGTGCCATTCCCAGGAATATCTTGGTCGGCTTGGTAAGAAATCTAATGTTCCTTGATTTTTCACTCTTTGGGGAAATCTTAGCAGCACCCTGTGATCATAATCTCTGACATCCGCCCTATATGCTGAGCTGTCATTTTGAAAAAAGAAACATTTTCACAGAATATTAACTAACAACAAAACAACAAGCAAAACCTTCTTCAATATATAACAGTGACTCCATTGCTCCTCAAACTAAACTATCAGTTCCAAAAGAGCAAAGCATTTTGTTTATTTTGTTTAGTGCTGAATCTCCAGATCCTAGAACAATGCCTGCCAAGTAAAACGAATATGTGTTGAATGGGTGCATAAATGGTAACTATGGAAATTCTTAATTTAAATGTAAAAACATAAAATTAGCATGAAAATTTGCATGTGATAAGTAAATTTTATAATCAATTCAAGATTAACCATATGAAGGTGGTAATTACCCAAGGTTAAGAAAAATCCATAGTTAAGAACTTTGAATTTAACAATGCATTTCTTGAACAATTAACTAAGATGTAATGTGGGGAAATAACTCTATAACAGCACACCCAGATTAGCTAAATCTGTAACTTCGCCGTCTTCAGAACAACAGCATACTATAACAATATTGGGAGTGCAATGGAGTGAGTGATGCAAGACTCAAAAATGAAAATGATGAGGTTCAGGTTCTCTTCCTTTAACCTGACAGTTATAAACGGCCTAAGTGAGAAAAACATACAAATAAACATTACTGTTTCCCTTGTAACATATTTTTTATAAAAATATTCAAATACTATTGATGACCTTATTTTACACTGGAAACAAATTTTGAGACTTATCAAAAAAGTCCTTTTGCTCCCTCTGCTGGTTTCCCAGCAGCATACTCAGAGAAGTCCATTCCCAGAATCGCTATTTTATTTTAGGACTAAGGGAAAAACAAAAGTTGTTGCTCCTGGTCTTATTCTGATGGAAGTAATACCCCCATACCTAATTATGGCTTCAAACAAAAGAAGACAACTTAACCTTTTCCAATGATGTGCCCCACACTGGCAAATTAGCCCCTAATCTTTTCGGGGAGTATTAACAAGTTCTTCGATTACAATATTTTTTCATGTTTTGTACAGTTAGTTTAACATGAAGTTATTGGAAACAGTTGGCCCCAAAGCTAAAGGCTCTTGGGTCGTGAGCTCCAGTGTGAAAAAGAGTACCCACTGAGAACCCACGGAAATCTTCAGAATTTTAACTCTCCCCATCCAGGTCAGCATGCCCAAATCAAGTCTACTTCACAACTCTTGTATCACTTCCGAACTCTTGTCTCCAAGAACAAGAGTTGTCGGAACCAGGCACCTGAGTGGCCCCGGAACCAAGACCCAGGATACTAGGCTGCTAGTATCCCAGCTAGTACCTGGCCAAGCAGTTTTCCTCCGCAGCGCATCTCAGGTTGTACATGGCCATCTTTTGCACGTACGTGGATGCCTGGATGTAGTAGGGATCTGGCACCAGGTCCGGGAGACCTAAAGGAGGCAGGCGGTAGGCATAGCAGTGAGACAACGCTGCGCCCCCTACCCTGGCAACTGGTACCTCCAAGTCCCTTACTCGTTCTTCGCCCAACGGGACTGCAGTGTCAGTGTGGGGCTGCGGGTAGCAGGAGTTAAAGGGGATGCCCCAGGCTGCAAAGCAATGTGGAAAGGAAGCAGGAGGGGCCAGGCGCGCGGTTTGCACCAGATTCCAGGGCTGCCTCTGCGGCTCCGAGGGAGGGATTGGATCTGTGGAGAGCAGGGCCTGCTGCTCCCTGGCAGCCACGTCGGGGAGCCGCCAACTACCTTGGGGAAGGGGTGCGCGATCGTTTGGATGACTTAGGGTGCTTACCGTACTGGAAGTAGCCGGTGCCGTAGCCGGGCCGGTACCTGCTCCCAGGCCGGGGCCTTTCATACGTGTCGTAGTAGTTGTAATAGGGGTTGTCGTCGGTGTACTTGTAAGGATTGTACGGGTCGTCACCCACCATGCCGTCCACGCGGCTAGGGGGCCTCAAGTTACTGAGCGCCGGGCGCTCTGCCGGCGCAGTCCGATTCCTCGCGCGCGCGGCGCTAGCGTCGCGGGCCCCTGACGCTGAGTAGCCAGCCTGGAACCAGTGGCGGGCTGCGGGCCCCGGGAGGCCGGCGGCGGCTCCCGACGAGGCAGCGGTCCGCGCCCGAGTCACGGCCGTGCGGTTGTTGCGGAGCAGCAGGATCGGCGTGCGTGGCTGCGCGGCAGCCGCGTTGGCAGAGCCCGGGGCGGAAGCGCTCGGGTCCCGTCGGCGCTGCGGCTGGTACTGCGAGCCCTGGCTCAGCAAACTGAACACCTGCCCATTGTTCTCCCATTGGATCCTCTGGCTCCAGGCGCCGGGAGCCGGCGGCGACTCGCGAGGGGGCTGCTGCTGGCTAGCGGCCGGCGGGGCGCAGCGCACGAGAGTGCAAAGCTGCAGGGGCCCCAGCAGGACGGCGGTCCAAGCGAAGCGCATCGTTCCCTTTCCCGGATGACTCCCACTCCGGGAGGACGTCGTAGCTCAGGGGAAAGAAAAGCGGGGTTCAAATCACGCGAGGGAGAAGAAATCTTCAACGGGGAGGCCACGGAGCGCGATTGTCTTAGTCCCACAAAGCCGTGTCAAGGGTGGGCTGCAGACCCCTCTCCAGCCGGGTGGCTGCTGGGACGTGGCACCCGCCTCTCTCCGCTTTCCCAGTGCTCTGCAAGGCGCAGGGGAGCGGCGCGGCGGCCGGGCGAGCCGGCAGTGTCTGGAGTGAAGGAAGGGGGAGAGATTTTAAACTTTCTGGCACGTTTGCAAAGTTACACAAGCCGTTCAGGCCCGGCCACCCCTCCGCTATTTGTTCACGTAATGCGATTGGAAACGTGCAAGGGGGACAGCTCCTCGCCTCTGCCCCTCCCTCCGCTCCACTCCTGCCCTCCTCCCCCCAGACACGTTGCACAGGGAGCGTTAAGGGGAAAGAACAAAAACGGAACACACATCCTGAGACGCACAGGGCTTAATCTGGGGCGAACATGCAGGAATTTCAAAAGACTCAGACAAGTGAAGGCAGCCAGGCCATGGGGCGACGCCAAAATATGCATGAAGAAAAATGCTATTAGGTCACCAGCCCCAGAGAGGCGGGAAGTCAGGAGGTGGGGAGGGTGCTGGGGACGAGAGTTGGAGGCGGAGGCGAAAGATTGTGACTAACATTTATCCATAAGGAGTTAACCAGACAAATTTCCCAATGCATACTCACTCGGTTTTATGGGAAGTGCCCTTAGCACATAAACCCCAGGATATCAGATTTTGTTTTTTTGTGTGTGTGCAGGTAATCTGAGAAAGGGGTTACAACTTTGTTTCCTACAGCGAATATTTTAATAACTAAAAGTGAAATTTTGCAGGGAACAAAAGCCAGCTAACACCGAAAGTGATGAATAAACCTGTCTCTTTTTTCCGAAGGCTGACCTGATTTGTACTTTGTGTGGAAGTGAAGAGCCATCTTTCTGTCAAGTGTCTACCAGGCAGTTTCATGGAAGGGGGCTAAAGCAAGTCGGCCTGAGAAAGCACGCAAAAGAGAGCTGGCTTTAAATAAGCATTTTTTCTGACTTTTTAAAAATCTTTCTACGTCTAATAATTAGATTAGATTTTGGATTTTAAAATCTTAAGCCAGGCCCTGGCTGGTGGCTCAGTGGATGGGCACCAGCCTTCGAACCCAAGGGTCTCTGGTTCGATTCCCAGGCAGGGCACATAACCAGGTTGCAAGCCAGGTTCTGTAGCTGGAGGCAGGTGAAAGGCAACCATACATATTTCTCTCTGTCTCTGCCTCTCATCATTCCCCTCTCTCTGGAAATAATAAAATCTTAAAAAAAAAAAAAAAAAAAACCTTTAAAAAATAAATTAAATAAAAACTTAAGCCACCATTTGTTCAATGTTGAAAGGTCCTGAGATATTTGATTGATCTTCCAAATGAAACAAAAGAGTTTGCTAAAGAAACAGCCTTAGGATTCAGATTTCAGTAAAGAGAAGGGAGTAGGAGTGGCTGGAGGAGAGTGAGTAGGAGGATAGGGTAGGTAATGCTGACTGGAAAGAGATGCTTAATGGTCCAGTTATGCACATACCATGCTGGTCTTCTGCAGTACTGGAAACATTTCAAAGAAAAATTGCTTCTCACTGGCCTGATTTATAACTGTGACTCAAACCCATATTTTAATAGCCTTTTATTGGTGCCATCATTGAGCTGTTGTCTAGGTATAATACTTGAATATTCAGCTATCTCTGTTAGTCTCTCCACATTTAATCACTCCACTTTGGTGGTATCGTGAACATCTGCTGGTCTGACTGCTCAGCATCCATTTTCCATTTTTTCTTGTCAAAACAACTGTATTTTCCTTTGGGAAACTTCCTTGACCCAGTTGAATTGTGGGACTGACTGAGCATCCATGAGACTCCCCCTGCTTCAGGTAGTGGTCATGAGGTCCAAGTTTGCTCATCAAACTGTCCCTAGAATTTGAATCTTGAACAGAAGGACATTAAGAATCAAATATGTTGGAGTCCACTCTTCCCCCTATTGAAGAAAGTGTTTATGGAATCTTGCTACATAGATCTCCCCTGAGCTCTGTTACCACAATACCTTACAACACCTGGCTCTTAAGCTTTTCCTTCCATTTTTTTCAATGTGCTTTCTCTTTGACAGAACATGGTCAGAGTCAATTTCTCCTGCTTGCCACCTAAAGAACCCTGACTCACACTGAGGGAGTTGTGGCTGGTTCTGTCAGCTAGTCAGATCACACAATTTTTAGTCCAGGGTGAAGGGTTTGGCTCTATTTGAGTCAAGTTAGATTGGCTTTGCCCATGACCACGTAGTGTCTTTGGTCACAAAGAGGTGTCAACGGAGGCTTTGACAGTGGATTGAGAAACCTATTGCTTATGAGATGAAGATAAAAATTCAAGTGCAGTTCCCACTGATTGCAGGTCAACTGTGTCATTTCTTTCTCTGAAGGTCAGAGACAGCTCTAGCTGTCAATTTACAGACTTGATGCCGTGGTTAAAATTAAACTACTCCATTTCTCCAAACCCACAAAGAGAAGATAGAGTAAAAAGAAGCAGGTGTATATAATTTGAATGGATAGGCCAAATTATAGGAGAAGCAGGAAGGGATAGAGTATAATTATCTCTCATCTGAAAAAGATCCTACATGCACCCATGAACAGCGTATTCCCCAGAAGAGAGAAGCCTGTAACTGCTAGAGCTTGACCACATGTTCTTGAGGGAAGACCTCTGCTATGGAGGTCATACTGTCAGAGTGGCCAACCACAGCAGCTCTTAATGGGAGGGAAGAAAGTTTATGCTGGATCTCAGATGAAATAGCCTTGTTTCCAATCCTGGTACTCACACAAAAAAGCTATGTATCTTTGCACAGCTGATTTCCTTTCCCTGGCTCTTCCTTATCTGTAGGAATCAAGAATTAATCCAAATCTTCCCTAAAGTAGTTTTTCTAGTTTTAAAATCTCTGATTTTTGTGAATATTCAAGAAATTCCAACTGCTTTCAATTCATTCACTATACTATTTCATTATGATTGCTAATATTTAATCGAGTAAGTACTACAGTTGGACTTTACAACATTGGATGTATTTTATGTGTGAGCTAGAGTTTGCCGAGTGTCATTTTTCCCTTTACTTGTTTCCCACCAGTGAAATTCAATATAGATTTATTTGTTTACAAATACTTCTTGAACATATTTATGCTCTGAAGTGTAGCAACCATAATGGTGACTGGCACACATGAGCACTCATTGAATGTCAACAGACTTACTCATTCTCAAAATTTAGAGCTGAATGGGCTTCTATTCACTAATATTTTTTTAATTTGCTCCAACAGGCTTAGAAATGTCTTATCAGAATATAAATATCTAATGAGAACAGTAATGTTGTGCAATATTTGTTTTCTTTTAAACATGCTACTTTGGGGAGGAGAACACATTATCCCTTATGACACATCTTAAAGATGTGTTTTCTCTCTCTTCCACTTTTTCTAAATTGTAGCTTAAGACTCAGCCAGCTGAAAACAAACATGTGGCTACCACATTGGGGACAATTGGAAATGTTTGTAAGCCCTACGGGAGATAGTCTAGACACATATTCTGCTCTGTGTTCAATGACAAAACTATTATTCCCAATATTGGAGAAACCACAATTCCTTCTGCTCAACACTGAAATAATAATAATTAATAATAATAATAATAATTACAGCTATATCAAGACATCTTTAGCTTTGGTAGTCACTTTTTTTTCTTTTACTAGATTCTAGACTATTACTATTAAGGACTTAAACTGCAGTGTCTTACCCATTGACCAAAAAAGTAAAAGCTGTCATAAGGCTATGTTCCTGATTGTTAACTGTATTTATATTGGGGGATAATTCATATAAATGGACAGTAGTGTTATATGGAAAGGCCAAATCATACAGCAATGTTACTGAATGCCCTGTTCATTCAGGAACACTAATATATAGTCACTCTATAATATAGCAAAACACTAGTGCTATCGTCAAAGGGCTCCGGGTTGAGCATGAATAGTTTTGTTTGGAGCTCAGAAAGCTCACACATATCATGTTCTTTGGTATAAACTAATGCTCAGATGTGGTTTGATGCTAAATTGAGGGGTGAATGAGGACATGGGCACATTTTTAAAAAAATAATTCAGAAATGGTAACAGGGAGAAATAAAGAATAGAAATCTTTTTCACTTGGAGTAAAAAGAAGGAGAAGAGTAAGTTAATCTTGAAATTAACAGAGTGCTTGTGTTCCCTTCTCCTCATTTTTGTCTTCTGCCACATACCACTTCCAGGTTCTCACCCAAATATAAAAAGTAGACAGTTGGTACACACTTGTCTGTGTGTCAAGACTGAACTGGAAAAAAAAATTTGTAAACAGACTGGGTAGGAGAATTCCAGAAGTAATGAATTTTAAATATATCTTGTTTGGTTACCTATCCCCTTGGGCCACCTAGGGAATGGAAATGTGGAACTTAACCTAGAGAATGGAAAAGTATTTCATTCTGGTGTCTTTCATGCATATTAATATATGAATAAGTAAATAATGTTAGTAACTAGAACAAAATGGTAAAAATGAGAAGAGGTAACGTTATGATAGGAGAATACATCTTTGAAATTCAGTGAATCAGTGTTTAAAGTGAGTTGGTTATACTAACCATAAAAATAAGGAATCAGCCAGTTGGCAAAACTGCTTACAAGTGAAGTCCAAGTGATTTGATTGGGCCCAATGGATTATCCAATGACAATGAGCCAACTGTTCTTCATGCTGTGGGGTGTACTAGATCATTTCTGTTTTTAATTGATAGAATACAGTATTCTCCAGGCCTACATCCTAGCTTATTTGCTGCTCCTCAACTCTTCTTGGATTCAGCTTCACTGTCCTGGAACACTATAAGCTATTTAATTCAGTATAACCTGGGCATGATCCCCTGATGTGGTAGGGTAGAAGTGGGAAGGACATTTTTGTTTAACTAAGGTGTCTTTCTTGTATTCCTGTCACATGCAATAATTGCAGTCTACTAGAGTCATCCTTCTGCTTTAGTTTAACCCAAGGATCACTGCTTTTGTTTCGGGCCCAGAAGGAGCAAAAAACAAATTACTAATATCTTAAATTATATGGAGTTTTTTTCTTCCCTGTAGAAATGATAGTTCTCAGAACATTTGATGATGTCATGTGCATTTGGAATAGAGATAAAGCAGAGGGGAGATTTTGATGGGTCTGTGAAGAAGAAAATGTGTTCCCCGATTGTGTTTAAGGTCAGTTTTAAGAATCATACTTTCCCTTTGTGTTATTATTAAAATACTGCTCACTTTATTATCTTACTTCCTCTCAATTGTTTAACACCTTAAACAAAGAATCAAATAATTATATGTAATGGATTTTAAAGCTTGGAGAGTCTTTTAAAGCAGACCCAATTAGATGTAGTTAGTACATTATTATAAACATTGGGTTTTTTGGCTCCTACCTATGTTCTTACATTTCAATTATTTCATGGATCTCATCAGAAGGTAGAAGATAAAAAGGAAAAAGGTGAAGCTCATAGTCTGTGGCATTTGTGTTTCCTCTGGGTCATATAATGCATTGGACAGTTTGATCATTATTCTGGGCTACTTATGAAGATGAGACAGTGTCATAGCTTTTATACTTTATTCTCAATGACCTATGTAAGTTTTTGCAAGTAATACAGGAGCCTATAATACAATGGCATATGGAAAACATGAAGTAATTTTTGAGTGAAAATATTAAATGAAAAATAAATATCAAGTGAAAAAATGAATGTGTACAACCTCAAAATGATTTTTGACTAAAGAATCTCTGATGTCCAAATAATTGAGTTGAATAAACAGGGCCTTTTCAAACTGTCTAATTGGACCCCTAGTAGAAGAAGGAAATAATAAGGAAATATGCAGTAATAAGAAAAATAAGCAATTAATCAGCCTCTCCAACAGGGCAATATATGTCCTGTCATTAATAGCAAGCACTCTTATTTCTTGCCATGTACCGAGTTCCCGACACACGTAAAGTGCTGAGATGTATTCCCTCACTTTATGCTTACAACACTATGAGGTGGTTATTAAAACTTTCATTTTTAAAAAATATTTTTATTTATTATCTTTTAGAGAGAGGGGAAGGGAGAGAGGCAGAGAGGAAGAGAGACATCGATGTATGGTAGCCTTTCACCTGCCTCCAGCCACAGACCCTGGCTTGCAACCTGGTTCTGTGCCCTGGCTGGGAATCGATTCAGTGACCTTTGGTTTCACAGGCTGGTGCCTTATCCACTGAGCCACCAGCCAGGGCAATACTTTCATTTTGTGGAAAAGAAATAGAAGCTTAGAAACATGAAGCAATATGCTTAGTTAATTGGCAAAGCTAGATCTTGAACCCAGGTCTATCATGTCATAAACACCATATTAAACTCTTGCCATGTGAAGTAGCTAGAAGGTAAGTATTGGTTTCTTTGATTTTCTTTCTTTGTTTTAATTATTGGAATAATTATTAAATGAGTGACTCATTAAAGGCAACATGACATAGAGATTGCTGCCAGGGCAATTAAGTGGATAGACAGGCAATGGCTGTGTACCTAGTGCCCATGGATAAATGGCTTTGAGACAAGTGTGATACACAAATTAACTAGAAGGTGACAGGTTATAGAAAGAACATGGATGATGGAGACAGTCCTTGGATAACTGCTACTATTTACTAACAGGGTGTCCGTGGACAAATTAGTTATTTTGAGACTTGGATTTCTCAACCAAAAATGAAGATAATAAGACCTAGCTTGCAAGGTTGTTGAGAGAATGAAATGTTTGTAAACATATGGCAGAAAATCTAGCTTATATTAGGCACTAAGTAGATGGTAACTGTTATTACTGCTTGTTACTTGGACATTAGAATTTAAAAGTCAGCAAGGACTATTTGTGATAGACAATCATGCAGAAAGGCATTTTCTATTGTATAATAATGAAAAAGGGGATATTCCTCACTTGAGGATATGTTTATCAATTTGAAAGAGAGAAAGAGAGACACAGAGAAACACCATGCTACCTCCCACAGGCACCCCAACTGCTGAGGATTGAATCCACAACCTTTTGGTATACAGGGGATGCTCCAGCCAACCAAGCCACTGTGTCAGGGTGACATTTCTTGCTTTTGGTATGCCTGTTATGTTACTTTGGGGCAGGAAGATTCTTTGAAAAATAAACCAACTTTGTTGGGGTATAGTTTATATAGAATAAGATAAACAACTTTAAAGTGTACAGTCTGACATTTTAACAAAAGTATATGCCTTTGTGACTGGCACCACAATCAAGACATAGAATAATTCCATCTTTTCATAAAGTTCCCATGAATGCACTCCACCACCTCTGCCCCAGCAAACTGCAGTTCTGATCTTTTTGTCACATGAATTAGTTTTATCTACTCTAAAACTTCTTACAGCAGATTCCATTTGTGACTCATCTGTAAGATTCATCCATGCTCTTGCTCAATTAGCAGTTCATTTACTTTTCTTAATAAGTAGTATTTCATGCTATGAACATACCATAATTAATTTGTTTGTTTTCCAGATTGGGGCTATTGAGCATTTATCTACAAATGTTTCCTTGGATGTATTTTTGTTTTATTTTTGGCAAATACTTAGAGGTAAGCCCTGGCTGGTGACACAGTGGATAAGGTGTCGGCCTGCGAACCCAAAGGTTGCTGGTTCGATTCCAGCCAGGGCACATGACCAGATTGCAAGCCAGGTCTCCAGCCAGGTCCGTAGGTGGAGGCAGGTAAAAGGCAACAATACATTGATGTCTTCTCTCTGTCTTTCTCCTTTCCTCTCTCTCTGAAAATAATAAATAAAATCTTTATAATAAATAAATACTTAGAGGTAGAATTTCTGTACATTTAGTAGAGGTACATGTTCAATTTTATAAGAAGTTTTCAAATATATTTCTAAGTACTTGTGTTATTTTACATTTATACCTGCCATCTCCAGCATTCCCATTGTTCCATATCCTTGCCGACCACTGAGTGTGAAGTGGTATCTCATTGTTGCTTAATCTGCCTTTCCATAATAATTAATGATTTTGAGCAATTCTTCCATGTGCTACACATTTGTGAAACATATTTCAATCACTTGCCTACTTTTTAGTGTTTATATGCTTATAGAGGTATAGGAGTTTGTTATGCATTCTGGATACAAGATTTATATGACACGTAAATATTTTCTCTGTGGGCTTACCTTTTATTTTTTAAATGATGACTTTTGAAGAACAGGAGTTTGTCATTTTCATAAAATCCATTTTATCAATTTGTTTTCTTTTATAGTTAGTTTTTATTGTATTCTAAGAAATCACTTTTTTTTTAATTCCAAGTCCACAATATTTTTTCCATGTTTTTTTACTAGAAGCTTTATAATTTCATCTTTATGTTTAGGGCTATGGTCCATTTAAAATACTTTTTGAGTATAGTATGAGGTAGGTGTTGAGGTTTATTTGTTTCCACATAGATATCTAGTTGATTTAGCACTATCTGTTGAAAATCCATCCTTTTTTTCACCAATATGCCCCTTGGCACCTTTGTCAGGTATCAGTTTTCCTTGGACGTGCTGATCTGTTTCTTGACCTCCTTTTCTTTTCCATGAAGCTGCTTATGTATTCTTATGCCTATACCACAATCTTGATTATTGTAGCTTTATATTAAAGTCTTGAAATCAAATAGTGATATTTCTCCAAATTTATAATATTTCCCAAAAATACTTTGACTGTGTTAGATTCCTTGTATTTTCATATACAATTTAGAAACAGCTTATCAATTTTTACCTAAAATTCTGTTGGACTTCTGACTGAGGCTGCATTGAAACTATATCTCAACTTGGAAATAATTTTAACAATGTGAATCTTCCAATCCGTAAACATGGTATAAGAGATCACTTATTCAGGCCTTCATTAATTTCTTTCAGCAATATTTTGTAATGTTCAGTGTAGAAACTTTTCATCTCTTTGCGCATACATGGCATACTGCACATCTTTGTAAAGCTGGCCTCACCTGTCACAGCACATTCAGCATCTGTCTTGTCTTCTCAACTGAATTAACTTTCCATAGGGATGGAAATTTCATCAATAATATACTCACCCAAGCTGCATATTTCCATCTGTAGGAATGATGATTTCCTTTATGTATTATGTGTAGACAAGTACAATATCTGTTCTTAATACATGTTAATAAGTCATAATCATAAAAATACTTTGTTCAGCCCAGCATACTTTCAACAAACATGTATTACACTCCCAGAATCAGTGTGCCAATTGAAAAGTTACTTCAGCTGTCTCAGCATGGGAACTTAAGTATTTACTCATTTGGGAAAGAAATGGGCATAATTTAACCAGAATAGCAGAGTGTCTGCTCCAGAGAGGTCTTGGGCTGAAGCACTTGGAACCTTAATCTCACTAAAATAACAGGGTCTTGGCAGAGGTAAGTGGGGAGTCTTGCCCAATACTTGACCACACCAAACTGACTTCAGTCAAGCCCTCACATTTATACGTACCGAAATCTACCTGTTTCTTAATTCAAAAAGGTAAGGGTAACTTAATTGTAAGCAAAGCAGTTTTATGGTAGACTAAATAACTTTAGAATTATTCTGTTTAAATTGTTATTTGTAAATCGAATAATTAATTCAACCGAGCAATTATTCACACTGCCTTAGAACTGGTTATTGTATGTATATGCCTGCCTTTTGTTAAGGATGGTACTTGGGCAGCTTTGGGCAGCTTTGGGCACCAATGCAGGGTGAATTGCGCAAAAAATGAGGAATGGAAATAATCTAGGATAAACTAACACTAAATTGCGAAGTTTATGCATCAGAATGCGTGCATGAGTGCTCTTAAAAATTCTGTGATTTGTTCTCAGAAATCACACAGCTCCTGCTAAGAGTGGCTCCAGCTGCAATCCAAACGGTGATATTTTCATATGTGAAGTGCTAAATGATCAAGCAAAAACCACAGAGGAAATCCGCAAATTACTATAGCCAGCTTTGTTTATGTTGACACTTATGTACACAATCAAATAGGCTTTTCTCTAAGTGTCTCCATTAAAGGCTTGCCTTAAAAAATTATATATATTTCCTACAACTGACTATAGAAACAAAGAATAAGCATAGACAAAAGTTACTGTTTTATTTATCAATAGTCTTAAACTGTGCTACAGTTCTGTGCTAATAATCAGTTATATAAACAAGTGATGAATGAGAACAAATTGACAGTTTTCTCTACACATTATCGAGTTAATCATTTGGAAATAAACAATGCATTTTCCTGGTGATAAATGCATTAAATAAAATACTGCTACAATATTCTACATTATACTTAATCATTTTAAACAAAAAGTTGTATCTGTCTCAATGGTACCCCACTTAATTTCTGAGAGACTATGCCATAACACTTCGTAAGAGAATGGAGATGTCTTAAATATTAAATTTTTATTTTACACTGGCTAGAGATTAAGACTGAGTATGATGCCTAAAGAGGTTTTTGAAGAAAGCTGGTTATGTTTTAAGCATGTGCTCTCTATTTTGACATTTTCTTTAGAGGCTGAGTAAAGTTTCTAATTGCCTTATGACAATTAAGATATTTGAGTATTGTTTATTAAATTGGCCTCCTGCTAAGTTAGTATGGAGCTTAGGTTCCATCTGAGTTACATGTTAGGGTTTAGTTTATAGAACTTTAGCCTAGTGTATAATAATCCCTGGAACTCAATACCCCATACTTGACAGACTATTAAGAGAATAAAGGAGGACATGGTCCCAGAACAAGTGCCAGTGATTTTTAGAATAACACTAAAAGCCAGTGATATGCTGAGGAGATGTCATTTGGGGGACAGGATGGTATAAACGTAGAACTAGATTTATGTAGCATTGTAGTTGGGTATCTGGAAACCTGGTTTTTAATTCATTCTTACCAGACTCTCAATTTCTTGGAATTATTCCCAAAAGGGAAAGAAGACTGTAGTAGACATCCTCATTAGTTTAATGTCCCTATCTATTCCCCTTCCACTAATCTCATGTCCTCACAACACGGTTTCCACTGGGATGCTTGAAGTCAAGCAGTTTCTGAATTTCCTGATACAGGCTGCTTGCTACGAGGAATTTGAGAAATTCAAAGGGGATGTCTCACCAGGAACTCAAGAAATGGAATTTTAGGTGTGGTTAGTGAGTGAATGACTCGAATCTGCTTTAGGAGACCTCCTTGGAGACAGAAAAATGTTTTCTATAGTTCCAGAGGGCTCAGAGACACACAACACTTTCCTTTCCTTGGTGGACTTCCTCACTGCGTTAGAATGACTGTATGTCAGGGTGGAGAGTTACTGGAATTCATATGTCGAGTTCCTGAGTGTCCGTGGTAAAAACTGCTTTTGCATTTCTGCAGAAAACCGCTGAGATGAGTCATCCTCTAGGGGGCAATAGAGCATGATATAGGCTCTGAATTGACTGGGTCAATTTCCTTAGGGAAGGATTGATCATGAAGAACTATTTTTAAAATCTTAGAAAACATTAAATAAGCTCCAACTGTACTAGAGTCCCCCAGAATCCTCCTCAGTTTTTGTGGTTAGTAAAGTTAAACAGGCTGAAGTGGACCAAGAGATGAACGTAAGTGCCCAGCACTGCTGATGAAGGAGCCTTAACCCCAGGTCTGGAGAAGACTTGAGAAAGGGATGAGGCAAGGCTGGCTCCACTTCTTGAAGGCAGTTGCTTTTAAATAAAGTTTCTGACCCTGAGGAGCCCCTGTCTTGGCAGAGAAGTGTGAAGGTGGGAAATGCTTCCTCCTATTTGACTTCACTATGATTTTTCAGCTACTGAACTCCCTATGTTTTATAGAACCCCAAATGGGAGGAAAATCTTTCTGGGTCAGCTTGGTTCCATACTACCTCGGTTGTGTTGATGCAGGTCATCCAGTGTTCAAGTGCCCATGTAATAGAAAGAATTCTGTTAAGTTACCTTCACCCTCGTGTTATGAAAGCAAGGACCCTGCATGTGGGGGTGAACCTGAAACCCTACTGCTGATGCATTTTCTTTTCGATTTCCTAGGAAAACTTTAGGTGGACAGAGACATGGCACACTCTCCAGAATGCCAGGTGGGAAACCTGTCTAACCCAAGCAAAGAAGAAAAGCTGTTTGGAGCGTGCTGAGTGGTGGTGGTGAGTTGTACAAACACATATGGCATTCTTCTCTTGAGAGCAATACTTAAAGCTCTAATGGAGAACAGGTAATAGTGATGATAGAATTACTTGGCAAATAGCCATAGCTTCCTTCACCCTTTGTTTCCTTCCAGGTAGAAAAAAAATTCTTCCATGTTCAATCTCACTTTCTATGCAGATTTGGGGTAATGGGATAATTCTTACAAGAAAAGAAGTCAAAGCACAATGTGAGAACAAACTTGACAGAAGGCTGCATGTAGTATGGAGAATCTGTAGGCAGCTGGAGCTGTTGGTAAAGTACTGGTCAAGGGTCCCTCTTCTGGAAGGAGGTAGATGAGAGAAAAGGTGGCAGTGGGAGGACCATGTTAAGGCACTGAGTTGAGTATTGTAAAGAGATGAGGAGTAAGAAAACTATTAAAAAAATGAATGTGAAGTCATGTGGCTTATATTAAGAATGCAATACTTGTTTTCAGGCATCTTTCCCCACCAAGAGACTTAGTAAAGATTCCAATTGCTTTTATTTACTATTCAGAAATAGGCCATTTGGGGACAGGGACTCAATTGTATTTAGATTATAATTTCATAGTATACTTATTTGGAATATTATTATCTATGTATTAACCTAAACTGCTTCTTTTAGTTCTTTCCTCACTTTCATTTTAATCATACACTTTCCTAAGTAACAATAAATCTGAAAATATTTTAGAAATGAATTTTTAAACCAACAACATAATAAAGTTCTAGCCGGGTATTACCAGGCTACCTGCCAAGTACAGTAATTGTTGCTTGTGGAATTTTCTTAGAATGGCCAAGGCATTTGACTCAGTAACTATAACTCTGGAATGAGTAGCTGGGTGGAGACATTAGTCTGTTGGAAAGTCGGTGGGTTAGTTCAAGCCATATGCTAGAAGAAGAGATTGTTTGATGGGCTTGCTCAGCAGATCCAAGAAACAAGGTATATGTTGTCTTCAAATTGAACATTGAAAAAAATGCTGGGTCCCCTTTTCTCCTAAAAGATTTTTTGCCTGTTTTTTCTTATTCCTCTTGCTTTTTTTGTTCTCTGTACCATTGTATGGAGATATGTAAGTGCAAAGACCACACTAGGGATATATTAAGAAGGTGAGGTCAATTATGTCAGAGCAAACATGGGCTAGAAATGACCAAAGAGCCACAAGGAACTGAGGAGGTGAGGACCACGGGGCCACAGCCTCCCTGCTCAGCCAGGGACACTAAACCCCCAGCCCTCAGCCCCAGTGTCCAGATCTGGGCTTTGACATCCTTCTCTTAGTGAATTTGAGTTGAAGCTGAATGTCCTTGTTCTTCTTTCCCAGTTGGCAATATGTGGAACAAATTTATAAAAATGCAGAATATAAGTGTAAGCAAAGAAATTGCAAATAGTATACCCTAACTGCAAACATTAATTTAAAAAAATTCATTTGTAAATGAAATTGTTTCTCTCCACAGTATTAGTTAGGTTGTGTCCAAATATAGGTATCAATGAAAGGACAATTTAAAATTTTAAATAGCTTTCCATGGCAGCACATTTATTGGGTTCTAAAAATGACTGCACCCACAAAAAATAAAAAATAAAAAAATAAAAATGACTGTAATACCTTTACTTTATTCCCCATCTTAATTTTAATCCATTGAACATAGTTGTACACAGTTTGTTTTTGCTTTGAAAAGTCAAACCATTTACACAAGTGGTTAAAAAGTAAAAAGGTTTTCTCTTCTTTGATTAGTCCACACCTTAAAAACACTAAACCCTGAGATGTGGTTATGCAGGTCCCCTCAGAGAATCTGCAGACATGTGACCTGATTTACCAATGGGCCGGCCACTGTATGGGGTTCTCAGTGCGCCTGGGAACCTCATTGATTCTATTATTCTCTTGCATGAAAGTACTTTAATATTTATTTTGGAAAATTACCTAATCATGACATAACTTTCCTTCTTTGTTGGTTGTAAATAAAAAGATCTTAAAAAATCTGTACATTTGTCTAAGAAACAAAAAAAGCTACTCAGCATAGATCATATTCCTCTGCTATACCTATACTATCTGAAATATTTCCTCACTCTTACCATTGAAATATATGAAACTTTACCCCCAAGACTTCTTTAAATAAACTTAAACATTATTTCAAGGGATATTTATAGAACCTTTCAGTTCCCCAATCCCTAGAAGTTCACTTGCTGTGCTTAGAATTCAGCCCTTGACTAACCACAGAGAGAAGGAAGTTCAACAACAGTACTACAGGTGCAACTCATGGGAAGTCAGCTGGGACAAATATTGTGCTTAAGCTGATGTTAGACTCAGAATGTAGCTTATTAACATTTTATAAATATGAAGTATTCAAGAACCACATTTATTACAAATCTAAGAGTGATTGAGGTCATTTGTTTCAGCTTGTTAGCATTTTCCTTTGGGATTTGATGGGGGATGTAGTCCCTCTCATGTGACTTCCAGAACTACAGAAGTGGAAAAGTTAAAGTTGACACCTCTCAGGGATCTCGGAATCTTGGGTTCAGGAATGAGGTTCCACACTCAGGTGGCAGCGCACAGGTTTGACCTTGCTGCCAGGTATAATTATGCAGGAATTGGGACTCCTTGCAGCAGAAGAGGCTCCCAGGTCCTTTAGAATAACAGCTTTGCAGGGCTTGGGTGTAGTGCAGAACCTATGAAGTGGAGGGTCACTCTGCAGCTAACAGGTACACCTTCCAGACCCCTGCATCACAGCTAAGATAAGTGGTCTCACTGCAATAGTTCCAGAGGCAGCCTCTGGGTTCCCCATTTCCCCAAACGTGGATGAGGTAGCAGCTTCCCTGGTGGGCCGGTGTTACAGAGTTGTTCTCAGGTTACTTCTGAAGGCTAGAGTCCAATTCTCCAGCTTTTTCAGTGATTTTATAACCAAATTCTCTTATTTAAATTATTTTCCCCATAAAACAGAGAGTTTTTTGTTAGCTCTGACTGAATTCTAATTGATAATGTTTGAGCAGTAAGTTAGGTATTTAACCTACTTGGGATTGAAGGAAGTGAGCATAGACTTCCTATTAAGTGATGATGTAATAATAATCTTTGGCAGCTGCTGATGAAATGGTTATTTAAGTCATTACTTGTATTACCTGGTATGAAGTGTTCACAGAAAACATGGCTTCAGTAACTGAGTGAAAAGGACAATGGCACAGTATGAGGACATGACAAATAGGTAAACTGGCTCCTGAAAACGGCGCTGGATAGATTACAGAGAAAAATAAAAATTTGGGGACTTTACATTATCCATTCAATGTGGTTAGAGAACAGGGAATTTTTAGTTTTAAAAGAATCTTCTTTCTTGTGGCTGTTGGTAGTCAAAAATCAATCACCAAGTCTGGTCCTATGTATGGCTTATTAAATTACAACATAGGGTTGAATTCAAAGACTGGCCAGATTTCTTATGTAAAAACACACTACTTGGGAAAGAGTAAGATTCTGCAATTTGGAGGGGTGATATTTGGGATGGTTTGGAAAATTTTGCTCACCCTGAAATAACATCCTTTGACTTTCTCATGACAGCAGTAGTTCCTTCTACCTGGTGTCCTAGCCTTTCTTTGCTTTAAAAGCCTGTAGTGAGCTTTGCTGATGCAGCCATCTCACCTGGGGATGCTAATTTGCTTGATGTTCCATCCTATTTACACTTCACTTCAGTCCCCTAAGTAGAATCCAATCCCAGATACTTAGGGGAACCAATTATGAAGCTACACCAAAAAGAAAAATACTTTGTTCTTCAAAACACTGCACAATTTTACTGAAAGAAGTAAAGAAATCTGCTGATTCTCACAAGATTTGTAGATCTTACCATGTATTTCATTGCAAATGGATATTGAAGACAGCACTTGTAATGCTAGTTGGAAGTCAATTGTTTGTGATTTGGGGTCCACATAGAAGATGAAATCTGTTCTCTACCAGTAACCCATGTATATATGGGTCTGGACAGAAAGAGGTACAACTGGGACTAGCACTCACTAGTCATGGTATGTGAATAGTCTTGCAAAACTTGCTTTCTACCTTTTTATGACCAGGGGATGCAGAGCCCTCATCAGCCAGGTCTAAATTCTATGTCAGTCCTCAGTAGCAAGCAACAGATCCACTAAGAACAAATGGTTTGGGAATTGGGAAGATGGCAGTTCTCCAAAGGAATGTTTACTATTATTGTCACAAGAATGGAGAGGAATTCTGGGGAGCAAAACAACTGTCATGTCATCTAAGATAAGCCATTGCCCCAAGTATCCAATGTACCATCAGAATGCCAAAAAAATTTTCCATAAGCCTACCATTATGGTTGTTTAAGACTTGTCCCTTTAAAAATGGCAAACACACCCTGACTGGTGTGGCTCAGTGGGTTGAGCATTGTCCTGCAAACAGAGAAGGCATGAGGTTTGATTCTTGGTCAGGGCTTATGTCTGGGTTGTGGGCTAGGTGCCTGATTATGAGCAAGTGAGAGGCAACTGATGAATGTGTCTCTCTGTTTCTTTCTCCTTTCCTTCCCCCTTCTCTATAAATAAATAAATAAATAAATAAATAGTGAACACATTCTACTTGAGGTATTATCCTCATTGTAAAGCTGAGAGATTAAGTAACCTGTCTAGAGTGGTAGAAGTGGTGCTTGATACAGAGCTGCTTGACAACAGAGCTCCTACTCTTAAAAGAAAAAATAAAAGTAAATTACCACACTCATGCTATAACATTCGAAAGGTGCAGTTAAGAGATATATAGTAAAAAATAAACTTCCCTTTTACAACTGCCCGTTAGATATCAGTTTTCCTGGGTGTCTGTTACCAATTTCTTATGTAGTCCCTATATGTACATATATAAGTAGACAAAAATATCCTAAAATCACAGAAAGATATTATCAAAACATTATTTTATATATTTTGAACACACTCATTTTCCTGTCTTGGCAAAAATTGCATAATAGTGCAAATAGAGTGTCCTTATTGGTTTTGCTAATACCTACACAGTGTTTGTTGTCTCCGTAGAGGTTTATTGGTATAACTAGCCTTCCTTACAGATCCTTAAATTCTTTCCAATCTTTTCCTACCAGAAAAACTGCTGCAATTAATATTCTTGTATATTCAGCTTTCAGCTCATAAGAACATAGGCAGGACATATTCTTAGAAGTGGAATTTTTGAATAAAAGGGTATGTTAGTTTTTGCTCAGCATTGACACACTGCCGTCTAAGAGGATTACTTCAATTTGCACATCCATTAATGGTCTACAAAAGCACCCACTTTCCTGTATTCTCCTCAACTCAGAGTGTCAGCAAACATTTTGGTCTTTATCAACCTGATAGATGGAAATGGCTATTCTCATATAACTTTAATTTGCATTTCTTTTATTTTGGATGATTTTGAGCATTTTTTAAAATATAAGACTAATTTGCATTTTCAGTCATGTTAATAAACAGATGGATAGACAGATGTAGTTTGCTAAACTAATTAACTCGTATTTGCACTTACCTTTTCTATAAAATTGCTGGTCCACAATGTGTTAAGTGTTTATATTGTTTGTCTTGTGGATTGTTAGTCTGTTCTTTCTTTTTCTAAAAATTGATGTAGAGATAGAGGAAAGGAGAGAGAAACATCAATTTGTTCTTGCATTTATTTATGCATTTATCAGTATGTGCCCTGACTAGGGATCAAACCTGCAACCTTGGCGTATGGGGACCACGCTCTAACCAACTGAGATAACCTGCTAGGGACAGATAGTTAGTACTTTCAATTTGATTTGTGGTAGTTAATTATATATTAATGGGAGAGGCTTTTTTTTTCTTGTATGTTACAAATGCCATTTGTTTACAGTACTGTCTAAGCCGCATTTTTTTCAGTTTGTTTATGGTTCTTGCTATTGTATTTTAAAATATGATATTCTTTTTTAGTTTAAAGAGTGAGATTGGACTTTGGCTGTTGGATCAATGGATAGGCACTGGCCTGCAAACCCAAAGGTTGCTTGCTCGATTCCCAGCCAGGGCACATAACCAGGTTGCAAGCCAGGTCTCCAGCCAGGTCCATAGCTGAAGGCAGGTGAAAGGCAACCATACACTGATGTTTCTCTCCCTCTCTGCCTCTCTCTCTTCCCCTCTCTCTGGAAATAATAAATAAAATCTTTTTTAAAAAGAGAAAAGAGTGAGATTGGGATCCCACTTTATTTTCCTTTCCAGATGACAAAATGTCCTATCACAACAACTGCAATGTTGACCTCTTGAGAAGATTCTCAAAGATAACATCATAGCAGTTCTATCTACCATGTGTTTCTCAGATCCAGCAATTTATGGGTGCCTTCCAGCCTGTTTCCTCTGAGTGGACCCTTGTTTATTCCTTAATTTATTTACTAGTTTTTATTGAGATATAATTGACACATAACATTGTGTAAGTTTAAGGCTTATGGCATGTTGATCTAATATATGTTGTGTCCCTTAATTGCAATCTAAATGCCAATTTATATAATGCATAAAATGTGAAACTCAGCCTCAGAGATGTGAAGTGATTTCCAATGTCACACAGGCAGAAAGTGAGGAAGCAGGCCTAGAATAACTCTACCATTGCTGACTGACAGAAATGGGGAAGGCTGGAGGCAGTGGCTGGGGCTTCAGAGACAGATGCCACAGCTGGGAACAAACTGGGGTAGAAAGAGGAAGAGAAGACAAGGGGAACCCTGCCACTCAGGTGACTTGGAGCCTAGGCTGGGTATTCCTAGGGTGCATCTTCCCACAGCCAGCTACCTCTTTTGCTCCTACTCTGGGGGACAACCCTTGTAGAGGATAGGCTGGGGGTAAGTACATCATATGAGGATTCCCTCTCTTAAGGCACTGGGGTAGCTCATTTGAAGAGAACAAATGGGCTGAGGGAATGTAAGAGCCCACCATTCCCAACAGCTAAGCAGCCTTGGGCCAGCTCCCAAGTGGAAGACCAGGATTTCATCCAAGTCCACAGGAGGGGAGAGAGATGTAGGGAGAACCTGCTCATGTATCTGAAACACACTGTTGTCTGGCACCGTAGCCCTCACACAGGCTCCTCCAGGCTCGTGGATCAGACTGGGTCTCGCTGCTACATGCTGATGGAGAGGGGAAGAGTCAGAGGCAGAGCTAGTCTGAGACAGCTTGGAGCCCCCAGAATTCTATCTTCTGCCTATTCATCTTTGGGGTATTTTCCCAAGGCTCAGCTGGTCCTGAGTACTCCTGCCAATGAATGGCTCAGGCAGCCAGGGACCACATGAAAAACCTGCCTGTTATTTTGACACTGGTGGCTCTCAGAAAGACGGCAACTGTTCAAAAGGATTGTATGCACTTTGGAGATTTTATGTGCTTAATCGTTTAAAAATAAGTCCTAGAATTCATAAAGTATGTTATGTCACCTAGTTTGAACTTGATAAAATGCATGAAAGCAATTTAAAAAAATGTGTGGGCCCTGTCCTGGCTGGGTAGCTCAGTTAGTTTGAGAGTTGTCCTGTTCACCAAAGGTTGTGGGTTTGATTTCTGGTCAGGGCAGATACCTAGATTGTGGGTTCAATCCCAGGTCAGTGAGTGAGTGTAAGGAAGAAACTGATCTCAATCTCGGTCTCGGTCTCTCTCTCTCTCTCCCTCCCTCCCTCCTTCTTCCTTTCCTCTCTCTTTTTTTTTCTTTCTCTCTAATAATCAATAAACATTCTCAGGTAAGGATTCTAAATAAATAAAGAAATAAAATTTGTTTGGGCCTCTGAATGTAAGTACATGGACAGAATTTTGAGAGAACCTATTCCAAACTCTTGAATTTATATTTTATAACAGACACACACACACACACACACACATATATATATGTTGTTTCAAAAAGTTGATTTTTGGACCATTAAGTGTTGTATCTAATAAGACTTTTACCTGGGTTTAAAATTAAATAAGAAGACAAAATGCCTTGATATTGATTAATAGCAAGATCCCTGATTATATGCATGTAGTATTGCATACTCAGATTAGTAATCCAATTTTTATAATAAAAGTTCATAGTACTTCCTGGATTCTTATCAAGTGCAATAAAAAAAAAATAATTTGTTTTGCAACCCCTTTCTGTCTTATATTGAAAAGTAGAAAATTAGGAAAGTAGTCACTATTGCTATTAACAGAAAATGACATTTGTGTCTCACTTTGGTAAAATTATTTATGCAGTTAAGGAGAAGTGAGATAGGTTGCAGACAGCCAAGATTTAGGAGCCATATGCAGCTGCTGCCACTCATTGCTCTGTACTTAGGGATAGTTACTTACCATATCTGGTCCCTGTCAGTCTTTTCCACTGCAAAATGCAGATAATGAAAACTATCTTGGAAGATAGTGGGAAGGATCAAGGCACAGATCAATCACTAAATAATGGTACTGTTTATTATTATGAATGGCAGGGAAAGTGAATTGTCAGCCAAGAGCAAAATGTACTTCCTTTGAATGAGAAATAATTAGGTTCCTGAACTAAAGCTGATAACTGTTACTGTCATGTAAAATAAATCATAATCTCTTTGAATTATAGAAATGCCTTCATATCTAGTAGGGCAGAAGCAGTTTGGAATCTGTGGGTGACTTTATAGTATAAAATCATCTCCTCATGGGTGGAAATATTACCTCTAAGGTAGGAAATTTTGTATGTCTTTAAACAAGTCTCTCAGTCACACTCTGTCACAGTGTCATTATTTCAAAAATACTGGAAAAGGGGAGCCATTTGAGGACTAAAATGAAAAGACATAATGGCTTTATTTTGGAAAAATTGATTCATCAATATGTTTTTCTTCATGGCTATAAAAAGTATTTAAAGATGAAACAAAATAAAGTAGTAAAAAATCTTATGTTATTTTTTTCCCTTGGATAATGAAGTGCTCATTCAAGTCCTCTTGGAAAAGATTATTTTGTGCTCTGGTCAAGGTGGCCTATTTTCTTTTTGTGTTGAAGGGCCTTGAAATTAGAAGTTATTTGTATTTTCCCAGGGAGTGTCCACTTTGGGAAGAAAGAAAATTATATGCCTGAAGAGTATGGTTGGCCAATTTATTGTTGTTTATGTCTGTGCTAGGCCTAAAAGGAAATACATAGAAGTAAAGGGTTTTTTTTTCTGGGAAATATATTGACCCATTTTTGATGATAAAATAATACTCTTTCCCCCCTTTAGTGTGCTCAAAAATGAATTCTTTGAGCATGAATTCTTTGATCGTGAATTCTTTGAGCTCACAATTTGAACCAAACCACATACTACTTGTGTAAAAAAAAAAAGAGAGAGAGAGAGAACAGAAAGTCCTTTCTCACAAGAACATTTCAATAAATATGAGTTTCTTCTCTTCTGAACAACTGCTTAGGCACACTTTGATTCTTCTCAAGTGTTAACTTTGGAAAATTCTCTACATAAATAAATTCTTCCTTTTGAAATTATTTCATATTCACATGGACTTGTCCCTGTGTCCTGCATAGAAAATCAGTATCTCAACCTCTTGGGATAGTATACAGCACAAGACTGTCATCAAGAGGAATGCATAATCACCACTACCCTTGGATCAAAAGGAATATTCAAAGGACACATAAAATAAATTGATTTGTGAAGTATAGATAGTACAGTTGAAGAGTGATCTGTAAAAGCTGATCCTGGCAAAGTTGTTTCATTCACTTGTGCTAGACGCCCTCTCCTGGTGACTGAGTGTAATGTTCAGGAGCTGATCCTAGGTTCAGCTTTGCTATGAAACGCAATACGTGCAACTGCACATGTACTCCATGATAGGCTTCCTAGAGGAGGACAGAAACCTAGAGAAGTGACTTCCACCTTTACAAGTGCTGGGATCTTATTTCCCTCCTCCACTCTAGCACTTTTGAGCATCAGGCCGTGTTCGGTTTGCCTTGGATGGTGGGATATTATTTTTGTTTGTTAACTGCTGTTTTATTTTTCTTAGGACTTCACTGTCAGTCAGGTGGGATCCTGAGTATCATGTGTTGTCACGTGACAGGAGTGATGCATGGAGCAGGGAAGCCAGCGAAGGACCTGAGCAGATCAGCCAGTGAACATCTCCTAACCGCCCCGCGCTCACTCGCACCACTGCTGCATTAGTGGAAGCCCCAGAAGGATCAAACCCCAGAGAGAAGGGGGTGCCCCGAAGTGATTGCATGTTAAACCTAAGTTGCTATGAAATCACTGAATTTTACTCATTTTAACCTAAGTTTTTGGTACCAGGTGGAATGGAGGTCTCAAAACTAGAAAATACCTGAAATTTATTACTTATAAATGGTATCTTCATAAGTCTGTTTAAAAACAGTGATTGAATTAGAAACTCTCATGCCTCATGATTTCAAGAGGAAAACACAATTTTAATTTTTATTTTTCAGCTTCACAGATGGGTGAAAGATGATTTTTATTTGTTTGTTTGTTTGTTTTTATTGTAGTTCCATTACATTTGTCCCAATTTTCTCCCATTGCTCTCCCTGCCCCTCTCACTGTCCCTCCACAGTCAATCCCCACCCTATTGTTTATGTCCATGGGTCATTTCCACCTGTTCCTTGAATACACCCTTCACCTTCTTTCCCCTGTTATCCCTCTCAATTCTGGTCACTATCAGTCTGTTCCTTGTTTCCATGCCTCTGGTTCTATTTTGCCTGTTTGTTTGTTCTGCTTATTAGGTTCCTCTTATAGGTGAGATCATATGGTATTTGTCTTCCACCACCTGGCTTATTTCATTTAGCATAATACTCTCCAGTTCCATCCATGCTGTCCCAAAAGGTAGGAGTTCCTTCTTTCTTTCTGCTGCATAGTATTTCATTGTGTAAATGTACCACAGTTTTTTGATCCACTAGTCTGTTTCTAGCATCTGGCTATTGTAAATAGCACTGCTATGAACATACGGGTGAATAGGTCCTTTTGAATTAGTGTTTCAGGATACTTTGGGTATAATCCTAGCAGTGGAATCACTGGGTCATAAGGCAGTTCTATTCTTTTTTTTTTTCTTTTGAGGAAATTCCATACTGTTTTCCACAGTGGCTGTCCCAGTCTGCATTTCCACCAGCGGTGCACTAGGGTTCCCTTTTCTCTACATCTTTGCCAGCACTTGTTGTTTGTTGATTTGTTGATGATGGCCATTCTGACAGGCGTGAGACGGTATCTCATTGTGGTTTTAATTTGCATCTCTCTGGTGGCTAATGATGTTGAGCATCCTTTCATATGCCCATGGGCCCTCTGTATGTCCTACTTGGAGAAGTATCTATTCAGGTCTCTTGCCCATTATTTGATTGGATTGTTTATCTTCCTGGTGTTGAGTCCTATGAGTTCTTTACGTTTTAGAGATTAAATCCTTGTCTGAGGTATCATTGGCAAATATATTTCCCCATACAATGGTTCCTTTTTCATTTTGATGATGTTTTCTTTGGCTGGGCAGAAGCTTTTAAATTTGATATAGTCCCATTTGTTTATTCTTTCCTTTATTTCTTTCACCCTAGAGGATATATTGGTGAAAATATTGCTACATGGGATATCTGAAATTTTACTGCCTAAGTTTTCCTGTTGTAGTGTTATGGTGTCCCAGCTTATGTGCAAGTCCATTTTGAGTTTATTTTGGTGTATGGTGTAAGTTGGTGGTCTAGTTTCTTTTTTTTTTTTTTTTGCATGTACCAGTCCAATTCTCCAAATACCATTTGTTGAAAAGGCTATTTTTAATCCAATGTATGCTCCAAAACCCTTTGTCAAATATTAACTGACCATAGAGACATGGTCAATAAAACACATTGATCTATGTGTCTGTTCTTATGCCATAACCAGGCATAACCACTGTTTTGGTTACAGTGGGCTTATAATATAGTTTGATATCAGGTATGTTCTTCTTTCTCAAGATAGCTGAGGCTATTTGGGATCATTTTGGGTTCTATACAAATTTTTTAATATTTTTTTAATCTGTGAAATATGTTATTGGTATTTTAATATGGATTGCATTGAATCTATAGATTGCTTTGTTTAGTATAGATATTTTAATGATGTTAATTCTCCCAATCCATGAACACAGTATATGCTTCCATTTATTTGTGTCTTAATTTTTTCTTCAATGTTCTGTAGTTTTCCAAGTACAGGCCTTTTATCTTCTTAGTTAAATTGATTCCTAGGTACTTCATTTTTCTTGTTGCTATAGTAAATGGGATTCTCTCCTAGGTTCTATTTATGATGTTTCATTGCTGATATACAAAAATGCCCTCAATTACTGAATATTAACTTTGTATTTTCTGATAAGTGCCAAATTCACTTACTAAGTATTTTTTAAAGATTTTTTAATTTATTACTTTTAGAGAAAGGGGTAGGGAGAGAGTCAGAGAGGGAGAGAAACATTATGTATGGTTGCCTTTCACCTGCCTCCAGCTACAGACCTGGCTGGAGATCTGGCTTGCAACCTGATTATGTGCCCTGGCTGGGGAATCGAACCAGTGACCAATCAAACCAGCAACCTTTGGGTTCTCAGGCCAGCACCTTATCCACTGTGCCACCAGCCAGGGCTTAAGTCAAGTATTTTTTTATTGGTGCCTATGAGGTTTTCTATCATGTCATCTGCAAATCATGATAGTTTTACTTCCTCCTTTCCAGTTTGGATACCTTTTACTTCTTTTTCTTGTCCGATCACTATGGCTAGAAGTTGCAATACTGTGTTGACTATAAGTAGTGAAAGCAAACACACTTCTTATTCTTGACTTTAGGAGGAAAGCACTTCAAGTTTTTGCCCATTGCATAAGATGTTGGCAGTAGGTTTCTCGTATATTGCCTTTATTAGTTGAGGTATGCTCCCTCTGTTTCCATTTTGCTGAGTGTTCTTATCATGATTGGGTACTGTACTTTATTAAATGCTTTTTCAGCATCTATTAATTTGATCATGTGATTCTTATCTTTCATTTTGTTTATGTGGTATATTTTGTGTATTGATTTGTGATTATACAATTCTATAAATTTATTATATATGTACATATAAAGTTATATGTGTGTGTGTATATAAATTTTTAATATATATATTAACTATTTTATTTACTATTTCCAGAGGGAGAGGAAGAGAGAAAGGCAGAAAGGGAAACATCAATGTATAGTTGCATTTCACCTGCCTCCAGCTACAGATCTGGCTGGAGACCTGGCTTGCAACCTAGTTGTGTGCCCTGGCTGGGGAATCAAACCAGCAAGCTTTGGGTTCACAGGCCAGTGCCTTATCCGCTGTGCTACCAGCCAGGGCCAGTTTACCAATATTTTGTTGAGGGTTTTAGCATCTGTGTTTATCAGCAATATTGGCCTATAATTTTCTTTCTTTGTTGTGTCTTGACCTGGTTTTGGAATTATACAGGCCTCAAAAAAAGAGTTTAGGAACCTCCTCTCTTCTTTAGCTTTTTTGGAATAGTTTGAAAAGGATAGGAGTTAGTTCTTGAAATGTTTGGTAAAATTTGCCTTTGAAGTAGTCTGAACCTAGACTTTTGTGTGCCAGGAGTTTTTTTTTTTATTATTACTGATTCAGTTTCACTAGTTGTTATCTGTCTTTGCTGGCTTTCTGCTTCTTTTTGATTCAGTTTTGGAAAATAATATGTTTCTAGAAATTTTTCTATTTCCCCTAGTCTGTCACATTTTTGGCATATAATTGTTCATAGTAATTTCTTGTAATCTTTTATATTTTGGTGGTATTGGTTGTTAATTTATCCTGTTTTATTCCTGATTTTATTTATTTTGGTCCTCATTTTTTCTTGATGAATCTGGTTAAAGGCTTGTCAATTTTTTTTTATCTTTTTAAAGAACCAGCTTTTGGATTTATGATCCTTTGAATTGTTGTTTCAGTATCTATGTCATTTAATTCTGCTATGATCTTGATTATTTTCTTCCGTCTACTTGCTTTGGGCTTTGTTGTTGTTGTTCCTCTAGTTCTTGTAGTTTTATGGTTAGGTTGTTTATTGGAGATTCTTCTATCCTTTTTAGGTAGTCCTGTGTTGCTATGAATTTCCCTCTCAGGACTGTCTTTGCTGTGGCCCATAGGTTTTGGGAAGTTGTATGTTTATTTTCATTGTTTCCAGAAACTTTTGATTTCTTCCTTGATCTCATTGTCAACTCAGGCATTATTTAATTGTATGTTACTCAGTCTCCATGAATTTTAATGTTTTTGAGTTTTTTTTTATTGAGGTTGGTTTCTAGTTTGAAGCCATGGTGACCTGAGAAAATGATTAATGCAATCTCAGTTTTCTTCAATTTGTTGAGGCTTGTTTTGTGTCCATCCTTTTGATGAAAATGTTCCATGTGCATTTGTAAAGAATGTATATTTTGCTCCTTTGAGATGAAAGTTTCTGTATATATCAATTAAGCCTATTTGATCTAGAGTGTTGTTCAATACCACAATATACTTGTTATTTTTTTGCTTGGAAGACCTATTCAGTGTTGCTAATGGGGTCTTACAATCCCCTACTATGAGTGCATTGCAGTCAATATCTTTCTTGAAGTCCTCAAGGTTTTTCTTATGTATTTGGGTACTCCTATGTTGGGTGCATCTACATTTACAAGAGTTATAGCTTCTTGATGGATTATCCCTTATATATTATGTAGTGTCCTTTGTTTTTTTTATGGCCTTTGTTGTGAAATATATTTTGTCTGATATAAGTATTGTTACTGTGGCTTTTTTTTTTTTTTAATGTCCATATGCTTGGAATAGTCTATTCCATCCCTTCACTATCAGTCTGTGTAGATGTTTTGTTCTGATGTGGGTCTCTTATATACAGCACACATGCTAGTAATGTTATATTATCCATTCAGCTTCTATATGTCTTTTGATTAATGCATTTAATCCATTTACAGTTAAGGTTATTATTGATAGGTATTTCTTTTTGTACCTGTTTTTTTTTTTTGTTGTTGTTGTTTTAATCTCCTTAAAGCAGTCCCTTTAGCATCTTTTATAATGCTGGCTTGGTGGAGCTGTAGTCCTTTAGCCTTCTTTCATCTGGGAAGCTCCGTATTTCACCTTCCATTTTGAATGAGAGCCTTGCTAGATAGAGTAAGCCTGGTTGCAGGCCTTTGCTTTTCAGTACTTATAATATTTCTTGCTATTCCCTTCTGGCTTATAGTGTTTCTGTTGAGTAATCAGCTGATAGCCTTATTGAAGCTCCCTTGGTATGTCCTAGCTTCTTCCTTGCTGCCTTTAAGATTCTCTCCTTGTCTTTGAAATTTGCCAATTTAATTATGATGTGTCTTAGAGTGGTCCTGTTTGGGTTCATTTTGATGGGGACTCTGTGTGCCTCCTGGTCTTGTGTAATTTTTTTCTCTCATCAAGTTAGGGAAGTTTTCTGTCATTATTTTTCAAACAGGTATTCTATCTCTTGTTTCTCTTCTCTACTGGTATCCCTATGATATGAATATTATTATGTTTCATGTTGTCCTACAGTGCCCTTATGCTCTCTCCTTCTTTTTGAATCTTTTTTTATTATGTTGCTCTGTCTGTGAATTTTTTTCTACTTTGTCCTTTGGCTTGCTGATTCAATCCACCATTATATCTAGCTTGCTTTTAATTCCTTCTACTGGGTTCTTTATTTCAGTTATTGTATTCTTCATTTCCTCCTGCCTCTTGTTGATAGTTTCTATGTACTTTTTCATGCTGGTGTAGTTTACAGTAAGTTCCTACTAGCTTCCCTGATGTTCTTTGTAGTCCTCACTAAGCATATTGAGTATCCCCATAACAATTATTTTGAACTCGATGTCTGATAGTTGTGCTTGCCTCTATTTCACTTAGCACTCTTTCTGTGGATTCCTCCTTTGTTTTTATTTGGGGGTTATTTATTTATTTATTAAAGATTCTATTTATCATTTTTAGAGAGAAAGGGAGGGAGAGAGGCAGAGAGGGAGAGGGACATCAATATATGGTTGCCTTTCACCTGCCTCCAGCTATGGACCAAGCTGGAGACCTGGCTTGCAACCTGGCTATGTGTCCTGGCTGGGGAATGGAACTAGCGACCTTTGGGTTCACAGGCCGGCACCTTATCTGCTGTGCCATCAGCCAGGGCAGGGGTTATATTTTTTACCCCCATTTTATGTGACTCTTCTTGTTTGTTTCTGCTTCTTAGATTGATCTGATTTGTCTTCCTGTCTTCATGGTGTGACATTCTGTGGTAGAAGAACTTTGGGATTCAGCAGGGCAATCTCCTTTATATTCTGAGCTGGATGATCTTGGGATGCCTTTTATGCCATTATGTGGGCTCTCTGGGATAATTTGGTCTTTGTTTTGTTAAGTCACTCTTTTAAGGGTCATTCCCTTCTGCTGGCTGTCTGAGAGTCACTGCACCCATCATATCTTGTATGCAGTTGTACAGGTGCTACCAGAACAAAACCAAACCATCCAAGAAAGAAACCCACACCTGCAAAAATAAATTCCACCCACAATCACACTATCAACAGTGAATGAGCCGGTATTAATAAAGGTTTAAAGAGATTAAGACTATTATTAAAAATGAAAAATAAATATGAGATGACTAATTGAAAGAAAATGATTTTGAGAGGGTTGAGGGAGGAAAAATAATAAGAGTAGGGAATAGATGCAAGGCAAAAAGAGAAGGTAAAATTTCCATCATAAATTAAAAATGGGGAGAAGAGGGCAGAATGGAGTAAGAAAAGGGAAGTGTATAATATTCGGTTTAAACAAAAAAATAATAATAAATATAGTGAGAGATAGAAAAATATACAAACCAAAATAAAGAAAAAGATCCACCACATCATTTTCAACAACAAATAAGCAAAAATTAATATAGGTGGGATGGGAATAAGAGGGAAAAAAGAAAAAAAAGCTTAAGAGATCTCTGAAGGAAAGAGAAATGATTTTGAGAGGACAGAGGGAGAAGGAATGCTAATAGCGAGGAATGAAAACCAGGCTAGGGCAGGAAAACATTAAAATTTAGCAGAAAGAATAAAGGGCAGGAGGAAAGCAAACTGGAGTAGAAGAGGCAAATGGTAAAATTATAGATTTGATATACAAAAATAGTGAACATCTAGAAATAAAATTGAAGAAATGCAATAACAACCACCATATCCACAACCAACAAGCAAAGATTGATAAAGGTAAATAAAGAATAAGGGTATTTTTTAAATGGGAAAATGAATGTAAGATGACTAATGACAAGAAAAGTGGTTTTGAGAGGCTGGAGGTTTAAAAAAATAGTAATAGCGAGGAACAGAAATGAGTCATAGCAAAGGAACAAATCAAATTTAAAATGAAAATAAGGAGAGGAAATCAGGTAAAATGGAGAAAGAGAATGGAGGAACAAAATATGAGATTTGAAATTAACCATAATATAGATATTAGTTACCTACCAGGCAAAAACTTAAAGGACAAGAAAGGATTGTTTAAAAGCTATGCAGGAGAGAAAGTAATTCAAAATATGAAGAAGACCATGGTTGAATTCATCTCAGCAGAATCTAGTGCTGTTTTCTCTTTCTGAATCTGCCCATGGTGATGTCAGATAGTGTCCTAGTCTGACTGTAGACAGCCTATTTGAGACTAACCATGATCCACAGTCTGTGATTATCTCCTTCAGTTGTTAATCTAGACTATCTGTAATCAGCAATCATGCTTAAGCACTACAGGATGTGGCAGAGTAATTCCTGGAGGCAGAGTTATTGCTTTCCCTCAGTCTGATGCCACTTGGAGGGGATTGCTCTGCTTAAATAAGATGGCTCCTACATAATGGGGGATGACTCAGCATAGGGATCCTGGAGGCTGCTCTCTCAGTTCTCTCCCCAAAGCCACTAACCCCAGACTCTTCTCAAGCATCTCTAGTCCACTCTGTCCCCTCTTTGCTGAAGCCCAGGGTAAGTGACTACAAACAAAATCTTGTCCATCAGCCTTTTAAAGGGCTCTCTGTGTCTCTAGTTGTCTCTCTCCCTGGCAGACAGAAACCCTGCTGCCTTTCAAAACTGGGTGTTATATGGGATCTTTCTGGCTCTGATACTGTAACCTGGGGAACTCAGCTTTGGATTTGGACTCTGTACTTCTCAGGGAGCACCCCCAGCTGCTGAAATATCTCCAGCACTTAGCTGCCACCCAAGGGAGCCCACCTAAAAAGCACTCCATACCAATCACATTGTGTGAAGTGGTTTCTTCTGTCTGTCCTTGTTTATAAGGCTTCCTATTAGCTATTGTTCAATTGGTTATTCTGGATTATTTATCTACAATTTAGTTTTAATTCCAGATTGGTCCTGATAAGAAGTTAGTATAGCTTCCACTTACTCCTCTGCTATCTTTGATTTCTTCCACAAAATATGATCTTTAATTATGGAACTTAGCATAGCAGATGTCCTCTAGGCTAGTTAAGTCTAGGATAGATGAATTTTCAATCTCTTCTGAGAGGATGAGGTAAATGTAGTCCCCCAAAGAACAGGCTTGCTTGCTATTTGTTAAAAAAGCAGTGGGTTCACCAAAGTTCAGTGTTCTTTAGCTGTGATGCAACTCACTATATGCATCGATCCATCCAAACATACTAGGTAATGCTCTTGGGACTTGGAGACAGGGAGAGCCGATGTAAATACACTGGTGCTCATGTGCTTAGTGTGCCATGCATGGCAGAGTCCTGAGTTTCTGATTCAGGAGTCTTATGTCTTCAGTAGGTACTTATGAAAGAGCAGCAGGCTAATTTATTACTTTGTAAGTAGTGTAAAACCAAATGCCAGACCTGACAAGAGTCTCCCTATTAAGTCATACATTTTTTTCATTGTATCACTTTACAATTAATATTTTTACCTTCTTTATAAGTTAATTAATGTATCTCCTTGATTTATCCTGCTTTAATGATAAGCTATTTATAAAAATCAATCAATAGAAAAATACTCAATATGAAAATATATTCATCTTTCAAACACTGTATTTCTTATCAGAAAGCAAAATTTAAATAAAGTATGCTGTACACTCTGCTCTTTCAAACAGGAAAATAGCTAACATCCAGGATAGATTTGATAACTGCCTATTTCCTGCACTAAGATTTTGAATATGTATCTATTCATTACTGCAAATAATCATATTACATACTATACTATTCCTGGTACATAGAGAGTGGTTAATTAATATTTGTTAAATGAATGAATAAACAAAAATATTCCAAATTTTCTTAACTCTGTGATGTTGAGCTCAAGATAATATCTCCATAAAAATGGTCATGAATAAATTACAGATAATGACTGGAATGGTTATGGGAAGGGCTCATTATTTTAAGGCTGGTTTTATTTTAAGTGTGTACATGCCATCCCAGTGAGGTTTCCCCTTCCATTAAAAAAAATAAATCAAAGCCCTGGCTGGTAGCACAGTGGGTAAGGTGCCTGCCTGCAAACCCAAAGGTCGCAGGTTCGATTCCCCAGCCAGAGCACATAACCAGGTTGCAAGCCAGGTCTCCAGTCAGATCTGTGGCTGGAGGCAGGTGAAAAGCAACCATACATTGATGTCTGTCTCCCACTCTGCCTCTCTCCCTTCCCCTCTTCCTAAAAATAATGAAATAAAATCTTTTAAAAAAATGCAAAAACATAAAAAATAAATCAGAAACATAAGTATAATAATGCCTAGAGTAAAAAACAGAAAATAGAAGAGAAAAAATGTTTTTATTATGGACGATTTAAAACGTAAGTGATAATAGAACAATATAATGAGCCACCAGGTTCCCACCACCCAGCATCAGCAATTACCAAACGTGACCAATCTCACTTCATTGACAGCCCCTACTCCTCTACTTCTCTGCTGAGTTCTTTTGAAACAAATTCATGAAGGCATTTCCATTTATATACAAATACATGAGCACAAGCACATTTTAAATAAAAATAATGAAATTGTCAAGAAAGATAGATGGTTGTCTTAAAATTAATATTTCAAGTCAAAGTGAAACATGGACAGAAGTGCTATGTCCCACTTAAAAGCACTTTCATGTCTTTGGTATGTTAGCTGTAACCTCCACTGAAGCAGAAGCAGAAACATATTTTAAAGTTCCCGTTATTTTATTTTATTTCTTTTTGCTTCTATGTTATTGAACCTAGGTTGTATTGTTGATTTAAATAGATCTAGGCTAATAATGGAAACAAATAAAGTCATTTTATCTTTATAGAATGATTTTCATCAGCAGTAACAATATCTTCTAGTTACCACCACTTTCAGGGCAAAATTATTAACAATTTACTTCTATGATGGGGAGTTTAAAAATAACTATTTACCTCTATTAAAATAGTTATACTGAGTTTTAAAATAACTCCTGATGTTAAAATTTGGCAATGGAAACGATTCTTGATAGTTATACATATATGTATATACATATATGTATTTGCATGTTTCTATATACACACACTGAAATGCCCTTAAAATTGTGAGAAAATTCTGTAGTTCCTTGCCTTCTATGCATCAGCACATACAAATTTAGGTTTACTTTCTAGAATAATAAGATATTTGTTGATAAATAACTGCTGTTCTAAGACTCCTGATTGTGTTCTGGCTGTTTAGGCTATCTGGATCTAGCACCTAAAAGGTTATAATTTACCATAGTAGGGAGTCTGGATGACCAACTCTATTATTAGGCAGCTCCCCTCCAAACTAAGTGGATAAATAATCTGTGGTACATTTACATAATGATATACCACTCAGTTATTAAAAAGAAGGAAATCTTACCCTTTGCTACATGGATAGACCTGGAGAGTGTTATGCTAAGTGAACTAAGCCGGTCAGAGAAAGACAAGCAGGTCCCCTGTCTTACTGATTGTTAAGCATTTTGAAAAACTGCTCAAGTTTAGAAGATGGTATAGAATCAAACCAGGAAGTAGATAAATGTTGGAATAATAAGGGATAGTCCTAGAAAAGCAGGATGGCGATAATTGGAAGGCTGGCTGCAAACTCCCTACGTGCATAAAACAAACAGAACTTACTCCAAGTACGGAGACTAGGTGGGAAATAGATTATAACTACAATAATAAAAAAACCACAAAAAGATTATGTAGAGTGCCTGTGTTGAACACTGCAGAGCAACTATATGAAAACTAAGCTGACTTTGTCAATAAAGAATGCTGCTGGTGGGCACTGTAAAAACATTGCTATGTACTATAATATGAGTTTACTGGGGATGATTTGGTAAGAAACTCTATTAACTTATGACCACTTCAGCAATTTGCCATACTAACCAATATTTTTCATCCATCTATATAAAGCATACTGATCAATTCCCACAGCTTGGTGAATATTCATGGTTGTCAAGCTGTTTCCAGTTTACCCAGCCTCTGGCAGGTGAGGAATATGTTTACCTATCTAATAGTTGGTTCTGTTTGTTCCTGAACCTGTCTGTGCTGGTTGTGCTTGTAACTTTAAATTTATAAATTATTACGTAAATTAATTAAGAGTGAGAAAAGGGAAGATGTTGTTTCTATGAAAATTAAGTTGATAGAAATAAATCTCTAAAACTGCTATTTAATTAAATGTGGACAATTAGTGTAAAAAATTTGGAGACAGGAGAATTATTTTAACCTAGAAGGATTTTACACTCATTGCTTTATGAGTGTCTTCAAAATCAATCTCAATCCACCTTAAAGAAGTAAAAATGAGAAATTATAGATTATTAATGATGAAATGGTTTATTTTTTCAAGCCAATATGCATCTAATCATTTGACTGTTGGCTATATATCAAGAGGCTGAAAATATTAATTTTCAGGTAAGTTTGTGTAGTTTTTTATGACTAAGTGATTAACATATATTTTCATTAATGACCAACTATGGATTCAGATTAGATCAGGATTTCTACTGAATGGGACAATTAGAACCAATAAGAAATTAAATGTTAAGTATGAATTTTGTTATTTTCATAACTATTCTATATGGAACTATTTATAAGATGAACATAACAGAATAATCGATTAGTACAAACTTTTTTGGGGTGTCTCTCTCATGTAATACATATTCATGTTAGAAGAGGAGTTAGAATAAGAGTCTAATTCTCTTGTTTTCCCCTACATAAGAGAAAGTATGGGAAGAAGGTCAACTAATCCAACAAAACATCATAGTCTGTGATCCTTGTTCCAGGATGTTCTTATTGTGCACAAGACAGCAGCATCAGTTGCTCAGAGAGGGGAGAATCCCTGGTGTAAGTCTGGTTACCAAGCATCTGATTAGATCCAACTCTTAAAAGTACAATAGTCCTGCTTTATTATAGGTGTGTGTGCTCATGTACCTGGAGCAGTGCCTGAGACGGTGGATAGTACCTACCCCTATGTAAACAATGCTTAAATCTATACATACATACTTCTGTGAGCATCTGCATCACTTCAAGGCACCAGACTCTCCCTGGAGAATCCTACCTGAGGGATGCCTGCTGAGATGTAGGAATGTGTAGTGTAGTGAGGGGAGGGGTTGAAAAGTATACACCCAGATTCAAATCTACAGCAAAATGCAGTTCCTTTGCTCTTTAAAACTGCCATCTTGCAAATTAAAAATAGAATAAAAATTTAAATAACTATTCATCGCGAAAGAGAGCAGTACCTCTCAGAGGGGAGTGCATGGTGAAGAATGCAATGAACGCACCAGACAGTGGCTGCCGTAGGAAATCAGGCTTATCATCGTCTGACCTGGCTGGGGAAACTTTTCTTCAAAGAAATAAGACTGAAATTTGGTCTTTCAGGGTTGTATAACATGCACCAAATGTTTGGCTAGGCCTAGGAAACACACAATTGCTTTTAATAAATTGTTGGGCTGATGTTCTCTGTCCGGAGAGTCAATATGTTCAAGGAATGCACTTTGCCAGTAAAAAGTCAGTGCCTTTAGATGATGATGTTGGCAACTCTGCCAAGTGGGTTGCACTTCTCCCAGGCCAAACACACAGTGTGACTGAAGTCTGAAGGAGTCGGTCAGAAATAGCTTGCTCGTCGGAACCAGGATGTGTTTGTGGAACTGTGTGTTGAAGCACCTGCGCCCACCCATGTCTGGACATAGTTATTAGTCTTTCGTTTTCCCATGTGGTGAACTTGTTCACAGATGTTACTGAAGGGAAAGAAAATGTTCAGTGTTTATGCAGCAAATCTGCTCTGAAGAAACCATTATGCTCAAGTGAGGAAATGCCATAGTTATTTTGGTATGTCTTTAATTTTGGAAGTCTGTATTATTTGCAAGGCTGACCAAAAGGCTTTTTAAAAAAATCCACAAATAAACATTAAATTCCTGTTTAATATGGTGGATGTTACTTGATTTTGAAAAACAAAAGAACAGTCAGTCACTCTTATTCCCACCCAAGGATTTAAGAGGCCTTTCGGTTAACCCAGAAATCTCATGGCAGGATCCTTACCTTATTTCTGAATTGAAATACCTGCCTCAAGAAGTAGGTTCTGCAGGAGGTCTTTTCTGTTCTTAATATTTCTGAAACTGGTAGTAAAGAGCAGAAAGATAGAGCTAAGAAGTTTTCAAAATCAACCTTTCATCAGCAATCAAGGAATTTCCACCTCAAAAAATTATCTCTAGCTCTTTTTTATTTTTTTAAAGATTTTATTTCATTATTTTCAGAAAGAGGGGAAGGGAGAGAGGCAGAGAGGGAGAAAGACATCAATGTATGGTTGCCTTTCACCTGCCTCCAGCTACAGACCTGGCTGGAGACCTGGTTTGCAACCTGGTTATGAACCCTGGCTGGGGAATTGAACCTGTGATCTTTGGGTCCGCAGGCCAGAGCCTTATCCACTGTGCTACCAGCCAGGGCATTCTAGCTCTTTTTAACTTAAATATTTTCTGATCTGGATAAATAGAATAGAATGCATTTAAGTTCTTGACTTTACCCATCTAATGCCTAAAGAAATGTTTATTATCTCTCAGGAAACACAAAAAAAGGATAGTAATTTATAATTTAATTCACACATATGGAACCTGCAATAACTGGTGAACTGAAGTAATTCTAGATTCACTTGGGGTCATCTGTCCTTGGATAGGTTTGAATAAAAGTTGATGCAAACTGCTCTCTGAGGATTTTTACATGGGTATTGGTTGGCATTATGGGAGAATGTCTTTTTCCTTGGTTACCTTTGATCTCAAATTCTATTGAATTTCTTATCTCCACTCTTCATTCCATCTTACAGAATGTGACACTGACTCATACTCCCCTAAATACCACTGATCCAGGATTGTGTGTGGGGAATTTCCTGAATATTTGGAACAAAGGGCATGGGTGGGATGAGGTGGAGCACTTCACTTTGAATATTAGGTATTTGTGTTTGTAAAAATACTCTCAACATTTCTATAAGCAACAGGCCCTCTTTTATAAAAGCCCCAGCCTCCGCAACAGTGCAGCGTTCCCATCATCCTTTAGATCTCCGTGCCCTTCTTTGAAGTTTTACTGGCTCCCAAATTCAAGATACCTGTAGAGTAGCTCCTCTCTCAAACTCACCCCAGATCCATGCTGTCCAATAGAGCACTTGCTGTGATGGTGAAAATATTTCACAGTCTGCACTATACAATATCATAGCCCATGTGGCTATTGAGCACTTGAGATGAATTAAATGTCACACTTAATTTTAACTCGTTTATATTTACATTTAATAGCTATATGTGGCTAGTAATTATTGTGTTGGATGGCACAGCACCAAACTGTCTAACATTGACCAAGAAAGAGGCCACATTTTCAAACTGGACAGGCTCATTAAATTGTTTTTCTCAACACAGATATGTAAAATTGAAAATAGTTAAATATATATATTTAACTGTATATATATGTATGTGTGTGTGTGTGTGTGTGTGTGTGTGTATTAAACAGGAATAGTTTTTTTTCTTTCCACTCACTAAATATGTGTGTCCATGTGCATGAAATTTAACAATAAAAATTTTTTAAGGGAGAAAAAAAAAACAACCTTTAATTTAGTTTTTAGTGCTCGATTGCCCTAGGTTTGCCCTAGATTTGTCCTTTCAAATACATTCTTTTAAACCTATGCTTATACCTTCATTTAATGCTACTGTCCAAATACAGATTAGTAAATCATGATTCTGTGTTGAAGTACTTGACAAGTAACTTCTTAGAGCAGCCAGTTGAACATATCTAATGGTTTTAAAATACATAATTTTGGTTTCCAATTTTTAGTTTAATATGTGTATATAAATATACATATACACTGACGCAAGATTGATTTTGCAAACTTCCTCTTAGTTTTATTTGATCTCTGCCTGCTGAGTTTCAGAAAAGTTTACATAATGCATATATGTATATGTATTTTTATCTTTTGTCAGTTGCCTCTAAGGAAGGATCATGGCTTGATTTTCCGCTTCATACTCTTTCCTTTCGACAAACTGAATATGCCTCTATGAATGTGGTGTCAATGCATCTAATTGTTATTTCTTTTGCTATGAAGTATAATCTCTGGAGCGCTGTGATTCTTTTAAAGGAAGTTTTACTTATCTCAAGAGTGTAGATTTTGTTTTACAATATATATTTGCTTTCTACATTCCTTCCTTTAAGATGTTTATTACAAATGTTAATCTTAAACAGATGGGTTTTGTTTTTGTGAGTGTGTATTTAATAGATGCTGTGAACACTCCCTTCACCAAAAAAAAAAAAAAAAAAAAAAAGAACCTGTTTACTTTTAAGCCAAGGCTTGACATGATATTTCCTTTCTGAACCACTCCCTTATTTAGCTATTTGCTTGTTCTGCCTGTATGTTTCTTCTGCATTGGGCACCCAGTCATTCAGGTTTTTCACATAAAAATTTAGCATTTCTGTTTACAAAGATCAGAGAAGAATGATACAGGCTAGAATACTTCCTGTTGTGATTAGCATTGCTACCTTCCAGGTGTGCCCTCGTCCTTGATTGGGAAATTCTGCAGCTGTCCTCATTCTGCTTAGTAAAGTGAGTGCTGCAAAAGACACATTTGTTTTCTGACTAGCCATTTTATTTCCTATTAAATCAGCCCACTGAGTAAGACCTCTACTTTTGTCCAGTCACTAGTAGTTTCCAGTCTTAGCACTTTAGTTTAATATTCTTTTTTAAAGATTTTAAAAATTTTTATTATTTTTAGAGAGAGGAAGGGGAAGGCAGAGAGGGAGAGAAACATCAATGTATGGTTGCCTTTTACCTACCTCGAGTTACAGATCTGGCTGGAGACCTGACTTGCAACCTGGTTATGTGCCCTGGCTGGGAATCGAACCAGCAACCTTTGGGCTTGCAGGCTGGCACCATATCCACTGTGCCACCAACAAGGGCCAGCACTTTATTTTTTAAACTTCCAATCATAATAGTCAGTCAAACTTTTATTTTGTCACACATAATGTATAACAATTGGCTTTTAAAGTCACAAATAACTTTTTAAACTAAACATAGTTTAGTATAATCCCACGAGTTAAAACATGAATTAAAGGAAAAAATAAGCCAAAATAGGATTATAATGATTTAATCATTATAATTAAAATTATAATAAATTAATGATTCCAACGCAATCATTAATTTATTTTCAGATGCATGTTTTCACTTGGTTAAAATAATGATGTCCATATAATTTGTATCCTAACTTTGTGATCAATTAACATTTTATTATAAGGTTTTGCCATGTTGCGACATAGTTTTATCAATCCTCTTTTTTAATCACATCATTTGAATGGCTACATATTGTTCTATTCAGGTGTCACACTGTAATTTATTTAAATAACTCCCATTGATGAACATTTGGAATACCTCTGATATTTACATTTGATAAAACAGTACTCCTAAAAGTATCTTTGTTTAATTTAGGTAGTGGGATTATTTATCTATAGGTAAACCATTAATCTGACTAATCTATGTCTAATGGAATATATCTATCCATATTTATTTATTGTATGCTTTACTGAGATATTTAACTGTAACATCATGCAAGGGTGCCACTAACAACAATTAGTGTGTTAGGAAGAGACAATTTTCTACAATATTAAATATATTGTTTACCTCAAAATATCCTTTTTGAGCACTGTGGCAAGTGCTATTCCTGACAGACTAAAAAGGCAACAATGGCCAAGGGCGGCACCATTCCAGCCCTGAAGCTTTTCTTCTTATGGGTGGTGCAGACCAGCACTTTGAGTGGGAAAATCGATCCTATGAAAACACATAGATGAGGCTGAATCCTTTCATTCCAGAGCACTTCCTAGTGGAAGTAACATTTAAGGAAAGCCTAATGGAAATGATGATGGAAGGAGATTAGACTTGTGGTGGTACACACAATGTACAGAGGATGTATTATACATAGAATGGCACACCTGAAACCTACATAATTTCATTAACCAACATTATCCCAATAAGTTTAATAAAAAAGAAAAAAATAGATAAGAAAGAAAGAAAGCCTAACAAGGAAATAGCAAAGAAGTAGGGTGGAATAGGAAAGGAGGGAAAAGAGCACTTCTAACACTGCTAATGGCATGTGACAGACCACAAGGCAAGGGGGCATATGCGGTGGACAAAATCTAAAAGAAAGTAGTATGCCCGGAGAGGGGATCATGTATAAGGGATATGTGAACATTTCTTTTGCATTGTGCTGAACATTTATCAACAATAAGATTCGATCCTTGATTTATCTATTGAGTTAATACAAGCTTTCTTTCCAACAAAACTATTTCTATTCTAATATGAGGCATTGTATTAGAGGACCAGTTAACTTGTATCCTTGCCAGCATCAGATGGTATTGTTTAGGTTATTTTAATAGCAGGAGAGTAAAAAGGATATTAGTTATGTTTATAACTATCATTTCAAGGTTTATGAAGTGACTTAAAGAAAACCCCCAAAGAAAGCTCTGTTCAAAGAGATCTCTCATAATTCTTTTCCTGAAGACTGAGATTCCTATTGTTTTTCTCTGTTTTGGCTACAATATTGCTTGTTAATTTGTAAATTTATTAGTGGAAAGAATTACATGTTCTCTTCCTTTTAGCCATGAATGCTTTATAAAAAGTGTTTTTGTTTTATACTGGTTAGTGAAGAGTGATGTCTTTAAAGAATGAATCATAATACAGTTAAATTTTGATTGTGAATTCTGAGATAGAAACAGACCCTAATACAGATTTCTCCTTGGAAAGTGAAAACTTAGATGTGGTTATTAGACTAGTGGAAGACTTAGAAAACAGAGATGGAGAGTGGGAAGATGGTATTACCTTCAAAATATGATTAAATAAATGGCTCCAAGTCATACTCAAATCACATATTTTCCTAGTTCTGTCCCTGTCCACAATAGCCATTCTAAAGGAAAGTAGAACATATCTTTGCAAAGTAACTTCTTTTAAACATAAATGCGAGACCCTTGTTGCCACATGCTTTATTTTTTAATGTAATGTAAACCAACAGAATCATGGTTTTCTTCATAGTCTTTGGTTATTAGGCCATGTGTTAGTAGGCACACCTTGCATCCTAGAGAGTCATGAAGAGCTGCACTAGATGCTGAGGGTAGTGATCAATGCAGTTGTTGGTACCAAAATTAGGTGGAGTAATTAAGTTTCAGTTTGGTTATAGCAACTATAAAAACTAAGATTTCCAGTTCCATCCTATGTCATTTGCATTTCACTGTTTAAGTACAATGACAGTCATTTGACTATTGTAATTATTCTGATTGTCCTCCTTCTGGGCAAAGAATAGTCATTTTCATCCCCCACCTTCCTTAATCTTGTGCTTGACTTGCTTTGGCCAGTGAAATGGGAATGAAAGTGATGGGGTCATTAGGCGGCAGCAGTGGGAACAAATGGGCTTTCTTTGAATGATGTCCATTCAACAGTAACTGGGCAATAAGGAAATACAAGAACTAGTGAATGAAGAATAAATTCTCACAATAATCATAGCAAGAGGGAAAATGGACAATTACAAATTAGTATTTCTCTGGATACACTCCATCTACTTGGTGGAAAAGCCAGAAACCCTCAAATTCTTCCGAAGTAGTTCTAGAAGTTCTCAGGAAACTTGCTGTGCTCCACAGCCAAATCATTTGACTGCAATGTGCCATTTGTGATCTTTTTTGCTCCAAACTATTGCGACAATCATCATGAACAAAGTAGCAGCTTTTTCAACAGGGCACATCAGAGAGGCCCATGATGCAATACTGCAGTTGCTGAGCCAAAATGCAACGCTATATGCCAAGGTCAATGGCAGCAAAACTAAAGCTCTGACTGGCAGTTAACGCAAATGTTAGCATGTGAGCTTCTAGCATCAAAGTGCCAATACCATGGATTCTCAAAAATCTAATTTATATTAGTTTTTATTAACTTTTTTATTACAGTCCTCTTGGTCTGAGCAAAAAATATGAGCACTCTGACTAGGCCAGAGTGATAGACTAAATGGAGGTTTTCTCAAAATTATCCTTACCTTCTCTCCAAGCACTGAGTACACCAAATAAACAAATGTATCTAAAAGATTCTTTCCTCCATTCAGATGACTTCACAGCTGGGTGTTGCCTCAGGCCCTTTTGTGCACAGGCTTGATGGACGCCAGCCTATCTGTTCTCCAGACTTGTCACTGTGTTAAGGTGATCATTGGGTTAGGCCCAAGCTGGGTATTTACCCAGATGTACTTTGGAAGCTTATAAAGTTTCTTTGATAATATTGGCAAGAATGTCATCGACCAGTCTAAGAAGGTACTGAACTAAATATAGTTGAATTGAGTGAAATGAAGGAAAATAGGATAATTACAATGTGGAGCCACTGTAGAATTTCTTTACAAAGGAATATCCTATTAGGGAAAAGTGCATCATTACAAGAGGGAGAAAACTGTATCACATTTTGCAGTTGTTTCTAAAGGGCACTTTTTGGGGCTATTTCTTTTTTAATCATTGTTGTTCAAGGACAGCTACAACCCTTCTAAGCCATTTGATGGATGAGCGTGCCAGAGACCATTTGTCCCCAAAATATTCTTTTCTTCTTCATTTAGTAATGAAATATGAGTTTCATCTAGGCACAAGGTCCTTAAAGTCTACATGGCTCTGAGATCGGAGAGACAGCCCTTCCATTTCTTATTTCTCCTTTTGTCTGGTTGGATCAGAAATATAATAGTGGGGATTTGATCAGCCACTTTAGACCATGAGTCAGAAGCTCCATGTTGGTGGAACAACAAGACACAAGAAGCTTGAATTCTTGACACCATGAAACTGCCTCTCTGTCTTGGACTGTTTTTACTCAGGCAATTAAATAAGACGTAAATGCATTTCTATGTAATTTAACCTGTTATTATTTTCTTTTTACAGCAGATAAGATTGTAGCCTAACTAACTAATACAATGAGAAAACTGGGACCATAAAGAGAAAGTGACCAAAGATTTAGGCAAAACTGCAAAGGTCAGAGTTCTTTTGACATAAAAGATACTAAGATAAAGCAAAGAAATTAAAAATGCATTGTTGCCAAAGTTACACCACCTGCTGTTTGTTCACTATTAGGAGAAGCGAGTGTGAGATTTTTCCAAAGTAATATATATTATGGTTAATTTACTCTTAATTCTCTAACCCATGTGGTTAGCATTGAATATCAGAGATGCTTTTGAATGCCAATGACTTTCAACAGCTAACTTCATTTTATGACCCCAGTCATGGGAAAATGCATTCTCTCATTCCTCAGAATAGTTTCATTAGAATAATAAGACAATAGAAGAAACACTTCATCTTTTCCTGTCTCCATTCTCCATTTCTGTGCCAGTGGTTCAAAACCAAATTGCTACTGTCCTAAGGATAACTTTTTTCTAGCAACACATGACTGAATGTTTGCTACTGCTTGGAGACTTGCAACCAAAGAATTACCATTACCCAGGCCCAGAGACTCTCTGTGAGCTATGGGCTATAAGAGATGGGATATGCCTCTAGGCTGATTGATTACAAGCACAATCCTACAGGGATCAGCTTAGTTCATATAATAGATAAGAACTGTTTGGTTGCAAGCAATAGAAAACATGAGAAATGCTCATTTAAGCCATAATATTATTTATTATCCCACTAACATAGGAAGCCTAGAGGTTGGAGGTCCTAAGATTAACTTCAGTAGACCGACATCATCAAATACCTGGACATGTTCCTTTCTTTCTTTTTTTTAAAATCCTTAGTTGTGGATATGTTTGTTGATTTTAGAGCGAGAGAAAGGGAGGGAAAGAGTGTGTGTGTGTGTGTGGAGAGAGAGAGAGAGAGAGAGAGAGAGAGAGAGAGAGAGAGAGAGAGAATCCATGTGAGAGAGAAACAGGTCATGGGCCCTGACTAGGGATGATTGAACACACAACCTTTTGGTGTACAAAACAGTGCTGTGACCAGCTGAACCACCTGGCCAGGGCGACACTTCCCATTTTTCTATTTTACTATTCTCAGCATGTTGGCTTCTATCCCTCCCAAATACAACAGGGCTGACACAACCCACATGCCCATCCTCTCCAATCCTATTGTAACCAAATGGAGGGCTGATTGCCTGCCTCTTCAAAAGCCAATAGTCAAGAGTCAGGTGCTGATGTAAAGGAAAGTGGTTTATTCAGATGCTGGCCACCTGGAAGATGGGGGTGGCTCATGTTTCAAAGCCCACAGCCACATCTCAGTGGAGGGAGAGAGGAACAACAAAGAGATGAAGGGAAGGAATTGAAAAGTTCTCGATGTGCAGACAAGCACAATCCATTCCGATAAGGCAAGTGCTGGTCTGATGTGCATCATCCTGGTTTAGTCATCCTGGCTCCACATCATGCTGGAGCCACAGCCGAAGGTAAGCAAATCTCCCAGACCTAGAGGTGCCTGAGGGTTGGCGTCTGTATTTTTTGAAATTAGTTCCTAGGATCATTACAAACATGTTGTCCATCTATAAGCTACATATTAGAGTCAGCACTTACAGAAGCAATGTCAAAAGAACAGTGGGGTGCATGATAATTCCCCACTGTTAACACTATTCTAAAGAAGAGCTGGAGGAATGGACAGCAGCAGCTTTTTCCTCTTACACCTCGGCACATGTCACATGTTTCAAGGCCCTCCCTAGTTACTGATCCAGATTCTGCATTTTCACAATGTCCCCAGGTGATTTGAACACACAGTAAAAGTATGACAGGCAATGCAGTAACAGAATTTGTGTGTGTGTGTGTGTGTCTTTTTGGCCAAAACTTGATAACATGGCTATCCTCAGGTGGAGGGAAAGATTGGCAATTAACATTCCTTTTCTTAGCCTCTTTAGTGGTAAACAGGAAAGGGCAAATGAGGTAGGGAACGGCTATTGATGGGAGAGCTCCCTGGATCTGCCAAGGGTATTTCCCTGGAGTCAGAATGGTGCAGAACGCCACGCTCCCTGCAGTCCAGTGTTTCCCACTGTACCTCTCCAAGTTCACGTAGCCTATGAAAGTACCCAGAGAGTGAAGCACTGGCCTCATCAGTGGTATTTTTAACAGCAGGTTGAAATGTTACCCATGTGATTTTGGAAAGGTTTCTTGTTTTTACAATCTTGAGGTTTAAGAGCTCTGTTTAACCTAGGGAAAGTCAAAAGAAAAACATTAAAGCTAGTATAATTGAAGGGAAGGTGAAAATTGTAAAATAACAGATTTCTTTTTAGTTGTTATGAAAGATTTATTCACTGGAGCAGCCAATAAAATCTGTTTTCATGTACATCTTTCTCTTTTTTTCCTGCTATGCATTAGTTTTCTAGCCTTAATGAAAATTTACTAAGAATGTTATTTATAAATATGAAATATCTGGCTTTGGAGGATTTTAGCCTGATTTTTAAAATGAGAATTGTGTTGTTCAAGGTTGAACCATTAATAAGCTAAGCCTTCTTAAGAGTTTCATAAAGTAAAATTCTAATGAGCTTGCCAATCATACAAAGTAACAAAACACAATGATAAAATGGCATACAGAAAAATAATAAAATAAGGAAAGAATGTTGGAGACTTCTCAATCTTGGGGTAAAGACCTCGTAAACTTGAATTTAAGCCAATTTTGGTTTGACTTCCGGATGATTATGTGATGATTTACATGTGGAAACATAAAAATAACTGTTAACAACAACAGAAAAGGTTCAGGCCGTAATAAAGGAAACAAAAGTTTATTTGAGCAAAGAAGGGATTGCAGTCTGGGGCCCAGATTCAGGTAGAGCCCAAACTGTTTTCACAAAGGGACCAAAGAAAGCCAGGGTTCGTAAAGGGCAAAGACATAGGAATTGGTCTCACTTAGGTTCTCCGTGTAAATGGAGGGTGTGGGCCAGGTCAGTTGGGCTTGGTTAGGTATGTACCCCAGGAAGGACCCTGGTTGTCAAAACTGATTTTCTTCAAGGTAAAGTACACAGATGGTCTCGTCACGATGAGGAGGAAGTAAAATCCACCTATGTCCATGTAGCGATCATGGATCCAGAATGTTTGTTGTTCCATCTTGAGCTGAAGTTTTCAACTTAACAATAGTTCTAAGAAGTGGGACTTGAGACATGCACAGACCTTACTTCCTCAGTGGCCTTCTGTTTTAAGTGACTCTCTTAGAATGCTTGTTACATCTTATTCTCTCCATTATCATATCACATATCTTCTTACATCTTTTAAAAATTTTTGGTCTCAAAATACCTCTGCACATTTATTTGAAACCTCCTCAATCAGTGACCTTTCCCATTGGTCATTTACATTTAAAAGGCATTTTGAGAATGGGTTTTAGGCTACATGTCCATCCCTTTCCAACCAAATCTTTAGTTTGTTATTTCATGGAAAATGTATGTTCCCAATGAACCTGCCTCTCTTTAGTTGCCTTGCCTGTTTGATATGACAGGATAACTTGGCTGTAAATCCAGAGGAAAAGGATTCTTTGCCGGAAGGAAGCAGGTGAGTTCGAAATATAAAGATGGCTGATTTCAGAAATGCTGCAGAAACACTCAATAGTGTCCCCTTAGATCAAAAGTCCCAGTGAGTCAGTGGTCGTGTGCAGACCAGCAAAGAGTTGGAGGACAGGTCACTCCTTACAAGGCCTGGCAGGTTTTAGGTGCACATAGTTCTCATGAAATTGGCTGGGGGGCGCCTGCGGAGATCTGCTGGCAGACTGTGGTGCCTACTAAAACAACTGTGACTTTCAATAAAAATTCATGCCATGGGTGCCAAAGCAAACTTGTGAAAATTGTCCACTTTCAGGCAACCCGGACAAAAACCTTAGGAGGGCTGAAGTCACTCTTTAAAAGGCTCTCTGTAGCCAAGAGAAATGTATCTGTGATTTATTGAATACAAGGTCTTGTAAATGACAAAGCCACAGTTAGCCGAGTTTACATTTCATACCTGAAGCCTGGACTTGGCTCAGCTTAACCTGGCTCCTCAAAACAGTGAGGCTCCTTGGGCCTTGTTCTCTGAGATGCTAAATGGGGATTTTAGGAATGTGGTAGAACTGAATCTGAAATGTAAAGATTTGGTGATTCATGAGGGATTGGGGGAGTCCTGTTTTTATTTCAGATAGACAGTGTTCATTGAACTAAAAGGAAAATACTATTTTCAACAAAGCAAAGAAGCAAGTTCAATTACGAAACCGGAGGCCTAAAGAAAATATTTTTTTTTTTTCTTTTTGGTATTTGAATTTCAGATTCTCGTCAAATGTGAGTTGTATCCAGTCTGCTTAGTGGTAAATCAGAATGTCACCACTTGACCTTGGCAAAGTTACCTGGTAATGAGCATGAAAGGTGTATGGAACAATTTGTGTCTGAGTCACGGAGTTTTCCTTCAACAGCATGAATGTGTCATCTGTTTTGTCATGGGTTGTCTTGAGCAATAGAAGCCACAGTTGTCACAGAGAGGAATGGGAAGAGCACCAGCCTGCAGGTCAGGAGGTGATACCCATAGATGTACATCTGTAAATGCACAGACTTCCTGAAAGGCTGCACTAGAAATTGGTCACAGAGGTTACCAGTGGTGTAGGTCCTAGGGTAGAAACCTAGTGAGAGAGTCAGGGGTGGGAAAATAATTAAGAATTTAGTTTTTCATTTATACCCAGTTTTCCTTGTTTGATTTTTTATTGCATATATATATATGGCATATATATATAGCATATATATATATATATATATATATATATATCCTTTTCAAGAAAATAAACATAATATCAAAAGAAGGAGTAAGAAGGACCATATTTTTCTTGGCTGTACATTAAACTGGATGGATAATTTTCTCTTTCTGGACCTTAGATGACTGTTTTCTAAAATGAAGTGGGCTAGTGTATAGATTACAGAAAGAGCTAATATTTTTTAAAGCAGAAGCTCCACAATTATAGAAAATATTTTTCATTTGGAGTCTGATGGAGACATAATGTATTATTAATAACAATATAAACCAAAAGCAGTACCTCACTGGCCAAAATGTTCAAAATTCAATGGTTGTATACGGAGCTGCTGCTCTGAGAAGGAGCATTAGAAACAGAAGAGGGGAAGGGAGAGTGGTCGGGGAAATTCCTGTAGGGGCAGGAGAGCAGAGGGCTTCAAGGCCCATGGGCTATAACACTTAACGCACAAACGCAGAGCTTGATGAAGACCCTGTCCCACTGACTGGGCTCATTACTGCACAAGAACCTCCACCCTTCTTTGCTTTATAGAGGAGCAAGCTTTAGTGTGGCTGCCCTTGAGCAGTCCTGTTGACCTTGTCTTAGTATCTTCCCATAACTGGGCTCTGTCCTCATACCCAGAGTCTGCACTTGCCTGCCCTCTGGACAGCCCCTAGCTTTATTCCCACCCACTCTAATTCCATTACAGTTTTTGCGGGGGAAGACTCAGTTTAGTTCTCTGTCCTAGCACTTCCTCTAGCTGCCTTTTGCATTACTGAGGTGATTTCACTCTTAGTCACTTACTACTGAACGTCTGCCACGTAGCTGCTCAGGGCAGGAGATATGGGAAAGAACACAGGCTCTGAAGTTGGTAGAGTTCACATTTCGAAGTTGTCCTCACTTACTAGCCGCAGAAGTATGAGTTAGCTACTTAGACCCTCTGTGCCCACTGCTTCATTTGTAATGGAATCCCTTAGTTACGCAACAGGAATCTGGAAAGAGCCTGTTGACATAGCCCATTCTAGAAAGAAAGCATTCTCATGTGAACACATGGAGAGCCCAGAGCATAAAGCTCAATCTTGGCATTACTGACCTTTCAATAAGCTAATTCTTTGCTGTGGAGGGCTGTGTTGTGCATTGTAGAAAGTTCAGCAGCAACCCAGCCCTCTGCCCACCAGACACCAGTAACATTCCCTCGGCCTCATGAGCGACAACTCAAAATAACCCTAGACAGGGAGCAATCATCACCGGTTGAGAACTCCTGATTCAGAGGGTGGTTCTCCTATCAAGTTTCATTTTGGTTTATACCGAGTCAGACTAGGGGTGGTGCCTGGAAAATATTGTCTTCTGGTTTCCTTTACCATGTGCCCTCCATCTAGCTTCCTTAAGCAGCTCCTTCCCTAGGATGATGGGGACGGAGTCTCCACAAGAGGCTTACAGAGTCTGGAAGAGCCTTGACTAGGTAAACACCTTTGGTCCTGCCGATGTGGACCAATCCTTTGGTACAGTTTTCACAAGTCATTACTCTAACCAAGTTTCTATCTCAAAGATGGGTAGGAAATCAGGGCATGGGGAGAGACAGCAAACTTGGTCCTACAATAGCAAAGAAAGATGTCAAAAGCAAATTGCCTGGCATGAGTCTAGAGTAACTTTTCTTCTTTCTCTCTGGGCCTTGGAATACAGAGCTCCCAGCCCACCAGGGCCATCTCTCTCCCTACTCCTTCAGGGTGGTGGCCAATAGCTTCTATACCAGGAACGGCAGGTTGTGACTTAATTTTGAACTCTACTTCTTGGATGGGTTATATTTATAGTTATCAGGTCCTGATGTCAGTCTGGAGAATTTGCATGTTTTTTTAAAATCGATCTGTATTTATGAGAGGTGAATATTTCTGATAGATATAAGGATGATGGTGTAAAACCCATCATAGTTATTGTGCATAATGGAAAATGGAGAAGCTCTTGCATGAATTGATATAAATGCCACTGATGATGTCCTTAGAAGATGCTTCAAGTGAGAGAAAAGAATAGAATCCAGATGATGTTAGAGAGGTAAAACTGAAGGAAGAATGGAGTCAGTGACTTCAGACCAGTCTTTACCAAGAAAAGCGTGGGTGCACAGAGCAAATGCAGATTAGTTTTTTAAGACAGGACACCTGAGACTGAATGAGGGTTGAATTGAGAAGCCAGTAGAATAGAATAAATTAAAGGTGCTAGGGAGGAGGGACTAACCAGGGATGCAAATTACCAGAGAAGAAAGCTCCCTCCCCCTGAGACCTGTAGAAAGAATAAGTGAGAATTCCCATATAACTTACTGTTTTCAATTAAGAGTTGAAATGCTTTTCATAAAATGCACATGAAAAGGTAAATATTAGACTGTTATCAGCCATGAGCAACTTAATTTAAACCAGCTTTAGAAATCTGTGGGCAATAAACTAGTGACCAAGTATTTATTAAACATTTATTGTTCACATACCACAAGGCGTTGGACTTCTGCCAGCTCTCTAAAAAGAAAGGGAAAATTATTTCAAAATGTTTCTACTATATTAAGTAGAAAATTTTAAGTATTAATCTGGCCTTCCCATCTTTTAACTTTTAGTCATCTTCAATCAAGCCGGACACTGTTATTATCTCTTTGAACAAAAACAAGGTGTGTACCCAGCTTAGTAGGCAAATATTTACTGAGCACCTACTATGTACAAGTATGGTGTTTGTTTGGTCTGATGGGTGATGAAAGAGAAGTGGAGCAGCAGGGTGGAGAGTTCTGCTTGGACAGTTTGGTGAGCCAGAGCTTGTGATGAGTTGTCTAGACTCACAGCAGATATTTAAAATCTCAGGCCCTTGAACACAGGAGGCTTTATAACACAGCATATACAACATATTTGGTTATTCATGGAGTGCTAGACAGAATACTGAAGAAACATCCCCTGTCCATAGGAAGGGAGATCAAAAGAAAGAAATCCTTCTATTTGCCCTGGCAATGTTTACATTTCTGCCGAAGATAAAGCGAGAGAGTCCTTGGAGAATTTTTTGAATTAGAGTTTGAGTTTAAATCTGTGGCACATAAACAAATGACAATGTCCTCTGCGTAGGTGCCTCATTAATCTGAAAAAGTTAGGCCAGTATTATCTTTTTGACTGAAGACAGTGGCTTGAGTGGAGGCTATTTTAAAGTATACTTTAGCTCCAAAAGAACAATTTTTATGATAAAAACCACTCAAGTGGATAAAAAATAAGATGCACTTATTGCCCTTCTCAAAAAAAAAAAAAAAATTCATTTTTTTTTTTCTTGAATACAGTTAAGGGATAGTTTGCTGTGCTTTTTGTTTTGACAATTTAGTAAGGGTTTCCATGGTTTCTGTGGCCTGTTTTTCTGTATATGGGCTTAACCATAGATTATCTGAAGCTAACATTGTCAGCCCTTTGCTCTTTGGATGTAAACCGGTTAGGCATGCATTCCCACAGGGGCAGTAAAAAGTGGCTTTGGGGGTGACATAATTTCAGATAATGCAAGTCTGTGGCTCACCAAAGGGCCATAATACATAAACAAGTATAAGATACATCAGTGTTATTAAAACTTCATGGTTGAGGGGGATTTGAAATACATATACATTGAAATATATTATATGTATATACATATATATGTATACACACACACACATTGTTAGATTTGTGTATATATAGTTGTGAGGGGAGCAATAATGAAAAAGGTTGAGAAACACCACCCTGAGGCAAGGAAAGAGCCCTTGAGGACTTAAGGTGTACGTTGGTCAGGACGCTGATATTTCAAATATACAATTTTGTTGGTTTTTTTTTGTTTGTTTGTTTGTTTTAAAAGTGTATCCTCCTCCTTTTTTTCTAATCTTCCACAGAACACTTTTGGCAATGTTGTAATCTTAGGCATTTTCAGATTCAATGTAGTGTATAAAACTCAATTTGTGCAGAGACTATTCTTTTAACAAAAGGCTTATCTTAACAAAGGGCTCTTCTGAGGTCAGACGGCTCCGTGGGGCAATCTGACCATGAGGTGCTGCAGGTCACAGCGGCAGGGGAGCAGCTGGGCAGCAGAAAGGCCTGCATTTCAAACCCAGATTTGCCCTGGATTAGCCTTGCAATTAGGGGCCAGTCCTTTAAGACCTCCACTCCCTACTTTGATCATCAGTAAAACAAGGACACTAACACTTCACCTTGTAAGGTTGTTCAAGGATTTGAGATAAGGGGTGTCAGGTGGTTGGTGCTGTTGGGTCTGAGTTAAATTTAAGGAGAAGTAAACAACTGGGTAGAAGAGAACAAGTCGCCCAGTGGACCTATTTTGCCAAACTTCACAAACATCCTGTTTGAGTTCCTGCTGCTGCTGTTAAAACAAAAAAAAAAAAAAAAGAGGAAAAAATTCCTGCACGCAGAAGGCAGTCCCTGCCCAGTTCAAATCAATTTATCAGTAGCTTTCAGAGTAAGATTTGGGCTGTGCATCAATGAAGAGACAGCAGGATCATCAGAGATACTGGCAGGGAGCAGCCTTTTGCCTGCTCCGTAAAATCATCAAGATTTATTCCTTTAATGAAAAAGTCGGCGACCGTGCAGGCACAACAGCTGTGGTTTTATGAAGGGAAACGAGCCAGGATTGCTTGTGGTGGGGCTCTTGCCACAAGGGGTCAGATCTGGATTGTTGGCAGAGGCTGGCACCATCCCACCGCGCCTCACACATGACTGGACATCAAAAAGTGAGAAACAACTTGCAGTTGTTTTAGATGAGAACAGCTCAGGCAATACCCAGTCGGACTAGCTCTGTTTAAGCAAGGACTTCAGTGGCTTTGATCTGAGGTGGAGTTAAGTGTCTGAAGTGGGAACAGGAGGAGGAACACAGTTATCTTGAAGCTGGTTGACCACCAAGCAGATGTGAGCAGTTTGGCTGTCACCATGAATCAAGGGCTCCCCCCACCAATGTTATAAATAGGGATGGGTAAATATTTGGGATTCATCCACCTCCAAGTATTTTTCAGATGTTTTGGGTTCAACCAAACTGAATACATGGTGCTGAGCACATTCTCCCTTGATATTTTTTAAGGGCCATGTGATGGATGGGAAATGGAATCCATATGTTTCTGCTTCATTTACACTTATATCATCAAAAGGCTGTGTTGGAAGGGCTATTTAATATCCAAGATGCCTTTTGAACTTGATTTAAAGAATAAAATAAGCCACTTAAAAAGCGTTGGTCCCAGTAAAAGGCAGAGCGAGATAGAGGGCGAGGGAAGAAAGAAGGAAAAGAAGGCAGGGAGCAGACACCTAGAAGGCCTGTTTTGTTTTACCAAGACAAAAGAAATTTGAACACCAGGGAGTTCGATTTGAGCTGAAGCTACAAACCCATGAATTTTCAACCGGGCTAGTATCAGAAAACACAGACTCCTCTCCAGCCCCTTCAGAAGCAGCACATAGGACTGCAGGAAAGGAGCTGGCATCGTGGCTGCCCCACCGGGCAGGAGAGCTGTGAAGGCACCTTCAGCTGCCCAGCTGACACACATGGTCACTGCTGCAGCAGCCCTTACTCCCAGGGCTCCCGGAACCTGCACTCCCGTCCAGATAAAGGATTCTTTGACTTATTTTAGCATGGAAATACCTGCTCTCTCCGTGTTCTCTCGGGGCTGGCTTGTTCTAGGCCAGCACTTCCTATCTGTTCTGCCATCTGACCCAAATAGCCAGCCACTGCCCTGGATACTATGTGTGCCTTTGCAATGGTGTTTATTTATTGGGCAATTTCTGTAGAGAAATATCTCTTTTAGGTCCCAGTTGGGCTGAGAAAGCATGCAGTTTGTGTAAACTAAGTTAATAAAAAGCCAAACATAAAACTAAGTTCCCTTGTCCCCTCTCAATTGATAGTGATTCTTTTTGCAGCTCTGAAGTCATTTTAGACATGCTTCATCATTTATATATGGCATCTTATGAAAGGTTTCAGAAGAAAAGCTTTGAAATTAAAACTATGTTGTTACATGATAGTATAATTGAGATATTTCTGTATTTCTGTAGAGTGTGTGTATCTGTCCATTTTTTGAGCATTAAAGAATGTTAGGATGTGGAACTTCATTATTCAACAGGGACTTTAGACTATGTGTTCTGAAGCCACTTCAACAACTAACAGTTCTTTAACTCACCTGTATTTCCCAATTCATTTATCTGGGGTGAGGTACAGAGTTTTAAAATCTTCCAAGTTAGGCCATGGCTGGTGGCACAATGGATAAGGTGCCGGCCTGCAAACCCTAAGGTCACTGATTTGATTCCCCAGCCAGGGCACATAACCAGGTTGCAAGTCCGGTCTCTAGCCAGGTCCTGAGCTGGAGGCAGGTAAAAGGCAACCATACATTGATGTCTCTCTCCCTCTCTGCCTCTCTCTAAAAATAATAAATAAAATCTTAAAAAGAAACTCATATATGCACTTGCACAGTGAAAGAGAGAGTTTGATGAGATCATACTGCTTATTCTGTTTTGTAGCTTCTATTTTTTAGAAGTATATTGTGGACTTTTTCCATGTTAATAAATTGGTTTCCACCTTACTAGTTTTAATGCTTGCAGCATATTTTATTCACCACAATTAGCTTAATGTCTCAGAGTATTTTTATTTATTATTATTTTTTAAGATTTTATTTATTATTCTTAGGGAGAGGGGAAGGAAGAGAGGCAGAGAGGGAGAAAGACATCCATGTATGGTTGCCTTTCACCTGCCTCCAGCTATGGACCTGGCTGGGGACCTGGCTTGCAACCTAGTTATGTTGCCCTGGCTGGGAATTGAACCAACAACCTTTGGGTTCACAGGCAGGTGCCTTATCCACTGTGCTACCAGCCAGGGTTTCAGAGTATTTTTAAATATGAGGTTGAAAAATGGTTTCAGATACATTTTTTATAAATATTTTATTTCATTATTTTTAGAAAGAGGGGAAGGGAGAGAGGCAGAGAGGGAGAGAGACATCAATGTATGGTTGCCTTTCACCTGCCTCCAGCCACAGACCTGACTGGAGACCTGGTTTGCAACCTGGTTATGTGCCCAGACTGGAGAATCAAACCTGCGACCTTTGGGTTCGCAGCCCGGCACCTTATCCACTGTGCTACCAGCCAGGGCCAGATACATTTTAAAAGGTTGACCTTATTTTGAAAAAATACTTGCTGTGTTTAGGACACATCAGAAAATAAACTGACCTTAGTTTCTATGTCTTATATTATCTTGCCTTTTGACCAGACACCCCTTGAGCATCATAGAGAATATCAATCTCTCTCTTTTAGAGGAGGACAAGCTGACACATACAGATGATCCTCTCTAAAGATCCTGGTAAAGATCAATAAGACATTTAGTAAATTTTACTTCTCTTTCTTTTAAAAAAGATAAAGTTGTTTCCATCCTACTTCCACTCCCAAGAAAAGCCTTGTGACTTAAAGTCGCCAGTCTGTGTTATGCTTAGCCCATTGGTACAGTCAACTCAGAAAGCTGAGGCCATTTTGCTCTCTGTTTCTGAGTTCCTTCACCCCTTGTTTTGGATTTTTCCAACCTGTTACCAGAGAACTCAGTCATGTCCCCTTTGTTGACAGGTTGCCAGGATACATCTAGGTAACAGAGGCTAGGGTTCCTATTCCTCAGTCTCACATACTATAGGGACTCCTGCAAGAGGGGATGTGAACCAAGGAGCTCCTGGCTGTTCTGCTCCTGTGTCCACCCCCCTCCCCCGAGGGGCACAGCAGGCCATGATAAAACCCAAAATAGAAAGACAAGAACAAATGTTACAAGGTGAGCCTCTCAGAACGTGTGTTCTTTCTCGGTTGTCTGGTAGCTAGTCAGTCTCAAATCTTACCTTTCAATAATGGCTGCTTATTTTAGATAATCTTGATCTCTTCTACTTCTTTCTCACCAGTATATAGTAAAGAACTTCAAGTACTACTAAACAAAATAACAAATATATTATTTCACTGAATGATGCTGGCCATACTGCAAACTATGGATTAAATGTTCTACTGGCTAAAAAGGGACCAAATTCCTTTTGAAGGAATGATTTTAAAAATAACTTTCTTCAGAGAAAAGTAGGTAAAATATGTCTTAATGTTAATCCAGAATTAAATGTCTATTAGCCAAATTGTCTTTGGAAGAAAAGGGTGATAAAGGCTATACTTTAACTTGCCAATTTTTAAAATTAAGGTAAAATTTATATAAATTGAAATATAACTGACCTTAGCAACCAACTAGTCATGGGTGTGTTGTGAAATCAGTCAATCTTTAGTTCAGAAAAAATGCTGAGAATGAAGACCAATTTGGATGGAAGTTGCAAACTACTAAACTATATGATTCATGTACATAGACAATATATATTCTCATATTAGCATGTAAATTAGCTGAGATCCTTTCAACTAAATCGTGGAAATATACATTTCCAGTTATGAAGGCCCCCAAACTGGGGGTGGTGGGAAAAGGAATGAATGCTATAGTAAACTTTATTATTGAAATGTGAACACACCTAATCTCTACCTCAACAGACTCTTCAGTAGTTCAGGGGTTAGTTAAGGACCACATAGCAAGTCAACCACAAGTTAAAAAATAGCTAGAATACTATTCTACAAAATTATTTAAATCCTAGGGATTTTTTTTTTTTTTTTTATCTCAACTTAGTAGACATAATAATTTCTACTCGGGGGACCGGCTGAGCACTGCAAGTGCCATTATTTCTGAAGGCTTCAACTTGTAAAACACATGTAGAGGAAAAACAGAGCGTATTGAAAGAAGTAAGATCTGTGCACAGCCTAAATAAATAAATCAATCTACTATTTAAGATGGAAAACTCCAAAAAGAATAAGTTGTAGTTTCAGTAGCTTAAAATAAAGTTGAGTTGTATTATAGGAATGGGGAGGATCTGACTCAAAAACCAAGTTCATTTTTCACTATGGGTTTGGCACTGTCTCTAGGACAACCTTCACAAAAGTTAATTCTGCAGTACACCGTTTCTGTGATACATTTCACAAAAATAGCATTCCGGATACTTTAATACTTATTTAAAATAAGTATTAAAGAAGAAAAATTTGCTTAATTTTGCTACAATATATCTAAAATGCTATCATTTAACATGTAATAATTATGTAAGCTATTGGCATATTTTAAATTTTTTGTATTAACTCTTCAAAATCCAGTATGTACTTGAAATATGTATAAAAATATGTATGGGTGTAAATGAATCTTTGCATGTGTTTGGTAATATTGCAATTCATATTACTTAAAAGAGTAATTCTTTAAACAAATGAATTAATTTAGGTATTTTGGAATAATAAGAAAACTTTGTATTAATATAATTTGAGAAGTTGACAGAAGGCAGTAATTAAATGGTGAATTTTCTGGATGTGAAAGGAAAGAAAAGTACATATTGGTAGTTACAGAATAGATGGGGATGTTAAGAAGAACAAAGGAAATAGAGAAGCCAAAGAATTTATATGCTTGACTCATGGACATGAACTAATGAGGGCATTTCTGGGGAAATAGGGTACTGGATGGAGAGGGGGGGCAAGGTGAGGGGAAATGGGACAACTGTAATAGCAAAATAAATAAAATATATTAAAAAGAAATATAACTGATCTTAAATTTTAAAAATAAATTCAAGTTTCTAAAATCAATGAGTTTGATAAAAAAAATACAACCATGTAACCCATCAATTTATCAAGATGTAGGACATTTCTATTGCCCAAAAAGTTTTCTCACATCCCTTCCAGTTAATTTTCCCTGTGTAGCAACCACTGTTACAATTTCTATCACTAGAGAATAGTTTTGTTGTTCATAAACTTTATGTAAATAGAATAATACAGTACATATTCTTATATCTGACTTCTTTGGCTCAGCAGAATGTTTTGATACTCTTCCATGTTGCTATGTATATCACTCCTTCGATCCTTTTTATAGGTATTATTGCATTGTAGGATTATTCCACATTTGTTTATCTATCCTTGTATTGATTGGTATTTGGTTTATTTCCAGTTTGGGTCTCCTATAACTAAAGCTGCTATAAACATTCTTGCACAAATCTTTTGATGGACATATGCTTTCATTTATCTTGGTTTTATACCTTGGATTGAAAGAGATGGATAATAAGGCAAGAATATGTTTAACTTTATAATGGGTATAAAATGATATGTCATTGTGGTTTAGTTTGCATTTCTCTGATAACTAATGAAGTTGAGCATTTTTACATGATTCATTGTAGATTTATATGTCTCTTTAAGTATCTGTTCACATATTTTGATCATTTAGGTTTCTTCTCTTTTTTTGTAGAGATTTTATTTATTTCCTTTTAGAGTGAAGAAGAAAGGGAGAAGGAAAGGGAGAGAAATATCAATGTGTGGTTACCTCTTATGTAACCCCAACTGGGAGTTGGCCCGAAATCCAGGCATGTGGTCTGACTGGGAATAGAACCAGTGACCCTTTGGTTCCCAGGCTGGTGCTCAATCCACTGAGGAATACCAGCCAGGATGAAATTTTGTCTTTTTTAAATATCACCTTTACTGATGTATTAATATTATTCACATACAATAAAATGCATCCATTTTAAGTACACAAGTTGATAAATTTTGACAAATGATTACATCCATGTAGCCATCAATAATATCAATGTAAGAACATGTCTGTTAATCTCTGTGGTCCATTCTTCACCCATTCATCCACCCACCCACCAAGCAATCACTGATCTCCTCTCTGTCACCTACATATTAGCTTTGCTTATTCGAGGGTTTCATATGTGGAATAATTCATCATATTCCCTTTTGTGTCTGATTTCTTTTATTCAGCATAATATTTTTGAGAGCGGTCCATGTCATTATATGTATTAGTAGTTCGTTCATGTTTATTGTGGAATAGTATCCTTCCATAAATATGCCATAACTTATTTATTCATTTTCCTGTTGATGTATATACATACTTACATTGTTTCCAGTTTTTCACTAAAATTAAAAACACAAACATTTATGTATGGTTTTTTTGGTGAACATATATTTTCACTTGTGTAATTATGTAGGGATAGAACGTGTATGTTATTAGGCAGGTGTAGACTTAACTTTGTGAGAAAAAGAGAGTTCTCCAGAGTGGTTGTAAAATTTCACATTCCCACCAGGATTGTGTGGAAGTTTCAGTTCTTCCACATCCTCACTATGACTGGTATTAGCAATCTTTTTTATTTTAGCCATTCTAATGTGTGTATAGTGGTATGTCTGTGTTTCTAATTTGCATTTTTCTTTTTTAAAAGATATTTCTTTTAAGAAAGGGGGAAGCAGGGAAAAAGAGAGGGAGAGAAACATTGATTGTTTGGTTGCCTCTTACATGGCCCCAACTGGGGACCTAGCCCACAATCCCATGTGCCCTGACTGGGAATGACACCAGTAACTTTTTGATTTATAGGCCAGTGCTCAATCCACTGAGCCACACCAGCCAGGGCTAATTTACATTTTTCTAATGCCTATCAACTAATGATTTTGAGTTTTAAATCATGAGCTTATTGACTATATACTTCTCATTGTGAATAATCTATTCAAAGTTTTTTTGTTGTTGTTCATTAAAAGAAAAAACTGGGTTACCTGATATATGCAATAATAGATTTTTAAAAATGTATAATATAAATCCTTTTTAAACAAGTTTTGCAAGCATTTCTTCCCAATCTATGGCTTGACTTTTAATTCTTAATGGTATTTTGGGGTTTTTTTTTGTTTGTTTGTTAGTTTGGGAGCATAAGTTTCTAATTTATATGAAGGAAAATGTTAAATTCTTTTTCTTTTAAGTTTAGTGATTTTGTATTTTGTCTAAGAAATCTTTAAAAATATAGAGGTCATAAAGACGTTCTCCTATGCTTGCTTCTAGAAGCATTATAGTTTTATATTTATATATTTTAGATAGCTTTTATAGTTACTTGTATGATCCATGTTAATTTTTGTGTGTGGTGAATGTAGAGTTGATATTTATTTTCCCTAATATATATCCAATTGTTTAACCATCATTTTTTAAAAAGATTTTCTTCTCTCCATTGAATTGCCTTGGCATCTTTGTCAAAAATAAATTGACCACATATGTGATCAACCATATATTTCTGGACTCTATTCTGTTACATGAAACTATCTCTATTTTTACTGGCATTATTAATTTTTTTAAAAGCCAGTTTATCTTGGCTTATAAGTAGTGAAGCAAGTATTAAAAACAAATATACAAGCTGACTTCTTCCATGACTGCTTCCCAGCACAAAGTTTGAATAAGGTTGAGCACTTTTTTCTTGAATGGTGTCCAGATTTCTCACTAGGCCATACAGTAGTGTCCCCCTCCAAGGCTGTACGTTCAAACCCCGCCCCACCCCACAGATGCCTGAAATCAATAGTACCAAACCCATTATGTACTATGTTTTTTCCTATACATGAATTCCTAAGATAAAGTTTAATTGATAAATTAGGCACAGTAAGAGATTAATAATAACTAACAATAAAACACAACAATTATAACAATATACTATAAGAAAATAATGTGAATATGGTCTCTCTGAAAATACCTTATTTTACTCACCTTTTCACTTAAGGGAAGTACCTTATGACTTTCGCATGTCCAAATTGCCAGCATCCTTACTATTGAACTTTGGGCACATTGTTAAGTAAAATAAGGGTAACTTGAACACAACATTGTGATACCATGACAGTAATTTGATAACCCAGATGGCTACTAAATGACTAATGGGTGGGGAATGTAAACATCATAGATATTCTGGACAAAGGCATGAATCACTTGGGTGGGACAGAGAGTGATGGTGTGAGAATGCTACTCTAAATGGCACATATTTAAAACTCATGAAATGTTTATTTCTGGAATTTTCCACTTAATATTTTTGGACCATGATTGACTGAGGGTAACTGAAGCTACAGAAAGCAAAGCCTTGGATAAGGGTAGACTATTGTAATTTGATTTTAAGTGATTTTCTTACTGGTGGAAGTGGGGTTCTTACAGTGTCTAAAGGAAAAGAATTTCCCGAGACCTGCCTGGGAGGGTGTGGCTCTGTGGTGTGGTTTACTGATGCTGTACAATTCAGGGGCTCCTCTTTTGACCTCCCAATGTCCCATGTCCATCTGTCTCACCAATCTTGTCTTCAGTAGGGTAAAGGTGAAGGCCACTGCCCAGAGTTTTTGCACCATGTTAAAGTCTAATCCAGTCCACACCCAACTAGTTTAGCGTGTATTTCTAGCTACAGTTCAGTTCAGCCAGCGCCACCCACCCCGCTGCTACCAGAGCCTCTGCACGTGTAGTTGCATGGCCCTGCCCTGGGGATGTACCAGGGCCACATGGTCACGGAGAGAGCAGACAGGTGCACTGTGCGAGTGCAGGTTACAAGCAAGAGAGAAAACTTTTGTTCCTCTAGGATTCGAGTTTGGGACAGACCAGGTGCCTTCGCAAAAGAACCAGTCAACTTTGCAAACGTTCATGGGCTTTGATAGGTTCACCTCCCTAGCTAGACGGACAGGCCTCTATGGTCCCCCGGTTCACCTCTCACCACACACACACACACACACACACACACACACACACACCAACCCGTACTGGAGAGGGGAAGGGAGGAGTGTTCCTCCCTCGGACGGAGGGGCACAGTGTGCTATAATATACCCTGGGGTGTGAAGCTGAAGCTTCCAGGTTAGCAACAGGCTAAAGTTCTCCATTTTATTAAGCTAAACGTCTAGTTCCCTTTTGCCACCTTTTTCAATATCTAGATAAACAATGACAGTGAAAATATACTAAGCAAAAGCCAAAAATATAAAGTACTGAATTTATCCAAGACTGATAATTGCAGTAAAAGAAATGCAATTTTTCAAACCCGTTTTATACAGAATGTGACTGGAACTTTCATTTATTTATTGTCTACTATATCCCAGAAAAAAGAAAGGAGAATATTTGGGGGGTTCATAATTTCTGAAGGCAAATATTATGATATTGATTCTATTGCCTCTTTGATAATATATTTTTCACAATTACAGAGAAAAAACTCCATGCATGTAAAATAAACATTAGATTAAATGCTCTATGAATTCCTACAAATTGACAGAAAACTATCAATACTCAAATGCTTACAAAGGGAAAACATTTCCTCAGGCTTTTCAAGTTTGCTATTACTGTCATAAAATATCCATTTCTTTTGAACCTGGAAATGTAAAGTATCATTTCTTTGTTGCATTTTCCAGTTTATTTTAGAATTTATTCTAAAATAAAATAAAATTCTATTTCAGAACTTAATCTTATATATTATTTCTGAAAGAAATATGTTTGCAAACTGGACCTTAATAGGACTTTTTCTTCTCTGTGTCCATATAATTTAAATCAATGTGTAACATTACTATTTTTTTTTAATTTTCCAAAGTTTCTGGTGAATGAAACATTTTCAAGAGTATGACTATGTACAGTTCTGAAAACTTGTAAATGGTAATAATGAATGCAAACAATTCCAAAACAGCTTTCCTAAGGGAGCAGTGATGATTCCTGTGGAGTCTTAAAAACAAAAGAAGCATTTGTAAAATATCACAGAATACAAGTATGGCAATTGACATACACCATGCTGGGAGCAGCAGGAGGGAGGGTGCAAAGGAAACAAGTTGTCAATAAGTTAATAGTGATGACAAGAATGTCCAGAGTGTAAAATGTAAGCAAAAAAAATTTTTTTTGAGAGAGAAGATTTTAACAGGAGGCTGGTAAAATTCTATGCAAGCAAAACTTGGTAGGATTTTGGTTTCACCGGTTGCTATTTTATAAATTCACATTGATTAATAGTTGATGTTGCACTGTTAAAATGGAGTCTCATTTTATTCAGGGGTTGCCTTAATTCAGGGGTTGTAAAACTTTTCCTATAAATACCCAAATAGTAAATAATTTACGCCTTGTAGCCCATATGCTCTTCAGTTGTAGGGCCAAAGCTGTCAGGAACAAATACGTAAATGCGTAAGGGTGGCTCTGTTTCAATAGCACCTTATTTACAACAAGAGGTAGACAGCTGGCCAGACTGGGCCCACAAGCTGTAGTTTGTTGACCCTTGTTATAATTTTCAAGGAATTCTGGTGACGTATTTTCCAAGATCATACATTAACAGTTAAGGGCTTGTGGCCTTGAAACTTCCTGAGAGTGCCTGGTACTTTGGGGCTCCCTTCAGAAGAGGGGTGACCTCCAAAGAGAATTAAACTTTGAAAAGTCATCTGCACTCATTGCTGTCAAGAAAGGCAATATATGAATAAGCTCAGCTCAGGAAAGATGAGGTCCTTGCCTCTCCTTAACTTTCTTCCTAGTCATACAGCTCCCAGCACATGTGCTACCCAGTCATATAGCCAATCCGGGTGTGCCTGTTTCGCGCCATTATCAGGGGTGGGGAGTTGGGGCTGGGGAGGGGATCTTCACACAGTCAATGCTAGTTGCTCACGACTTGATAAACAATCTTTACCACGAGGCACGGGGCTTGACCCAGTACAGAATCCTTACCTGGAGCTTCATTTCTCATGGTTTTGGTAGTTACCACTTCTAATGCTAGAATATTAATCCCTTGAGTTAGTATTGTAAGGACTGAACAAGGTTCTCAGGTATTCTGAAAACTTGAACAAATACCACAAAACTAGCTGTTAACTTTTCCTTTACAAAAGTCCTTGTTATGTTCTTATTACTTTATTTAAATAATAACTTGTTCTCTGCTTAAAAATTTCATATAAAATCAAGCTAATCTCAGCTCATTCAAGACTCAGTATATTTTGATAGCATCTACAATGTGCCTGGTACTGGGCTAGGTGCTGGATATATAAATATGTAGGGAAAAATCAGCAGTAATGTCTTGAAGCTTATATTCAAATGCAGGAAGCAAATACTACATTTGTAAGCAAACAAGCCAAAAACATATTCAGTACTATGCTATGAAGAAAATAGTCGCTGAATATAACTGGTAGTGTTAGCAGTGGTACATGGGTGCATGAGTATATACAAATATGTGCATGTACGTGTCTGCATGATGTGTTTGTGTGCATGTTTATCTACTTGTGCATTTATATGTATATGTATGTTCAAATGTGTGCGCATGTGTCTGGGCACAGGTGTGTGTGCATACACATATGCATGTGTGTGTATTTGAGAAAGAGAGGAAAATTACTTGAGAAAGCATAACCAGAAAGGGTCTCTTTGAGTTGATCATTTTTCAATGGAGGCCTGGAGCACAAAATAAGAAAGCTATGCAAAGAATCAGAGAAAGATTCTGGGCAGTGGCTAGGGCATCAACAGAGCCCCTTTCCAGCCCCTCCTCTAACCTGCCCCAGAGTGAGTATGAATTTGGCCTGTTGGAGGAACTTCAATGTGAACCTGGATGAGGCACAGTGCAGACAAGAGAGAATCGAAGGGAGACCAAGCAAAGACTTAAGGAGGCACCAGGTTAGAGGGGGCCTTCAGGGTCAGGTGCTTGGGTTTTGTTCTGGAAGTAATGGGACATTCAGTCAGGAGAGGGTTAGGGTTTGTTTTGTAATTTAAGTAGTTAAGTATGACCCCTCTGAAAAAGATGGATTCAAAGCAGCAAAGATAGGTGTGGCTATTCACCCACTGTGGCTGAAACAGGCTGTGGATGTTGCGGCACGTCTCCTCTCCTGCCTGGCAGTAAGCCTAGGAGTGCAGGCAAAATATCTAAAAAAGGTAACTGGCCATGTCAATGACAGATAAGCAATGTCCTTGTGTGAACTGGGATAGTGTTACAAGAGATTATCCAATACCAAAGAAACGACTGGAGCTAAATGAGATGTTTACTTTTCTGCCATATCCTTATAGACAATCATATAGGGAATTAAAAAGATGCTATTTCTTCAGACTATCTACCAGTCCTTTTTGCCTTTTCCTCTGCTCTCTTCTCTACAACCCCACATCTCCCAGGCGAGCCCACAGTAAGATCAGGAACCTCGTTGGAGAGCAGGGGAAAAGGAAAACATCCTGCTGATCATCTTGGCCTGGCACACCACCACTGTGACTCCTCCCAAGTCAAAGATAAGGTCAGAGTTTATTGTAAATTGAAATTACTGTCAAATGAACAAAGAACAAAATGAGAAGTAGTGAGGATTGGAGATAAAAGAAACAAGCAGTTGGAGAAAGAATTCAGTTTTGAGTGAGATTTATAGCCAACAATTGTCCTTATTAGTACCATCTGACCTGGTTATAGTCCAGCATGTCATTACCAAGTGAGTGCTAAATGGACTAGTATCCTGGCAAGGATTCATTGCTAGATGAAGATTGTGACAATGAGAGGGTTGTGGACAGGAAAGAGAGAGAGAGAAAGAGAGAGAGAGAGAGAGAGAGAGAGAGAGAGAGAGAGAAAGAGAGCATATGTGTATGTTTGTGAGCAATTGGAAGCAGAGTGCTCAAATGAAATGATAATAAATATAATAAAATTCCAGCCTCTTACTAAGCAACTATATATCCACTGAAAGGAAAGAAATACATATCTTTGATTTGTGTAAAACTATTTACATTACAGCTCATCTTAAAATAAAAAATGTGTAATAAGAAATTAGCATTTACATTATCACTTGTATCAGTTCATGGCATTTCCTCTAAAAAATACCAAATGATTGTGCAACATTAAAATAGATAGATCTTGGATTGCTTTATCTACTCAGTTCCAAGTAAACCACCTCATATATGAAACACATGACATTTAAATCTACAAAAATTAAAACCACATTTTCCTTTTTTATTTAGCCTATTTCCTGTGTCAACTACTACATCAAGTGAAGTTTAACTATTTTAACTATCGGGGTATTTATGGGTGACAAAAATTTCCAAATAAAGTTTTCCAGAGGCTCTCAACAGAAGCTCATTGATAAATACCACAGAAACAGTTTTAGCTAAAATCAATTTAATAGACATTATGCATCGCTTGCCTAAGTAAAATAAGTCCTGTTGTGATTCACCAACAATTTCACAATCTTTAAATGTAATGATCTATTTCAATGTTAATATTGTAACTGGAATTAAATAGTTAATAAAAAAGGATCAAGATTTATAGCCTAAAATTGTGTCATTCTTTCACATGATAGTTACAGGACAGATCCTAAATATATGCATTTTCAAATATTGATTCCATAATATCTTGAGGTATTTACATCCATCCTATATATTTTTTACTTAACCATGCTTTTATCCTGGTATTTGAAAAATGAGAAAATTAGAAAAACTATGAAAAAATAAATGAAAAACAGATTACAACATTTCAATGGAAGCTTAAGAAGACAACTGTGAGGCAAGAATGGTGAATAAAAAAGTAAAGCGCTTGAAGAATCTAATCTCCAAAGTTTATTGAAAATAAATGAAGTCGAATTAAGCACATCTCATATGCACCTTCCCACCCTGGGACCCACCTTAATGACATCATTCTCAAGATAAAGAAGAGGGAAAACCTTTCTAATCAGCCTGGGAGTTCATTGCCCTGTTTATTCTTTAGCAGAGCAGCCTTTGTAGATGGAACATCTGTGCATGAAAGAATAGGAAAGATGAAGAAGAAAGAAAGGAAGAGAGAGAATGTTCATGATATCACTTTTTGGTGTCCCCTGCACTGAGGCTGATGGAACTCTGAAACATTCACCTGGGAGCTGAGCTACCTATAAACGATCACACAAAACCCACACAGCATAGAGCTCTACTAGACCCTAGGATTGGGAACCCTAGGATTGGTCCATTCATTCTGCATGAAGATGGTAGAATGCCATCATTTAAATAATGTCATAGTAATAGTATAGTAGTTGCGTCCAGAAGAGAAATGTCAAGACCATCACTGAAGTATTGGTATTGAAGCATTGGTATTGCCTTTTAAATTTTTACAAAGTTTTTCACATAGATGAAAACATATGTCCCTGTTTCTTTAGGTGACTGGAGTAGGATTATCTTTATTTGTAGTGATACAGAATTCTAAAAGATACATTATTGAAGTAAACATATTGTAATAATTAGCTGTTAACTCTCGGGTAGAAGGGTTGGGTTATTTGGAAATATCTCTAGTGAATAATGTGGTGGTGGTGATGGGAATGTAAAATTATGTCACAAAATATCTGTTTTGGGCTCCACTGCCAGAGGCAATATTCTGGGCCGAATGAATTATTAAATAAACCCAGTTCCAGGCAGGCCTTCTTACTGGACTCAAGTGTCTTTAGACAGTGGAGCGTTTATTATAACGATACTTGTGCACAGAAACACAAGGGAATCTCACAACCAGGCCTCAGGAAGCACAAGAACTACATGTTCCAGGGGGAATTCCTAGCCAGAGTCAAGTAGAGTCTGTTCTCTGTTTCAGACACCAAAATAATTAATAGGTAATTTTTTCACAAAAGTTTCAGAGCCCTAGAGAAAAGTTGAAGGAGCTTCTCAATTATTTTTTTTTTAATTTCTGCTGAATAGAGGGTTAAGCAGGTGTTACCCCATTGGCTCCTCAGACCTATGCCCATGAAGCCTCTTTCTTGAATTTTTAATAGCTTAATCTTTGTTACATATTTTCCATTACCATTTAGTTCCCTTACACTTCCCTCCCCCACCCCAGCAATCACTGCATTGTTGTCCATGTCTGCAAGTCCTTTTTCCTTTTTGTTTAACCCCTCCACCCCCTAACTTCCCCCTAGTAGCTGTCATCTGCTCTCCATCTATAGGTCTGTTCCTATTTTCCTTGTTAGTTCAGTTTGTTCATTAGATTCCACATGTGAGTGGAATCATATGGTATTTGTCTTTCTCTGACTGGCTTATTTCACTTAGCATAATGTTCTCCAGGTCCATCCACACTGTCACAAAGGGTAAATTTTCTTCCTTTTTACAGCCAAGTAGTAGTTCATTGTGTAAATGTCCCATAGTTGTTTTATCCATTCATCTACTGTTGGACACTGGACTGCTTGGTGATTGTATCTTGGTGATTGTAAGTAATGCTACAATGAATATAGGGGTACTTATATTCTTTTGAAGTAGTGTTTTGGGTTCTTTCAGATATATTCCCAGAAGTGGGATCTCTGGGTCAAAAGGCAGACCCATTTTTAATTTTTTGAGGTATCACCATACTGCTTTCCAGAGTGTCTGCACCAGTCTGCATTCCCATCAACAGTGCAAAAGAACTTTCCTTTCTCCATATCCTTGCCACCAGCTCTTGATGTTTGTAGGTTTATTGATGATGGCCATTTTAACAGGTGAGAGATGGTATCCCATGTGGTTTTAATTTGCATTTCTTTATTTGATTAGCAATGTTGAGCATCTTTACCTGTGTCTAATGGCTATCTGTATGTCCTCTTTGGAGAAGTGTCTATTTGCCCATTTTTCAATTGGGTTATTTGTTTTTTGGTTTTGAGTTTTGTAAGTTCTTTATAAATTTTATTTTATGGATTTATTTCTTTATTTTTAAATATTTTATTTATTATTTCCAGAGAGAAGGGAAGGGAGAGAGGCAGAGAGGGAGAGAGACGTTGATGTACGGTTGCCTTTTACCTGCCTCCAGCTACGGAGCTGGCTGGAAACCTGCCTTGCAACCTGGTTATGTGACCTGGCTGGGGAATCGAACCAGTGACCTTTGGGTTTGCAGGCTGGTGCCTTATCCACTGTGCCACTAGCCAGGGTCTTTATAAATTTTAGATGTTAACCCCTTATCATATGTATTGGCAAAAAAATGTTCTCCCACTCTGTGGGTTGTCTTTTTATTTTGTGGATGATTTCCTTTTCTATGCAAAAATTTTTTAGTTTGATGTAGTCTCATTTTTTTTTTCTTTTGTTTCCCTTGCCCAGGGAGACATAGCCAATACAATATTGCTATGAGCAATGTCTGAGATTTTGCTCCCTATGTTTTCTTCTATAGTTTTTATGGTTTTGGTCTAACATTTAAGTCTTTGATCATTTTGAATTTATTCTTATGTGTGATGTAAGGAGGTAGTCTAGTTTCAATTTTCTGCCTATATCTGTCCAATTTTCCCAACACCATTTATTGAATAAACTATCTTTAGCCCATTGTATGTGCTTACTTCCTCTGTTAAATATTAATAGACTATCAAGGTGTGGGTTTGTTTCTGGGCTCTATTCTTTCCATTGATCTCTATATCAGTTTTTATGCCAGTACCATGCTGATTTGATTAGTATGGTCTTATAGTGTAGTTTCATACTAGGTAGCATGACTCCTCCAGCTTTGTTCTTCTTTCTCAGAATTGATGTTGCTATGCAAGGCTTTTTGTGGTTCCATCTACATTTTTGAAATATTTGTTCTAGTTCTGTAAAAAATGTCATTGGAATCTTGATAGGAGTTGTGTTGAAAGAGGACACAACAATCCAAAATCTGTGGGACAGGGAAAGCAATCTTAAGAGGAAAAATTCATAGCATTATAGACCTATCTCAAAACAGAAAGAAAGAAAGAAAGAAAGAAAGAAAGAAAGAAAGAAAGAAAGAGCTCAAATAATATAACTGCAGTTATATTGAAAAATAACAAACAAAGCACAAGGTGGGTAGAAGAAAGGAAAAAATAAAGATCAGAGCAGAAATAAATGAAATCTAGCCTAAAAATAATACAAAAGATCAATGAATCCAAGAGTTGGTTAAAGATAAACAAGAATGACAAACCTTCCACCAGGCTCCATCAAGAAAAAGAGAGAAAGGACCCAAATAAATAAATTCAAATGAAAGAGAAGAAATAACAACTGACACCAAAGAAATACAAAGGATCACAAGAAACTATTATGGACATTATATTCCAACAAACTAGACAACCTGTATGAAATGGATAAATTCTTAGAAACGTACAGTCTTCTAAAAATAAATCAGAAAGAATCAGAGAATCTGAATAGACAGATTACACCTAGTGAAATTGAAGCAGTAATAAAAAAACTCCCAACAAACACAAGTTCTAGACCAGATGACTTCACGGGTGAATTTTACCAAACATTCTGAACAGAACTAACACCTCTCCTCTTCAAACCATTTCTTGAATTGTTTCAAAAGCTTGAGCAGAACTAGAGACCCCACCTTGCTTTTCTTATAAGAAGTGGAAAGAAAGGCTTGTCCACAGCCTAGCTCTACATACCCAACCTGGTCACTGTTTTTCCACCCAACAGGTGACCTGCTTCCTCTTTACACCTGACATGATTGACAGTGATAGCACCTTAATAGAACTTTCATTTCTTATTTGTGACATCATGACAAAGACTCCTCCTGTTCTCTAAAAGGAATGTCAGAATGTACTAGGAGCACAGATATTCTCTTGACATAGAGAAGGATATGAAGACTCAAGAACTTCATGTGTCTTTTGTACCCAAGTAGCAGTGGCAGCCTCACAGACTTCCACCCAAGTATCCCAACACTCAGATATAGGCTCCGGTCTATTTCACCAAGTCTCTTTCTCTCCCTCTACTCTGTTGTCTTCTTAGGCATAATTTACTTACTGTGATATTTCATGCTCTGCTCAACTTCACAACTCTTTCTTTGTGTCCTCCCTGCTTTAGCAACCACTGCTAACAATGATACTTCCCAAGAGAGAAATATGGCTGGATCAGTTCTTTTCATATCATGTCACATTACAGATGGCTGGTGGCCTGTGGGTTGGCAGACTTTTGTCTGGTGCCCAGCTTTGTTCCAATCAGCTCAGATTGGGGGTGAGAAATTAAGTAACATGTTTCATACTGATTAAATTTTATCATTTGAGAACATACTTTTTCTCATATTGTTATAACTTCTCAGTGTTTTGTTTTCAGGACTGCAGGTTAGAATGTTTTTTAATAAAAATGTGACTTGAGTTAGTTGGAGAATAAAAACTTTGGGATTCTTCAAAATATTTTAGCAAATGAGAGAATTATTTCAAAATTCTATAGCCTCCTAACTACATTTCCAGCCTGCTGAATTATTTATAAAAATACAAGGATGATGAAAGATATTAAAACCATATGATAATAATTACAATCATACTTACTACCTACCACAGAATGTGATTAGCATATTATCTTTCTTTTATTCCTTAAAATACCCATGCAAGATAAGTATTATCATCTCATCAACATAAAATGAAACGGAGGTACAGGACAGTTACGTAGCATAAGATTTCACAACAGATAAGCACTTTGGAGTTAGCATTTGAACTTCGTCTGAGATTACAGGAGGGGTATGCTCAATTCTTTGCTGTAGCTAGTTTTCTGCTTTTCTTAGCAAATAAAACCTTCTCAGTATATTTCATAATTTGCTTGAATGTATACATTTTTCCAGATGTAATAGTATCAAAATTAACATCTGAGTTACCTGATCCATGCCACACAGAAAAGGAATGGGAACTGGTTTAGCATCCAAAAAGAAGATGCTGTTGGAAATAAATTCTTTCATTCTTTAAGCTTTGTCTGAATGTGGCAAAATTCTACAGCATAACTTCGCTTCCTGGTCCAGAAGTATTTGTCAAGATTTCTAAGCAAAATATTTAAACGTATGTCAGCTACTAGTAACTTAAGATGGGACATGGAGGCAACTGTTTGTACCAATATTAAACAGAATATCAGAATTGGAAGAAACATACAATACAAGCCTGGCTTTGTATACTATACATAGTCTCATGAAGTTAGGTACAAATTACACTTTGTAAATCAGAGTGATCTATTTTCCTACTCAAGGTTTGCATTTATAGGAAATCCTACAATATATATATATTTTAGGAAACTAGAGAACTTCCTTTATATAGTCCTTAAATGTTAAATGTTGATGCTCTCCAAATTTTATTACTCAAGATCTTTTTTCAATCATACTTGTATGCGTGTTACAAGAAAATCCATAAGGGTTCCTCTTTTCCTGTAGATTCAATCAAAATTCCTGAGATTAACTCTAGTGCTTTTTTATCATTTGCTTCCAGTTTACCTTCCCAGTTACTTACATCAATTATTTACTATTTTTTCCCTCTTTCATTCAACCACATCTCGCTGACCACGCATTTCATTTATACACATGCACACGTATGTGAACAAGCACATACGCCTATCTACAAACTCATATACACATTCATTTACACAGTCACATTTCCCCTCTCATATCCATACATACCCATACTTATCTGTTCATATCTATTCATGCACATATCCCAATCATTCATACCCCTCCACACACATTCACACACTTAGAACATTTAACAATTCTTACCCGTCCGTACACTAACACTCATATAATATATCCACTCTCATTTATACACACACACACATACACACATCCATCCACTTATACTCAAGGACATACCCACACCCATACAGTTACCTATTTACATGCTCACATATGCATACACTCACACTCAACTACACATACTCACACACATACCTATAATCCAACCCATCTACTCACACCATCCTTACATAACCACCAACCAATATCCTTTTACACACTCATACTCACGTACACACTCATCCATTCACACACTCATCTACTCATATACATACCCACCTGCTCATAGTCATACTCATACTCACACCTCCTGCACACACTTCCATGACATACATCCATCTGTTCTTCCTACCACAAACCAACTCCCACCATTTTTAAGCATATATATGGTCTTTTAGGGTCCCACATCTTTGCATATGCTGCTCTGTCAGCTGAAAATAATTTTCCCTCTTTCTATCTAATGGCTGTTCATCTTTCAAGAACTAATGCAAATGATACTATTATTTGCACACAAATGTTCACAGTAACTTTATTTTTAATAGCCAAATTGTAATCAGTCCAAATATTTCTGAACAAGTAAAGCAAATGATGGTACATACCAACAAATACTACTTAGTAATTAAAAACAGCCAATTATTAACTTATTGACTGTCTAGCCAGTATTTCCTTGATGTTTTTCTTTTAGTATTTAAATTACCACTTCCCCACCATCAGCTTTTTCTCAATATCTATGAACCTATTTATTTTATTTATTCTGTTTTTTTAAATCTATGTATAAGTGAGATCACACACTATTTGTCTTTCTGTCTGACTTATTTCACTTAGCATAATACCCTCTAGGTGCATCCATGTTGGGGCAAATGATAAGATTTTTTATCTTCTTTTGAAATTGATAGTCAGATACATATTTTCATTTCTTCATTGTTTTTCTTTATTCTTTTAAAGTATATTTTATTGATTATGCTATTACAGTTGTCCCAATTTTTTTCTCTTTGCTCCCCTTCATCCAGTACCTTCCTCTATCCAACAATCCCTCCCCTCTAAGTTCATGTCCATGGGTCATGCATGTAAGTTCTTTGGCTTTATCCTTTCCTATACTATTCTTAGCATCCCCCTGTCTGTTTTTTTACCTAATTGTGCTTCTTAATCCCTGTACCATATCCCCTTTTCTCCCCCTTCCCCCAACCAGCTGATAACCCTCCAAATGATCCCCATGTCAATTATTCTGTGCCTATTCTGGTCATTTGTTATTTATTTATTTATTTATTTTTACACATTTAATTTATTATTTTCAGAGAGAGGGAAATGGAGAGAGGCAGAAAGGGAGAGAAACATCAATGTATGGTTGCCTTTCACCTGCCTCCAGCTACCGACCTGGCTGGAGACCTGGCTTGCAACCTGGTTACATGCCCTGGCTGGGGAATTAAACCAGCAACCTTTGGGTTCACAGGCCAGTGCCTATCCACTGAGCCACAAGCTAGGGCTTGCTTAGTTTGTTTTTTAGATTCAGTTGTTGATAGCTGTGAGTTTGTTGTCATTTTAATGTTCATAGCTTTGATCTTCTTTTTCTTAAAATAAGTGCCTTTAACATTGCATTTAATAATGGCTTGGTGATGATGAACTCCTTTGGTTTTACCTTGCCTGGGAAGCCTTTTATCTGCCCATCCATTCTAAATAATAGCTTTGCTGGATCGAGTAATCTTGGTTGTAGATCCTTGCTTTTCATCACCTTGAATATTTCTTGCCAGTACCTTCTTGCCTGTAAAATTTCTTTTGAGAAATCAACTGATAATATTATGGGAATTGCTTTGTCAATAACTCTATTCTTTTCTCTTGCTGCTTTTAAGATTCTTTCTTCATCTTTAACCTTTGGCATTTTAATTATGAGGAACCTTGGTGTGGCCCTCAATGGATCTAACTTGCTTGGGACTCTCTGTGCTTCCTGGACTTAAAAGTCTATTTCCTTTGCCAAATTAGGGAAGTTGTCATTTTTTCACATAAGTTTTCAATTTCTTGCTGTCCTCTTTTCCTTCTGGCATTCCTATGATTCGGATGTTGGTATGTTTAAAGTTGTCCCAGAGATTCCTAAGCCTCTCCACATTTTTTTACATTCTTAATTCTTCATTGTGTACTACTTGACTGTTTATTTTTTCCTTATGTTCCAAATTGTTGATCTGAACCCTGGCTTCCTAACCTTTACCATTGGTTTCTTTAGGATTTTCCTTTGTTTCCCTTAGCTTAGCCTTCATTTCTTCCCTTATGCATTTGTCATACTTAATCTTTTCTGTCAAGTCTGTGAAAATCATTATCACCAATGTTTTGAACTCTGCATCTGTTAGGTTGGTTATTTCCTCATTGCTTAGTTTCCCATAGGAACCTTGATCTGCTCTCTCTTTTGGGGCATACTTCTCTATCTCATCAACTTGGCAGCCTCCTGTGTTTAGCTCTGTGTCTTAGGTAGAGCTGTCACACCTGATATGTTGTAAGGGGTAGGGTCTTAAGTATTCGTCAGTGCGGAGCGACCATTCCATGAAGTTATGGTGCTATATGTGGAGGAGGGTCTGAAAGGGAACAGTGCCACTTGCTCAGCACTTGCCCCTTTTCCAGATACTTTTTTCACTTCTCATATGGGACTGGCACACCTCTAACTTGCCCTGGTTGCGGTTCCACAGCATGTGAATTTGTGGGCATTTTAGGACAGTGGGGGCTCTCTAAACAAATGGACTGTGCTTCTTCTGTTGCCCCAACCCCTAGCGGTTTTCATAGTCAGAAACAACATGGCTTTATTCTCCCTGGCATTGGAACCATGAGCTGCATGGCCTGGTCTGGGTCTGGGATCACTCCCCAGGTGTCCCTCCCAACTTTTATAATATATGACTGTACTTTCCACCAGCCAGCCACAGCCACTGCCTTGTTAACGCCACCGCCACCAATGCTGCTGCCACTACCATCATCACACCAAGTCCTCTCTACCCTAGCTCTGCCCCTTCCTACCTGTCTGGATGATGTTACTTCTTTACATCTTTGTTTGTTGGACTTCTGTGCAGTTCAAATTTCTGATAGTTATGGTTGTTTTTAGTTTTGAGGTAGCTGTATTTTTTCTTACGGTTGTGGAGGGAGGCAGAGTGTGTCTACCTACATTTCAATCTTGGCCGGAAATTCTCAGATTTTTATCTTTTTATTGTTGAATAATATTCCATTGTATATGAAGTCTGTTCAGCCATGTAATGTGAAAACTAGAGACATTTATTGAAGAAGAAGATATAAGATACAAGAAACATTGTACATAGAAAAATGATGTCTCAGTCCCCTTCAAAATAGGCCCCTTGGGACCTCACAGTTCTTCTAGAATCTGTCTCTTCTACTGTTCAAAACACTCTGCAAAAGCCTTTGTTTGAATCACCATCAGCTGCTCCATTGTATCTTCCTGAATCTCATCAACTATCTGAAATATCTTCCCTTTCAAAGATGATTTTAGTTTTGGAAAATCCAAAAGTTACAAGGCACCAAATCTGGGCTGTAGTGAGGCTGAATCACCTGGGTGATTTGACATTTTGCCAAAAAACTCTGCACAAGACATCATACATGAGCAGGTGCGTTGTCATGAAGCTGCCAATCACCAGTTGCCCATAGCTGCACCTTCTGAATCATCTAAATAGTTTCTTCAAAGGAATGTTTAAGCTTAATGCAAAATTTGATTTTTGCATTACTACTCATTGAGTCATTTAAAATGTGATGGCCACACAGTACACATGTTCAATAGTAGCATCTATTGCCCCCACAGACTAGTATAGTGAAGTCATCATTATTCACACATGTGCATTCCAGTCCACTCTCCTTGGCTTCCAGGTTACATTGATATTTCACAACCATTCTCATAGTAACAATGGCTGAACGTTTTCTGGACCAACCTCATATATGTATGCCACTTTCTTTATCCACTTACCTATTGAGGGATATCTAGGTTGCTTCCATATTTTAGCTATTACTAGTAATGCCACAATTAACATAGAGGTGCATATATCTTTTTGAATTAATATTTTTGTTTACCAAGAAGTGGAATTGCTGGATGATATAGTAGCTCTATTTTTGATTTTTTGGGTAATCTTCCTACTGTTTTCCATAGCAGCTATACTAAATTATAATCCCACTAACAGTGTATGAGGGTTCTCTTTTTGCTACATCCTCAATAACACTTGTTGTTTGTTGTTATTGATGGTAGCCATTCTAACAGGTGTGAGATGATATCTCATTGCTCTTTTAATTTGCATTTCTCTGATGATTAGTGATGTTGAGTATTTTTTCATATGTCTGTTGGCCATCTTTATGCTCTTTTGGGAGAAATGTCTATTCAGGTCTTCTGTCTGTGTTTTAATTTGATTTCTTTAATTGTATAAGTTCTTTATATAGTTTGGATATTATCTACTTATTGGACATGTTATTGGCACATAGTTCTCCCATTCAGAAGGGTGCATTTTTGTTTTGATGATGGGTTCTTTGGCTGTGCAAAAGTTTTTAGTGTGACATAGTCCCATTTGTTTATTCTTTCTTTGGCTTCCCTTGCTTGAGGAGATATGTGAAAAAACATATTGCAAAGAGTGATGTCAAAGAGTTTACTGCAAAAGAATCGAATTATTAATACATGAAACAGCATGGATGACCCTCCATGATGGTGTGGTATACTGGGGATTTTTTTTTTCTTACTAAAATTGTGTGGGAGAAAAAAATAATTCTCTACCCTCTTTGGTTCAGAGGCTGGGCCTGTGAAACTAACTGACAAATGACAGATTAAGAAGAAAAAAGCAAACAGGATTAATTAACATGCGCATTGCATATACACATGGGAGGACTTGGTGATGAGTAGCTCAAGGAGTAGTAAGAATTTGAGGTTTATATAAAACCTTAACAAAAATTATTAAGTTTGTGGGAAAGTGACAAGGCAAAGGAAAAGGGATGTATAAGGTTCAGGGGCAGCAAACTGTGGGAAGGTAAGTATATGGGAGAAAATAGTAGACGATAAAGGCTATTTAGTGATGCTATTACGTAGGTTCCTCTTGGTTCCTGTCTCTGGACTGATGAGTCTAGAATTGTCTCCTGATGAGCTCTGCCCATCCCTGTTGCAGGGAAGGGAGGAAAACACCTTCACAAATGTATGTTCTGCTTTTAGGCAAGGTAGCGGGAAGGCAGAGAGCTTTCCTTGTATCTTTTCTTTTTTTTTCTGAATTGCCTGCAACTCAAAATAACCCAAAGTGGCATATTCTGATACCCTCCAGTTCCAAATAGGAAATGACTCTACGAAAATGGAAAAACCTTCCTAGCTCAGAATCCAAACTGAAAGTGACCCTCTCCACTTACAAGGGTTTAAATATCCACCTCCAATTAGAGAAGATTGATCATGGTCCTGAGAAAACTGTTGAAAGTAGAGAAGGAAAACATTATTATGCACACAGTGCTCTCATCAACAAGAAATGTTGTCCATTAGCCAGGAACAGAGTGTATTTAAGTCAAGTTTCTAAAGAAAATATTCCATACAGACTCCTCTTGATGTAAATATGCAAATACCAAAACAGAATAGTCCAAGAGACTAGTGGAGAACAAACTTGAAAAGTGGACAGCAAAGATGTATAGACAGCATTGAGGAGGATGTGGAATTTGGGAGGATTATTCCCTTAGTGACACTGGTTGAAGGTTCTCACCAGAGCTAGAGAGATTCCGGACCCCACTCTATAAACATTATGTGCAAATTTATAGTTTTTTACTATAAAGTGAATTGTAAATCTCATTCTAGAGGGCTGACTGGGGCATCTCTGAGAGGCCCCTGGGATGGGCTCCCCAACCCCATGGTGTTTCCATTGGAATCTAGAGTTGCTGACTGTGAGCAGACTACTAAGGCTCAAGCACAGTGTAGGCAAACGAGTCAACATTTTTGCAGAAGGCTACATTCACAACACCGCTCTCTTTCTGTTGGTGTTTTGGCTTCCTAGTACTGCTGTATGTAGCAAGATGCCACAGCTTGGCTGTACCTTGATTTTAGCCTCAGGGGATCCATGGTGGACTTCTGACTTCAAGAACTCTAAGATAATTATTGATTGGACCCACCATTTCTTATCCTGCTTTCTCCAGAATTTAATGGAGTTAAAATATAAGCCACACATTTTTTAGAGATGAGCTGCTTAGAAGTGCCTTATTCCTCCAAAGCAAATTAGTAGTGGGGTCCACCACAGGATGCCACATTCTTTAACTCCTTTCTAATGGCATCTTGCCCGTATTGTGTTGGATTCGTCTGGATTTAAAGTGGAGAAGTCAGACTTTGGAAACAATGAAGCAAATTGAAAGAGAACACAGAAGATGGGGGAGGGGAAGCCTACTGAAAACAAGAAAGGAAAAATTGGCCCCCAAAGAGCTGATTTTAAGTTGAATTCTTCTGGTCAAATATCCCTATCTTTCTGTACCCAAGTATAACTTAAAAGTCACAGGGATCTTCCTTTTGTTTACTAAAGGAAAACAGAACAAAGCAGTTGATGCTCTCACTGATTTCCTTGCTATTTGATAGTTAATGGCCATGGGGTGGAAGGAGGCTTTTGGTAAACTTTAAACCACAAAAAAACTACAGGCTCAGGATGTTTGAAATGAAGAGCTGTTACCACATTTCATGCTGGGCTTGGGCTGGGGGGACATGGAGAGTTAATGAGTTCCACCAGAAGACTCCTTTTAGTGGTTTTTCTCCAGCATGTAAGCTTTCTGTCATGTAGGATTCCTAAGCAATGAGAGGTTGTAGTATATGGACAATTCCTAACCATCAGCAAGCTTAAACCATCTGGCTTGTGAAAGAGGGCCTTGTTCATGAGATTCATGATTGTCAAATGTAATAACAATAGGTTGTTGATGACTTGTTTACCTAGGAGGATGAAAGATGTCAGGAGACCAGCAATAGAAATCCCACGTTTAGAAACAGCCTTCAGTTTGTGCAGAAACCTCCAAGTGTTCAGAGTCGGGAGCAGGGAAGTCATGCTGTGCATATCAGAAAACAGAGGCACATTCATTACCCATGCAGCAGAAACTGAACCTGCCTCATGGGCTCGGCCCTGTTTTTGACTTTCTTCCCAGGGACTTTCCTCAGGAACAGCTTTGGATGGAGAGAGCATTATTACCAAAAGGTGTTGATGACTGTAATGAACTGTAATGACGATCCATTTAAGTGTTAGCCAGGCTCTGGGAGGCACTGACCTCCCGGAGATGGATAACACTAAGGTACAATTTTGAGGCTGCTGTGGGTTAAGTGGGTGATGTGGTTAATAAAAGGTTCCTCCGGGATACACTGGAGCCCAGCTTTCATGTGCCAACTATCCTGGCCAAGCTACTCCCTTCAAGGGCAGCTATATTCTTCACTGTTTCCACCTGAATGCACTAGTCCACTGACTATGCTTCTGATACTATCACTCTGTGGCTTGGAAGCCCATGCCAAAGACACTGCCCTGAGTTAGCACTCCGAGACAATAAATCATGAGTGTGAAGACAGTGGGGACTTTGAGCAAGCATTATCACATGATGGGGACTAGTAAACATGCATCTACTTGCAATTTTTTTAAATTCAATGCTGAAATAAGGGTATCTGTAGTTTTCCTCCATTATTTTTTCTCATGATAATTTTAATTTTTGACAGTTGATGGGTAATGTATTTCATTTTAGGTTGAGAAGAAACTATTGTGCTATTCTTACACATTTTTGGTTTGAACTAATTTATCAGTGGTACTTGACAAAATGGTCAGCTTGATAGAAAGAAAAAATGTACCAAACTCTATAATTCCTACAAAGAAGAATAATTCCCTTATGAAGTATTTTCAGTCCAAATCTTGGAAAATCGGCATATATTGCTAATAGCTTGGTTACAATTCTTTTTTATTGACAGACTCTTTCTTTAGATAAATAAGAAATTCAACATTTTTATTTGTAGACTCAATGATAAATCAAAGACTGTTGGCTTAGGCAGAAGAGTAGCTCTTAATATGTTAATGGATAACAATACTTATGGGAATGCCTCCAATAAGTTCAGATGGTCTCCAAAACATGTTTTTGCCTGTTGGTTCTTCTTTTTCTTTTTCTTTTTTTTCTTCCATCATCCCTCCTGTGGCTGATCTAAACACTGGCTGCTTCACTATTTTTTTTCACTCTGAAGTTAGATTCATCATTTCCTATGACCCTCCTATAATGTATGAAAATTGCTTTCATGTCACTGGTTCCTTCTTTTACCCTTTGATGATTCCCTCCTCCAAGAATCAGCTATTTCAGCCTCACTCGACTTTATTAGGAAGTTTCCTTTCTGACATTTTACCAATACATACATATTTCATGCCTTTAGTAACTATCTCCCATGAAAAAGATTACAACTAGCTTCCCAGTTTCTTGAGAGCAAATGTTCCTTGAAGTGATTTTCAAATGTTTAATTGAGAAGAAAAATGGGGGTGGAGGGGCATTTTAAAGCAAGGATCACAAATAGTCACAAATTCAAATGTTTTGAGAATCAAGCATGAACCTATACATTAACAAATCAAGAGGTTGATGAGAAACTTTGGAAGAGTGAAGATTGGCTGTTCAACCTATAGGTACAGTCCTTAGTGTCAGCTTATGTTGGATGTTGCCACATCTTCCATGTCTTCAAATGAAACCAAAAATACAGATTTTATGGGACAGCTCCCAATTTTAAAATAATGGAAACTAACTCAAACATTTTTAACTCAATGCTGACCAGAAAGAACTATGGGCCAGATATGGCCAATGAATACTGCTTTGAAGTTTGAGAAAGAGCTATTTGGAATAAAATTTCATTATTGGAATAGAATTTCCCAAAATGTCAGAAAATATGGTATGTAGAATTGTCTACTGTTCATTGGCCTGACTCCCCCACATTTCTGTGCGTATTCCCTGAATTTCTATACATTATAGGCTTCTGCATAATGTGATTATATAGATGCTTCCCGTAACCAGTTCTCTACCACATCTCACGTCAATATTACAATTACACAGTCACACCTCTGTGGCATGCAGGACTCAAGTACTCTGTGATTTGGATACTCAATATGGAGTGAAAATTACAGGCTCCATCTAACAATAGCTGTCATAAGGTGATATTTTGAGCTTCAACATCCTAAAATACGCTTGCAGAAGGCTCTACTTAGAAGTATAAAGAGTGCATTTCTCCCAGTTTATGTTTCCATAGCTTCCTAACACCATAGATTATTATGTCTATGCCTGACAGATTGAGTGAGAGTGAGGGAACTTGTTTGTTGGTTTAAAGTTTCTTTACAATTCACAATGGAATTACCAATATGGACAGCCATATTCCTCACAACCGTAAGCCTCAGGTAAAATATTTCCATATTTTACCTTTCAGATGCCGCTCCTGTCTTCCCAAAGCCATATCATCTCCAATTCCCAAGTACTCTAACCTGGCCTTTTGTCCATTCATATCAAAACTACTGAGAACTGCCAAAGCCATTGGTCCATGTGGCACCCAGAAGGGGGTGCAGAGAACCAGCCAGAGTGAGCTGAACCAGCTCCCCTCAACACTTCCTGGTCACTCAATCTATGAAGGTGATCACTTTATTCTGACTTCCTCTGTTGCAATGGTGGTCTATGGCTGGACAGTCTGCAGCTGAAGAGTGTCATATAAAATTAAGGAAAATGTGAATATGCCTAAAATGGCAGTTTTCCTTTTACAACTTAGTTCAGTCACAACTAGAAGATTCAGGTATAAGGAGACTAAATGGTAATAGGAAAAAAAGCAATAAAAATTAAATAAAAAAATAGAAAATAGTAAAATAATAGAAGAGCAATATTTTCTGGCTATTGAGACATGGGGATGGCATATAAATTACAAAATTATGTTTTTATTGCTCCAAATGAGTTGAGGTTAAATGTTAAGACAAGCATAATTTTTTCTAAGATGCTATGAAATAATGTATCTGGGGTTATAGTTATTGCAATAGTAAGGAAATACACAATTTGAATATCACAGATTTTATTACTTGTATTCTGAGGGTGTTTATATTAGTCAAGAGACAGAATTCATAGCATTTATTTATTTTTTAATTAAAAAATATTTCATTCCTTATTTTTTAGAAAGAAGGGGAGGGAGGGAGAAAGAAAGGGAGAGAAACATCTATGTATGGTTGCCTTTCACCTGCCTCCAGCTAAGGACCTGGCTGGAGACCTGGCTGGAGACCTGGCTGGAGATCTGGCTTGCAACGGTTATGTGCCCTGGCTGGGAATCAAACCAGCAACTCTTAGGTTCGCAGGCTGGTGCCAATCCACTGAGCCACCAGCCAGGGCCCCTAGCACTTATTTAAATGATGAGAGTTTAGTACAAAAATCTGTTAACCAGGAATGAAGGTGTTACCTAGTAACTAGCAGAGTAAAAAGAGAACACTACCATATAAACGAGGTGATAACTACCATTCCTATGATGCAGTATCAAAGGGAAGAGGTCTGAATTATTAAAACTTAGAAACTTGGAACACATGTTGAATGGAGCTGAAAATCAGGCCTGTAAGGACAAGGCTCAGACTGACTGGTGGTACCTGGCTGGGGAGAAAAAGTGAGTTTGGCTTGCAAGTATCAGAAAACTGTAAACCGGTTTCAGTTGCTGCTACCGGAAAGAACTGCTTCTGCTAGGGTGAAGAAGTGTTGGTGGGGTGATGTTCACAGGAACCACAAGCAGACAGGAAGCCTTTAAAAAGGAGCAAATCCTGTCTTCTTCCAACCTCGCATTCTCCCGCTATGACCACGATTGGCAGAGCATTACAGATCCAGTGGGCAAAGCAGAAATGGGGTATGCAGAGTCCCAGTGACTACGTCAAAGCTGAACATAGAAAAGAGCATTCTGAGTATAGAAACAATGAATTAATAACTGGTACAACAATGATGCCTCCTAGCTCTTTTAAAAGGTCATGATGGACAGTAAAATATGACATTCAAATTTATTTTCCAGAAGTAAAATATGTCATTCAAATTTGCTAAAAAAAATATTCTAGGAAAAGATGGGTTGTGAATCACTATTTTAAAAACCATTTGTTCAATATTTACAGTTTCAAGTTGTTGATTTCTGATTGTCAGGAATAAGTATATATTTAATAATAAGTTGATTTTTAACCCCAAACATATGCTTTCTCAAATTTTTTTTCTCTCATCAAAAAGATCTTCAAATTTTGAAATATTACTATTAGAATTCATTTTATGCTAAACCAGTACAACTATCAAAATACAACTCTAGTCCTGGCTAGTGGCACAGTGGATAAGGCACCAGTCTGCAAACCCAAAGGTCACTGGTTCGATTCCCAGCCAGGGCACATAACCAGGTTGCAAACCAAGTCTCCAGCCAGGTCTGTAGCTGGAGGCAGGTGAAAAAGGCAACCATACATTGATGTCTCTCTCTCTCTCTCCCTCTCTTCCTTCCCCTCTCTCTAAAAATAATAACAAAAAATAAATAAAATGTTTTTTAAAAAATACAACTCTATCTCAATTAGTAGTAGGTTTTCACGTGAGAACAAGACTTCTAAAAAGTGGCTAAGATACACTGGACATTTACTTATATTATGGACATAAAGCCTGAGAGAGGTATTTACATGGTGGCTCCCAACACTTTCAGGGACCAAAGTCCATCCAGGTCTCTGCTCTGTCATGTCAAGATTGCATGAATGTAATCTAGTTCAATATGGCTGCTGGAGCTCCAGTCATCACATGCATCCTCTAAGCATCAGTATGAAGGTAGGGAAGAGGAGCAAGCTATATATATCCTTACATTTCAAGATTTCTTGCAAGTCATACACAGTACTTCACTACCTATGAAGGAGCCCATACACTTTTAACTGGAAAACCATGTGCCTAACTAAAAGTTGGTGCTCTCTTAATTTGAGTGAGTTAGGCAGAATAACTATTTGTAGGGAACTGGCTGTCTCTGCCTGACTCTGGGAGGGATATTAGCTCATCAACCGTTAGTCTTAATGTGAGTAAGTCTATCAGCTCCTACTTGAAAGTGAGATTTCATAGATAAGGAAGACTGGAGGGCACTAGGTAGGGAGAGAAGTCTGCTGAACAGGATGGATGGAGGAGACTTAAGGGTGAACCTGCTCTATTTTACAATTTTCCCCAGAACCAGGATTAATCCCAACTTTATCTTATTTATTCATTTCTCCATTTAAAGAATTTGAATTCTCTAGCAACAGGGAAGGGCTCATGTATCACATATTACTTTTTTCCAAAGGACTGAATTTTTTAAAGATTTAATCACTTTGTGTTCTTTCCCTCTTTTATAGAGAAATGCCTTCTAATGCTAAGATGGGTTTTGTATTTCCCATTTTATTATATTCATCTTTGTGAGTTTGTCTCTCCCTTCCCATTAGCCCCAAAGGGCATGGAAACACGACAGCATATTGATAAAATGTGATGCCTTCCAAGATGCTTTTTAAATCTCATGTACAAATATGGTCAAAATGAATAATTCAGGCCGATTAAAATGAACATTTCTCCATGGATGCTTGGGGTGAAACTAGCTGGCTCTGCAAAGTGGTTCTTTAGAAACTAGCAACACTTATTTACAATGTGTCTGGCTGACAGGCCAATTTCTTAAGTAATTTAAGTGGATGTATTTAGTACTTTCCTACATTTCTGCTTTTAGAACTAACTTACAGAATAGCCCAGTTGAGCATGCCATGTCTTGTCAGAATCACTGGCAGAAATGTCATACATTTTTCCATTTCCAAAAATTGCACTCACTTCCAGCTACCTCGTCTTTTATCATTTTGATGCCTTAGATCACAATAAGACAGAAATTTTAGGAGGACATTGGAGGAGGAAAGAGATGGTAGAAAAAGAAAAGAAAATTCTATTGGGAATTTTATGATGCTTATGTTGGCTTCAGAAGAAATATGTGTAGTGCACACACAGCTGCAAGCATGAAGATCAATTCCTAATCAAGGTGGTGAATTGGCTGCAAACTGAACACCATCTGGTCTCTCTGGGCAGCCTTCCCCTACACCCTGCACCCATTCTATTGCTCCAGCTCCCCCTCACCCATCCCCACACTTGGTTAGTAATGTAGATTTTTCTTAAGGATGTTGGTGAGATCAGGAAAAGGATCTGCTTTGCATACCATGCAGGGGAAAACTTCATCTAGAAAACTGCTTATCACAAAATAAAAGATCCCTGCCACTTAAGGAAAAATGCTGTCTTTGGTAACCCCAATCTGTTCTTTCCTGCTTTTTCTATTGCAGGGATTTCTCTTCTTTCCTGCCCTCGTTCTCTCCTCCCTTTTGCCTCTCCCTTCTCTTCAAGGCTGGTGGGGGCTTAATTACCCTCCTGTGGTGCATATGAATTGTCCATTAAAACAGGGATAAAAACGAAAGAGAAGAAGCTCTGTCGGTGGAATCTGAGGCAGGATGAATAATGGAAACTTCAGTACTGGAGCCAAAGAGAGCTGGAATTGACTCCCAGTTCTGTCATTTAGACACTGACTCTCTTGGGCAAGTTATTTGTCTTTTCTGAGTCACAATTTCTTCATTTATAAAATTGAAATAATACCTGCCCCACAACCATTTGAGATTTACATTATGTATATAAAAATTAGTACAATGTCTAATGCATAGTTGTCATTCAATGAAATATAAGTTCTCTTACCTTATCATAAGAGAAATGGAGGCATTGTTGGAGCAACTCCTGGGGCCTTCTCAGCCTTCTAACCTGCTGGGAACAGTGTGTGTGTGAGTGTGTGTGTGTATATGAGAGAGAGAGTAGCAGGGATAGACAGGGAGGGAGAGAGGTTTTGAACAAATTTAGAAGTTGATTTGACCATGTTGAATTTTGCAATCTGTCTTCTTAACTACTTTTGGTGTCTGCAACTTCCTGGTCTCAAGAAAAATCAGAAACCAGAGATCCTTGGTGACCAAAAAATCAAACCCAACAAAGCAGAGTGGTTTGAGCGGTTAGTTCACCCATTTGCTGATAACCCCTCATGAAATAATATTGCCAACTTCCTATGTTCGCTAGGCCCACTTTCTCCTTTGGATGGTGCTGATTGAGTGATAAATTTTGTTTCTCTAAGCTTCATTTTCTGTGCTGACCATTCTGGGGCCAACACATTCTTTTGTCACATGTGTTAATATCACTGTCTTAGGATCTGTCAAAATGAAGAATAACTTCCTTTTCTGTGCCAGACCTCATTTGATAGTCATAACTGCAAAGAGTCAGACCTTTCTTGGCACCAAAATACAGGAACTGGGCAGAGACCCCACAGCTCTTCAGGGCCTTTATCAAGCTCAGTGCCCAAACAGAATGTTGGTATTACTAGCACTGCCATTCTTGCTCTGACTGAACTCAAGTGTCTGCCTGCCCTGGTCAAGTGCCTATGATTGGGAGTGGATGCTACAAAGCCTCTAATGCAGATCTAGGTCATGCTTCAGAAAGGAAAGATGATCCTAAGACTTCTGAAAAATAATATTTCTTTTTTTTTAAAGATTTTATTTATTATTTTTAGAGAGAGGGGAAGGGAGAGAAACATCAACGTATGGTTGCCCTTCACCTGCTTCCAGCTATGGACCTGGCTGGAGACCTGGCTTGCAACGTGGTTATGTGCCCTGGCTGGGAATTGAACCAGCCACCTTTGGGTTCACAGGCTGGTACCTTATCCACTGTGCCATCAGCCAGGTCTGAAAAATAATCTTTCTTGAGGGTAGGTTATAAGCCTGAGGTAAAATTGTGGCATGCCTTTCTCCATGGCAAAAATTCCTTAGACTTTAGCCCTTTTTCTACTAGATTTTTTTGGAAAATCATTGGCCATGTTTTTATTAAAAAAATATTTGGAAGATGGTAGGTAGATAGATAGATATAGATATGTAAAATAGGATAGTGAGCATGCTAGTTATAAAAAAGAGCATCAGGCAAAGTTTGAACTTGTTTATCCCAGGAAGACCTATCTGTATATATCCCACCAGGAAGAGTATAGGCCTGACATACATTTTTGGTTTGACAGTTATGGCCACAATTTATTAATATTCTATTCCCATAATAAAGAAAGGTAGACACCTGGTAGGTTATAAGGCATTTATGCCTGCTCTGAGAGTTTTCATCATATTTTAATTAAAATTCATAATATTCTCAAAATATTCACGGTCCAATTATTTCTTCTGTAGGAGTTCTTCACCTTAGACCCTCAGATACTCAAAAAGTCTGGTATAGGACTATATCTTAAGTAATATATACATAGAACAAGTAAAAATATTTGCTAAATTATTTCCGTAAAATTGGTTTCACTTATAATGGTAAAATTTTTCTTTTTTGCTTTTAAAATCATTATTCTGAAAAGAGGTCCACAGGCTTCAAAGGACCATGAAAGGGGTCCCTGGCATTAAAAGTTAAGGGTCCCTAAGGTAGTTGGAGAACGTCTTTTCCCCTGGTCTGCAGTTTCATTAATCCAATTTTCCCAGTTTTCGGTTCTCTCTTTTGTGATCACCACTCTGCTTCTGGTGGTTTGTGTCATACGTGTCTGTGATGTGCTGTAAATGTCCATCTTTGCGGGGGCAGAATACTCATTTCAGTAACAGTGTAAATCATAATGGAAATTTTCTTCAAATTTATTTCAACACTCACTGAAGAAATCCTATGTACTTGTTGCTGGGCTAGTCAAAGAAGATACTAGGTTCAAAAATACTTCCATCTAACAGGTGTATGCACATGTGTGCAATAACTTCTTGATGTGTTTCCCTCATAGATCCTGGAGGCACCTAAGGTGTAATGGGGACTTTCCAGTGTTCTAGACTGCCGCTCTGCACTGGAGCTCTGAGTTATGCTCTGTAGATCTAAGGTTCTATCAAAAATGTGGAACCCCAGGAAAGCCAACTTCTGCAACACTTGCCCTCAAAAGAAGTCCCAAATGAATCTAAGCTGAAATCAGAGCAAGGGCTAGAGAAAGATTTCTTTGTTCATGGAAAGAGGAAAGCAGAAAAGGGTTTCCCAAAAACTGGAACAGACTCTCCACCATTCTAAAGAACCTACCTTTCTTATCAACCAAGCCCTTCTGTCTGGTGACTCCTCTTCTAACATTTTGCCAGAAACAGAGCATGTCAATCCTAGTGAAAAAATAAAGACGAACCCTCAGAAAAATAGACCTGGAACTGTAATACTCTCAAAACGGTCCAGTAAGAGAATTATGTCGGAAAGCCAACCCCGACCACCGGTGATCCCATCCCGCAGGCCTGGGCTCCAGATATGCTATGTCTGTGGCCGAGAATTTGGATCCCAATCCCTTGCCATTCATGAGCCTCAGTGCCTGGAGAAGTGGCGCATTGAAAACAGCAAGTTGCCCAAGCACCTGAGGAGGCCGGAACCCACCAAACCACAGCCTCTCGGGAGCCGTGGATCCTATGATCTTCAGGCAGTGAATGAGGCAGCGTTCCAGAGTTCTCAGGCTCAGCTACTGCCCTGTGAATCCTGTGGCCGCACCTTCTTGCCCGACCATCTTCCTGCGCACCAGAGAAGTTGCAAGCCAAAGGGGGAGAGGCCCAGAGAACGAGACCCCAGCAGTTCTAATGATCTTAAGAAAGCTCCCGATGGCATCCCAACTCCACCAAAGACGCTCATCTGTTACATTTGTGGTAGGGAATTTGGCACCCTCTCCCTTCCTATTCATGAGCCCAAATGCCTGGAAAAGTGGAAAAGAGAAAATGAGCGGCTCCCCAGGGAGCTCCGCCAGCCACTCCCACAGAAGCCTCAGCCCCTTGTTCCTGGAGAGGGGCCAAGTCAAGCTCAGCTTGTGCCCTGCCCAAACTGTAGCCGGACCTTTGCCCCTGATCGCCTTCTGGTACATCAGAGAAGTTGTAAAGCTCAACCAAGTGGGCCTCAAGTTCACAACTTGACCTTAGGGAATAAAGGTGGCTTAAAGGAGCCCCCTAACTCTAAACAGCAAAGGAACATGGCAGCACCCACTGTGACTGATAAGGTAATTCATGCTACATGAGATGCACTGGGTGGACTTGGGAGCACATCCAGCCTCCAGGGGCATGGGAGAAAACTGACTCAGAATCCGCTGCCTCAACCCCTAGAATGGTTTCTTTCAAAGCCTATTTCTGCCCCAACACAGTCTGTCCAAGTTGGCCCCTGTTGAACTCCAGGGGCTGTATGGCAAAGGAGACGTAGGAACATCCTTGCCTGGTGGGTTCATAGTCCCCTTCCATTCTACCACCCAAAAGAAAGAGAGAGAGAGAGAGAGAGAGAGAGAGAGAGAGAGAGAGAGAGAGAGATGGATTCCTTGCTTCCTTGATCCCTCATACCAATAATCCTTGGGAGAGACTGTTATTTGAAAATGAGTCATTAATGCTATGTCTACATTACAGAGCTATAATTCCCGTTCCAAAAGCCAATATTTATTACCAGTTTATTTTAGTCATCTACCTTAGGAATTCACTTTTGGCAATCTGGGTTATGCTGAGTTTATCTTACTAAAATAGAATCTGTGTCAAAAACCCCAAATGACTTTAGCAATAATTAAACACTGGAATACTTGCAGAAAGAGACATGCTCTGTGAATACAGCATGTTTTCTTTTAACACTTACATGATTGTCATATGTGGGAAATTAACCCCAGCATAGACACCCAAGCAACTAGGTGTATGTTCAGGGTTCTGGGAAGTGCTGAATTCCCACTGTTGTTCTGTACTTTGTGTTTGGGTCAGAGGACATGCCCTGACTCACCAGTTGAACAACTATAAATAAGGACAACTCCATGACCCCATGACCCCATGACCCCAGGGGTTGGGCCTTCACCTGAAGTTTCATCATCAACCAGGATTAGGGAAGGATACTTCAAAAAGCATCTACCTGCAAAAAGGGTATAGTCCATGGATTTTGACTGACTATTAATCCAGGAGAGTGGATGTGGTCCTCTGTATCATACCTTACAGAATGTCAGATCATGAAAAATAGGAACTGGTCAGTCTTTCTTTCTTTTTTTTTTAACTTACTACTTGAAACACCCACCTGCAGGGTTCTTTAAATGAATTGTTTTGGAGAAACTAAACCAGAGAGAGTGGCAGGTGAGGGAGAGCTTTTCTTTTTAATCCCAGTTTTCTTCCTTATGTTTGCATTGCATTATTTTGGCAAATGGCTAGTAGTTTCCCCAAACTTCCATGATTAAAATGAAATTGTTATGGACTGGTTGGTTTAGGAGATTTTAAGACAATGATCCTAAAGCCGAGCAGTCCGACTCATGGAACCTGGGTGTGTTTTCTGATGAACCATGAAGAAAGAATGGCTGGTTTCTTTGCTGAATGAAAACCCAAACTCCGAAGTGTGGCATGGACTGCAGGCTGGCCTCATAAACATGATCTGTTTTTCCCATCTCCTGGCTGCTGCTTTCCTTCCAGAACATGTGAGGTCTGGATTCAGAAAGCAAAAGGATCGTGTCTCAGGATCACAGTCAGAAACTCTGTTAGCGTATGACTTTCAGCCCTGTGTCTTGATTGTATGCATTTACTTCAAATGTGCTCATTACAGATCTGGAGATAGGGAAGAGTGTGGTCAGGATTCTTGGGCTTGTTGTTATAACACATACTTTGTGCTCCCAAGAGTGGAGCCAACAGGCTGAGCACAGCATGTTCTCACTCAGTCACGACTGCTAAAAGAGGCTGGCCTGGGCCCACAGCTTCACAAGAAGACACCTTCTGACTCACGCAGTCGTCTGGAGGGGAGAATGTCAGGGGTAGAGGCCAGCCATGGCCCCTGAGGACTCTTGCATTTAGATGAGTGTAGGGGGAATTCAGCAGGACAAGGGCATCTAGAGGACATGGCCTGCCCTCAGACCTGAAAAAGACACGTGTCAGTGAGAAACTGGTGCCCACAGCTGTCAGATGAGTCTGGCCTGTCTGGGGACCATGTGGGCTTTGGTGGAGGTCATAGAAAGGTCATGTAACTCAGGGCCCCCTGAGTTGCCAGATTTAAAGCAAGTTTAGTTTAATTACAATGGAGAAATCTCCTAGGCTTCAAAAGAGGCATAGACTCTTTGAAGCAATGTGCTTGATTCCTTCGCTAACAAAGATACTTGCAGGGCACTGGTGCTTTCAGCAAAGAGCCTCTCCTAGGGACTGTCTCTCTTTTGTTTATGATTTGATCCTGTCTGCTACTGTTGTTTTTTTTTTTTTCCTTTGTCTCATTTAATATTTATTTATTTAAAGATTTCATTTATCATTTTTAGAGAGAAGGGGAAGGGAGAGCGGCAGGGAGGGAGAGTGGTGGAGAGGGAGAGACATCAATGTACTATTGTCTTTCACCTGCCTCCAGCTACAGACCTGGCTGGAGACCTGGCTTGCAACCTAGTTATGTGCCCTGGCTGGGAATCGAACCAGCAACCTGTGGGTTCGCAGGATGGCACCTTATCCACTGTGCCGCCATCCAGGGCCCTTTAACATTTAGATAATGCTGGGAATGATACATTTTCCATAAAGGGCACTGCCCTATGCATTATTAGATTTCAGAGTTTCATCTGCCTGTGATGCCAACTTTTGGCCTGACTGTGATGCACATACATTCCTTTCACAGTTCAAACGTTTGCTTCATCTCTTCCCTTGTCAATTATAGCAGTTTCCCTCTAGTATCCTTGACTTGACTTCTGATTAGAATCAGTGATCTTACCTGACATTCCCATGGGGCCCAGTCTTTTAGTGTATTCAGGTAAGAAAAATATTTTCAGAGCCATGATCATAGTACTTGGAAAACAATCACTCCAGTTGGGCAACAATGACTGTTGCGCTGGCAGAGTGAATTACCTTCTGCTCAGAATGTTCTTCCAGCAGAGATTGGCTCAATTCTCTTATGACACAGAGGCTTCTGTCACCTTTCAATCACTTCTAAACATAAACAAGCGCCACTAAGGCAAGATCTCTTCCAAGAGCTAAGCGGGCACTTTGTGTTAGCCCTGCTAACCACGTGGCAGGCCTGAATCCTCCTGTTGCTTCCCATTCAAAATATAGAGCTGAACTAACCCCCACTGATCCCATAGGAAACTTGCGAAGGATATCAAGCAGTACCTAAGAGGGATAAAGTCCTCAGTGTATTTAGAGGGTGTCACCTCCCTGGCCTTGTGGCTGTCCCATTATATGGGGTTACCCCCAGCACTAAACTCCCATTCTTCCCTCTAAAAAGAGGAAAGCCAGAATAAGCAATATCCAATTTAGTGAGATTTTCATAGTGGTGTTAATGCCAGGTGAAATTTTGATGCATACGATGGAGAATCATAGATTATAATTTTGAGTTTAAATATTGCCTTTATTGAGTGTGAGCTTTTGATGTCTATTTCACTAAGTAGTTTCCTAAGTGATGCTGAGGAGTACAGTAACAGAGGTCATTTCTGCTCCATTTTAATGAGTGAATAAATGTTGATGTATACATTAAATACTTGGAAAAATACTTTCCTTTTCTAGAAGCCAATAGTATTCATTTTTTGGCTTTAGGCCCTTCCTAGCTAATTGGGACACAGGTTGACAGAATTAATTAAATAAAACTACAAACCAAAATGAAGCCTTTGTCTAATTATCTTTCATTGGTTAGATAATGCTTAGAGTTATTTTTTTTAAGATTATGCTTGTAACATGTGAAACACCTTTCCTAAACATCATTTTACTATATTACAAAGTAGGCATTATTTTCTCTTTAGGAAACTATCTTTTCTATAAATGATCGTCTTACTCAAGGTAGTTTTAAGCTACCTTTGACATCCTAGATGCTCAGGTTTGAATGAAAAATCCCTTCAGATGCTTCTTTAGCATCTGGTGCTGCCATCTGGTGTTGTCTTTTAAAGTAGTATCTTCCACACTATCAAAAATATTATTGCCTTTCTCTTTGTGCTACTTCCAACAATATTTGAGAAGGTATCCTTATTCTATAAACTCCAGTTATTTAGGACTTCAGTTATATATTTGATTTAATAGTATAAATCCTCTTTCGTGGCTAAGTATCTTATCCTCTAAAGGCAAAACTCTTAATAAGAAAGACTGAGAGGGCAAAATGGATAGTCTCACATTGTCATAAATGTGTAAGCACATGTACCTAGTGGGTAAGAAGTATTTGGAGTTTGTTGGGAGGCATAGAAGAAAGGGAACTTTTTTGAGTACTTTTGTGATCAGCACTTTATGTACATGATCTTGTTTTAATCTTCATAATATTGATAATATTATGAAGATTAATATTATGTTCCCCTCTTTCTGGTGGACATCTGAGATTAAGCAACTTGGACAAATCACACAGTGGATTTCATAGAGGGGTCAAACCAGATTTATGTTATCTATGTCATTGCAAAGACTCCTATCTTTTTATGTCTCTAAGAGAGAGGCTTCTGTGTAATACAAAATGGTATGGCTGTGTTGCCAGGCTGTGAGTGCTAAGTAACACAAAGAAGACAGAAGTTTGTTCATTCAACAAATATTTATTGTTCAACATTGGCTAAGTATTAAACATAGTCATAATAAAGACAGACATAGTTCTTGATCCCATGGAGACTTGTAAAGGAAATAGGAAATAAATAAATATAAAATTTCCAACTCTGATATGACAGTGTCTATTGGGGGGAGTGGACACTCAAGAGCTTGGGATAATAAAACATCTGGGAGGAAGTGACATTCCCCCTGAGAAACAAAAGTTGTGACCTCATTAGCTAATAGTAAAAACGGGGGGAGGGGAGGCGGGAGGAAGAGGCATTCTGGTCAAAGGAAGCCTGTGTGAAGGCCTTGAATTAATATCTTAAAATGGAACTAAAAAGTCTGCAAGTGGCCAGAGCCTAATGGAGCAAGGGGTCAGACACATAAGATAAAGCTGTAGAAACAGCAAAATTCTGTCCAGATGATCTGTGGATACAGTGAGAACTGATGATGTCCTGGCTGAGAATATTGGTAACAGAGATGGAGATAAGGTATACTGAGCAAAACTTGGTGCCAGTGCAGATGTGGAGAGGTGAGGAAGAAGGGTGTGGATCACTCTCCTATTTCTAGTTTGAGCAACTGCACTAGTTGTGCTATTTTCTAAGATGGAGAAGACTTGAAAAAGTGTAGGTCTTGTGGCTGAGATAAATAGTTCCATTCTGGGCATATTAAATTTGAAATACTTGTGAGAAATCTAAGTGGGTAAGTGAATATATAAGTCTGGGTCTCAGAAAAAAAGGACTGGGCTGGCAGATACATTTCTGCAGTATTAACATATATTTAAAGTCATCAGAATGAATATAGGGTTATATAAATAGACCCAGGGCTGAGCTAAGAGGCATTGCCATATTTAGGGATGAGAGGGGAAGGAGCTGGAGAACGAGTGCCTGGAGATACTACCGAAAAGACTGGTGTGTGGTGGAACAGAGATCAGAGAAAATGTCAAGAAGAAGGGTGCAGAAAACTGCAGAGAGGTTGGATAGGATGAGGGCCAAACATGTATCGATTTCATTTGGCAATGTAGGTTTAGTCTGATAACCTTGGAAAGAACATATTCAGTGTAGGGACACAGGTTGCAGAGCGTATGGGTAATAAAGACAGGATGTGGTTTTAGAAGTTTGGCTTTGAAGAAGAGGAGAGAAATAATGGGTAGGCTGGACATAGATAATGGGTTAAGAAAAATTTCTTTAAAAGATGGGAGCTTCTAAACCATATTTGAATGTTTAGGGCTGTGACCAGGGAAAGCAGGAGGTTGAAGAAGCAGAAGTGACTAGTAAGGGTAAGTGTAAAACCTGAGGGAGAAGCGGTCCCCAAGGGTGGGGTCCCTGTTCAGAGGGCAAGGGGTTTGATAAGAGGGGACACTTTTTTATTTCAGGAGAGGGGTGAATACAGATGAAGGCAGGTTTTTTAGGTGTTAATACAAAGAGGAAGGAGCTATCATCTGTTAGCTTTTCTCTTCTCAATGAAATACCAGTCCGGCATACCTAGTGCAACACATGAGAAAGACAGATGTATAACGAGAGAGAAAAGGTTCATTTTAAGGGCCTGCTTTGTCCTTTGTCTCTTCATGCCTTGAGTTAATCACAGCTTAGGCTCACAGAACAGAACCCTTTGCCTCTGATTCCCAAGCACAAGAATGATTTGGAAATCTTTGGGAGTGGTAGATGGAACATTCAATGAGATTCTTCTGGGGGTTCTCACCCTGACAATCATCTTTGGTGGCCCTAATTCACCACCTCAGCTCTGCTATTGTCATGGAAACCAGCCTCAACCTCACAAACTGCCCCTGATGATGCTGGCAGCTGGATCGCTAATATGCAAGTCTGCATGCCACTTCCTCTCTCCTTGGTGCCGGCCATGCCTGTCCACCAAGGCAGCATTTTAGGATCCCATAGCTCTCAGATGTACAAAACTTGAAGGTAACAAGACCAGTTTTCTTCTGTACTATTGTTTCTAATAACCAAGCCAAAGGGATCTATGTATGTACAGGGTGAGGCAACTGTAGGTTTGTAGTTGTGAGTACAGGAGACAGGGTTTATTCTTTTATTGTTTATTTAACTATCATATTAGTTACCATACAAACAATGGTAAACCTACTTTTGCCCACCCTGTACACATATATTGTATGGGTGGAATATGTGTGTGGTGGTGGGGAGGGAGTTACAAATTTTAAAGCAACAGCATCATTAGCAAAATTGTTCTATAGCTTTTTAATATAAAACTTTGAAGGATACTGCTCATCTCTACAAGTTACAGCCTAACATATTATTTTTAAAAATCGCATTCAAGTTATAATTACATATTCATGATGGAAGAAACAATAATAGCTATAACAACCTCTCCAAGAGCCCAAGGATCCAAGCAAAAGCAGGTGGTCAGGACAATGGTGCTGCAACATGTGACTTTCTGTTTCTCCAGAAGGAAAAGTCCTGACTGTAACCTCTGTGCAAGAAGAGGGTTGTATATTATTAACTCAAGTATTATTCAGGCAGAAATGAACAAAACTACAATACAACATGCTCTCAAAGAACTAGCCGAGCTTAAATGATTTCATGTCTTTGTAAACCTGCTTTTCCCTGTAACCCCGGCCTTCCTGCTTCTAGCCCCAAAGACATAGATGTCTGTACTTTCTGGTGATAGATGCTTAGTAAACCTTAGTGTCACTACCGAATGGATACACATAGTTCTTAGCATTCTCTCCCCAAATTCTTGGAACTTCATCAAAGGTAGCGCAACACATCCTTGAAGAATTTCCTATTGAAACAGAAGTGACTTTCCTGTGAATAGAATGTCACTACTAAATGTGGAGCTTGGGTTTAGCTTTATGAGCAGGTGGAGCATTGAGAAGATCTGACTTAGGATGCCATCTCTTGCTTTCCCTTTATGTTACGTGATTTACCTACTTCTTATATCCATTGTGTCTTTTCAATGTCATTTTTGCAAGTCTGTCTTATATGTAAAGAAAGGTTCTACAAATTGAAGAAAAGCCTAGTCAATGCAGGGACTCAGCAAGTTTCCAGTATTCCTGCTCCAGGTACCAGTTTATATGCCGTGGTCCTGCCATTTAAAGTCCCCAGGAAGCTCTCACATTCCAGGCTACCTTTGTTTAAGCAGAGAGGGTAAAAGCCTAAACGTATCACTAGTCTGAACCTAAAGCTTCAGGGAATCACAGGCAGGACAGGCAAGGGTAGGGAAAGATTAAGCTCTGCAACTCTGATAAGAAAAAGGAAAAAAAACAACTGTCTCCTGGGATCACAATTCTTTCTGGCCTAGCTAAACTGATACCTTTCTTTTTCTTTTTATTTAATTTTTTGAATTGAAAATTTCTTTCCTCATCCTTCCCTCTGAGCTGGGGGCCTTTTGGCATATAAACTGTAAACATCTCAGGCATGGAAATACCCACCTTCTAAGTTCCAGGTTCCTTTTTTCCTCTCTAACTATAGTAGCAAGAAAACATGACTAACTGGTTGTCTCAATTTGTGGGTTTTCCTGTCTTGTCCCCACTGCTCCCTTGTTGCTTCATTTTGTTCAGTGACTTGAAAGCCATCTGACCAGGAGGGTCAGACCTGCCAAAAAGGAACCAAATACCAGGAATATCCTCTGTCCATGTTTTTCTAGAAAAGTCATTCTTACAAGAATTTGTAAAGAAATTTATTTAAACACTTTACTTTCTAATCAGTGTCATTCTAAGTGGTCAGAATCAAAAGCATTTTTTTTTCCCCCTGAATGAGAGAAGAATGAAAAAGAAGACAGCTAAGAAACTGTATTCTTTTCAGACTCAGAGGATCTTATTTGGAATACTTTTTTTTTACTTTTATTTTCCATCCTTGTATCCCAGGATGAGCAATTAAATAACTAAAATGCAAGCATATATTAAAAATATCACCCCGGCTGGCAGGTCTGTGGTAAATGTAAAGGTAACCATACATTGATGTGCCTCTCCCTTTCTTCCTCCCTCCCTGCCTTTCTCTCTGAAAATAATGAATAAAATCTTTAAAATAAATAAACAAATAAATGGTTTAATTTTTTAAATGAGATACGTGAAGGTGCTTATATATTAACAGCATTTCCAATAAATGGTCAAGTCTTTCTCATTGTCAAAAGAAGTAGAACCAAACTCTGAATCATTGGTAACAAACTCTAATAGTTGGCCAATAGGTTAGATTGGAAAAATTCTTTTATGTGGCATCCAGTGATTTCCAAAAACAATTTCATTTCAAACAATGATCCTTCCAGATGTGACATTTGAGTAGAATTGTTTGAAAGCTCCAGAAGTAAATGTGAAATATCCGTGGTTTCTAGACAATCCAGTTGCAATTGTTGAGGTTCAAGATTGAACTATGCAGTTATTCCTGTACATTAAAGTGTGGTGTAACTTGGTCAGCATGTATAGGACATGCCTAGGGGAATGGAAACTTAATGATACACATTCAGTCTCAGTCAAGTTTGTTGATGTTATGCTTTCAGTGGCCTCAGGCTAAAATCTGGCTTTGGGAATGAGTCTTTGGTGACCTTGCCTCATATTCTGATCTCCCTTTTTCTTTCAGCACCTACCAACTCCATCCCTTTCTATGATGGAAAGGAGTTTGGAGAATCTGATAGGCCCCTTCACAGAACAATCTCTTACAGGGTTATCTGCATTTTGAAAGAGGGTGGGGATAGGGCAGAGTTGAACTTAATGAAATGAACTTTTGAGGTACGGGAAAGAGTGGGATGTAGGCATTTTAGTGGTTTTGCTCACATCCCACCCAATGGCCAACTCTTGGACACAGGCTCAGAGGGCAGAGCAGGATACTCTGCTGGGCATCGATGACCTTCTATTTCTAAAAGCAGCTGGAATCAGATAGACCTGGAACCAGGTAATAGATGTCCAAAGGAACCACATATCTTTGGGCAAATTATATAACTTCCCTGGCCTCAGTTTCCCCACTGTGAGAGGTTAAAATGATAAAATGCTATAAAGGGCCTGAGATGGTACCCGAGTTGTCTCTTGTCAGCCCCTCCCTGCCCCCTTCACTGTGGCAGTGCCTGAAGGTCCGTGGCTGAGTGAAAATCAGCTTCATCACCTACCAACAGCTCTATGCCTCAGTTTGTTTGTAAAACAGGGGTACAGGGTCTTTCCCAAAAAAATTATTATGAGAATTACTGAGATAAAGCTCATAAGTGCTTAGTACAGGGCCTGGCACTCAGAAAACATTGGGTAATTGTTCACTGCTGTTTAGTCAGACATTTTTCAATATTGGAATATTCACAAGGATTTCTAAAAGATATTTTACTCTTTTTGCCTCAAGTATGGAGAGAAATACTTTTCCTCTTATTTCTCCATCCAAACTTTCTGCATTGTATGATATGCCCTGTGCACTTACCACAGATATTTTAATTATTTGGCCTAATGGAAAGGAGCAGGAATGTGGAAAATCTAAAACAGCAGCAAAGGCCCCAGTTCTTTACGCTTCACTTTGTCATGTGGAGAGAACACTGTCAATGGAATGACACCCATTCCAACAGCTGCACAGTCACTTATTCCCCTCAGACCCTGGCAGGACGAGCCCTGTTTCTGACAGCCTGGGATCCAGCTAAGAGTCAGGCAAACAAAAAATCCTCCCACAAGTAAATGGCTTGAGGATTAAATGGTTACTATGTGCATGTGGCCTTGGAAATCAGACTCATCCCTTCAAATAGGCGCTTCTGTTGTCTACGGATAGGCTTCAAGCCTCCAGCCAAGCTGCGTTGTAATGGCCCAAGTGCTCAAATTCAAAAGAGTGGGGAATTTTCAGTGTGACATTCTCTAATGGCTCACTGCATGCTCTTTTTCTAAAATACCTCTCCTGCTACCTGGCAAGCTGTTTTAATTCCACAGTGAGAAATTCAGTCTTTTGACTCAAAGCCCTACCAACTTGATAGGAGGTCCCACCTAAAGATTCCCTAGATAGGTAATACCCTTTTTAGCCATTGGCACCTTCATTTAAATTAACCATAAGTTTGGGTTATTTCTTAGAAATGAGATGTAAGCAAGTGCTTTTTGGAGGGGGAGATAAGTGGGAAGAAGGGAGGGAGGGTGGAATAAGCTACTCAGAGTCATGAGCTCAAATGCTTTCACAGCCAGATAGGCTGCTTATTAGACAATAGGGAGTGGTGGAGCCTGTGGTATCCTAGAGAATGAGCCTCCCACCTAAAGATATTCACATATAAAACTTTTAAGAACATTATGCTGGTCTAGGAAAGCATGCCTGCCTATTGTTTGAAATGCCTGTTGGTCCATTAATTTACCACCTGAGATCCCAGAATGTGAGGTAGAGGGGAGGGAGTTCTGGTGGGTGGCCTGGGTGAGATGATTTAAAGAGGACAGCCTGGGTCATAAGGGAGGGACCCACATAGTTGTGTGATAGTTGTGTGCAGGGACCACTGACATGAACACTTCATGACTGAGCATAGGATGACTCACTCTAGCTGCCAGTCCCCATTTGGATCACCTGTGGGAGGGGTCTCCAAAACAATGAGGCCATTCTTGTGGATCAGACATCTGGGAGCCAAACCTTCTAAGATGTGTATAGGGCCACAGAAAGTCCAGGTTCCTAAAGAGTTCCACATCTGGAGCGCAGTTTTCAGAACTAATCAGTCTGCGTTCAAACATACCAATGATCAAAGAAGTCAAGAAAATGCTTCTTTCCCCCAGCATGTCCCTTTCACACCCTGCCCTGTTTCTGGCCTGAATCCAGGCGGAATGGGCTCTGTGCACAGCAAACACGAATCAGTCTGCCCAACCTACTGTCCCAGAGAAGGCACAGAGGACAAGAAATAGTCCTCAAATAAAGGTGGTGAGTTAAGCATGGTTGTTCCCCTGTTGGGGCCAGTTTCCAGGTCTGAGCCTAGCACAGAGCCTGGCACGTTGCCTGTAACCAGACCATTTTTCCTGAGCAACAGCTTCTGGGCTACAATGGTCCTGAGAGAGTCCTTTCCTCCAGGTGCATTTCCACTCAGTGTAGGTCTCAAGCTTCTGAATCACGCTCAGCTATGTTTTTAGCAATGTCTCTTGGTTCCTTCTACTCCCAGTGCAACTTGAGTGTCCATATTTAGAATCCCACTGCTATATTGGCTTCTGTGAACTTGAAAATTATCTGATTAAATGCAGATATTTATATACTGGCCATACTACACTCATGACCAGTCATGCTCTGTCTGAGAAGGAAAATGCTGTTAACACATCCTAGGTCTTGTCCTGAGGCGGGGTAAGGATTGTCATGTGTTTCTCTCCCAGGGCCACCATTTTCAAACTTTGCATCTTGTGACTTGTACCATACAAATAAATGATCACAACCTGATGGTTTCAAGGGTGTTAAGGTGCAACACCTTTATCTAATTTACTGCAAGTCATGGCTCAAGTCAACAGGGACTGTTCCCTTTTAAGATACTTTCTCACCTCTAGATTCCTTGACTTTCTTTGACTCTTAACAGATGTCTCAAATGAACACAGGCCACATGGCAGTTTTGATGCAGGAATTCTTATGATACAAACTAAAGAAAAAAGAGACTATTAAACTTTCTGCATTATTTATTCATTTATTTGTTTGTTTCTGAGTAGTGTGCAAAACCTGTTAGTTGGGGGAAGGAGTCAGGCATTTCATTTGCATGCATGTTTGGTAATAAAAAGGGCATTTTTACATTTTGATATGGCTGCTTGAGCACAGCCCACTAAAATGACGTCTTCAAAAAGACCAGGCCAGCTGTGTCAATGACAGAGAATAAATCCAGCTGACTGCTGCCTCCCAGGGAGCAGAGAAAGTGGGAGGCTTCCTCTGTTCCCTGGTAGCAGATAAGTAACTGTACTGGTGACCTAAAGCCAAAGCTCTCAGCTCTCCCGTTTTTCCTGAGGGGGATGAGCCTAAAGATGATCACTTTAGGCAGGAGAAAGGTGAAGAACAAAGCCAAGGAAAATGTAAAGGAGTGAATTGTGTGAGGCAAAGGGAGCCTTTTGATATTTCTGTGATCAACTGAAGAAAATGACTGACCCTTTGTGTTTTTTATATGCACACATGCACATACACGCACACTCATGCACACATACGCACACACGTGCACATTCCTATGTTAAAGGATCATAAAGTTCATCCGACAGAAAGATGAGCAACTAGTGTCAGTCATGTTTGCAGCAAACCAGGTGCTGCACACCTGGGCCCAGGGAAACAGGCCTGCTTTGCGAAGCTCTCTGTCTCTCTGCTGGGCTCAGGCCCTGACACGCCAGACTTGGACTTTTCTGGTTGCAATTGTATGTGGATGGCATTGCTGCCTTGTGTACTTTCTCTGGCAAAATTTTTAACGTCCTGGAGGAAAACCCTCAATGAAACATTTTCTTGTTTTCTTCAGTTCTTTTTCTTTTTCCGTTTTCTCCCGTTATTTTTTTTCTAACTGGGAAATTTCTTGGGAGACAACTTTAAGGTTTAGAATCTAGATCACCTAAAAATATTCTCTCGTTCCTGGCAAAAGCCACTCTACAATACATTATTCAAGTTTGGAATTTTTATCTGCCAACTTGGAATTGACTGCATTGCATGAACATGGCAATGCAAAAGTACTCCACTAAATAATTCTACATGAGTGGTTTATAATATGCTTTATTGAGGAATAATAAATGAACACTAAACTATATCCATTAAACACATGCAATCCACTGAGTTTTGACAGTTTTATTTACCAGTTATATCACCACCATTGTCAAGGTACAGAACATTTTCATTACCCCCAAAGCTTCCTTATCCCCTTTATGCTTCCTTCTACCTCCAACTTCCAGGCAACCCTGATTTGATTTTTAATCATTACAGCTTAGTTTGGATTTTATATAAATGGAATCAGGTGGTGATATACTCTTTTGTGTCTGACTTTGTTCAGTATAATGACTCTGATTTTCATCCATGTGGTGTGACTAACAGCAATTCTTTTTTCATTTTCCTTTTTTACTGCGGAGTAATGAATAGTCCATTGGATTGTGACATTACCTTTTGTTTATGATGTTTCCAGTTGCGTTAGTGTTTATTACCATCATTTGAGAGACCTTTAGTCTCTTTTCCATGCAGGCAGAACTAGTTTGTATTTCTTCAATATGGAAGAATTAAGATGTTTTAGTATATGAAAATTAGAAATTGCCCCCAGCTTACTTCTTGATCTGATTCTGCCCCATGGTATTAAGTCTTCATCCTTGCACTCAGGTCTCAACAAGGTCAAGACCTCTTACATTACTTTTTCATTGACCCCTCTCTGCCTGAGTCTCACAACAGCACAATACCTTAGTGTGGTTGATGCAGCTCTCTCAACATAAGAAGTACTTGCTTCTAGTACTGTCCATCAAACCTCTTCCCAGTCACTGAGTCATGGCTGGCTTCTAATGACAGGAGATGAAGTCTGGGGTCATGGCCAAGGCGGGAAGATGGGAGGACACATAGGAAAGGTGCCAACATTGACTGTGTGCTCAGGGTCTGATATTGAACAGACTCATTTTTGCTTTCAGACTTTTCACTATGTCCTTTGCAACTTTTATATTAATATACTACAGTACTACAGAATAGTTGCTGAATAGGAAGAGTCCTCCCCACATCAATACAGTTCTACCCATTCAACAAAGCTACTTTAAATATCACCCTCTTCACTGGCTTCCAGTCAAAACTCTCCCCTTTTATCCTACTTCTGCCTCCAATGGTGCTCTGTCCCCCTATCATGGCATTTATGCATTTTGCATTCTCATTAGTAGTTAACGTGTTTGTGTTTATTCCTAATGAAAGCTAGGAATTGGGGTTCCCCGTAAGCTTCAGCATGGTAAAGGTGCTATACTCAATTTAAGTGCTTATTGCTGGAAGGAACAGATGAATACAGTCATGGAGACGGCAAAGTCTAGTGTGGCCTCTAGCTTGAGGAATGGAGCTGAGTTTGGCGTGGTTAGCAGACCTATTTCATGGGGCTAAGGTTGGGCATAAATAACATCAGTATAAAGTATTTGGCCTTTATTCTGTAGTTATGGAGAACTACAGAAATTCCTAGTGTCGCATCAGACAGACCAGGTTTGCACAGAATACTGTCAAGTACGTAGGGGAGGGGAACAGGTCAGAAGCTGAAAATGAATAGTGATTTATCACTCCAGCCACAATGGGTAACACAAAACCCAAGGGATGGTTCATTCCAGCCACCCCCTGCATTATCGTTTTGGCTGCCACTTTGAGTACATGATTGCTAATACAATAGGTCCCATTTAGTTACTTGTGAATCTACTTTTTTGATGAATGCAACCAAACCAAGAACACAATTAGAATATCCATAAGAGCTACGTATAGATTATGTTATGGTAGCAACAGACTCATACCAAATTCTGTCCTCAGATTATTTTTCCAGGCCCTTATTACTACTTTTTAAAGTAATGGAGCAGAATTGTAGGACTTCAGTTGAGTTGTATCATACAGACATTTAACTGATGTATATTCAACTATGCAACTACATAGTAACATAGTATATTTGAATAATGTAATTTAAAATACTATTTTTTTTCATTTTTCATTTTACTTTTATACTTTGCAAAGCTGAATTCATTCCTAATATTATTTCTAATTTCAATTACTAATTATAATATTAAACTGTATTATGTACAAAGCCTTCACTATCATCTTGTATCAGTTATTTAAAGAATTTTCAGAAAGTTACTTGGGCTCCACTTGTTTTATTCTTTTAGGACTGCCTTCTGCTTAACTGTTGACTCTGGAGTTTACTTTTAAAAATGATTTCATTATTCCTGTGAAAATGACACAGGTTCATTATAAAAATTCAAGCCATTAATAAAGTATTTAAATGATCCCCAAATAAGTTGGATCTTAGTGAATATCATTTCATACACATTTCTATATATAAATTAATAAGAAATGCAGGGGGTTTTTTTCATAGAAGAGAGATCATCATAACCAAGTTATTATTAATAGAGTTTATATTTAATTTTACTTGAGTTTGACAAAAATAAAACAGTGTAATTAATGATATTGCAAAATATTTCTTCATTAAAAGAACATTAGTTTTTGGCCCTGGCTGGTGGCACAGTGGATAAGGCACCGGCCTGCAAACCCAAGGATCACTAGTTTGATTCCCAGCCAGGGCACATACCCAGGTTGCAAGCCAGGTCTCCAGCCAGGTCCCCAGCTGGAGGCAGGTGAAAGGCAAACCATACATTGATGTTTCTATCCCTTTCTTCCCCACTTCCTTCCCCTCTCTCTAAAAAATAAAAATAAATAAATAAAAAAGGAACATTAGTTTTTCTTTTTGGAGGGTTATTTTATTTTGATTTAATCTTTTTAACGTATAATTATTGATTACACTGTTACAGTTATCCCAATTATTTTTTCTGTTTGCCCTCCTCTGCTTGGTACCTTACCTCAGCAACTCTCTCTGACTTTAGTTCATGTCCATGGGTTATGCATGAAAATTCTTTGGCTTCACCCTTTCCTATACTATTCTTAGCATCTCCCTGTCTATTTTATTTCTACCAATTATGTTTCTTGATCACTACACCATTTCCCCTTTTCTCCCCCTTCATCTTCCCAGTTGATAACCCTCCAAATGATTCCCATTCTTATGATTCTGTTTCTGTGCTGATTGTTTGCTTAGTTTGTTTTTGTTTTTATTTTTTAGATTCAGTTGATAGCTCTGAGTTTGTTGTCATTTTAATATTCATAGTTTTGATCTTCCTTTTATTAAATCAGTCCCTTTAACATTTCATATAATAATGACTTGGCGATGATGAACTCCTTTAGCTTTATGTTGTCTGGGAAGCACTTTATCTGCCCTTTCATTCTAAGTGATAGCTTTGCTGGATAGAGTAGTCTTGGTTTTAGGTCCTTGCTTTTCATCTCTGAATATTTCTTGCCAGTCTCTTCATGTCTGAAAAGTTTCTTTTGAGAAATCAGCTGATGATAGTCTTATGGGAATTGCTTTATAGGTAACGCTTTTCTTTTCAGTTGCGGCTTTTAAGATTCTCTCTTTATCTTTATGCTTTGACACTCTAATTATGATGTACCTTGTTGTGATCCTCCTTGGGTCCAACTTGTTTGGGACTCTCTGTGCTTCTTGGACTTGTATATCTATTTCCTTTGCCAAATTAGGGAAATTTTTATTGGTGTTATTTTTTCAAATAAGTTTTCAATTTCTTGTTCTTCCTCTTCTCCTTCTGGCACCCCTGTGATTCGGATGTCAGTATGTTTAAAGTTGTTCCAAACATTCCTAACCCTCTCCTCATTTTTTGAATTCTTGTTTTTTCTTTCTGTTCTGGGTAAGTGTTTATTTCTCTTTTTTGTTCCAAATCATTGACCTGAATCCTGGCTTCCTTCCCATCACTGTTGGTTCCCCATATATATTTTTTATTTCATTTTGTATAACCTTCATTCACTTCTTTATTTTGTGGCTGTACTCAATCATTTCTCTCAGCATTCAGTGTTTTGAACTCTACATGTGATAGGTTGACTCTCTCTGTTTCATTTGGTCCTTTTTCTTGGGTTTTGTTCTGTTCTTTCATTTGGGTCATATTTCTTTGCTTCCTTAATTTGTCAGCCTCCCTATGTTTGTTTCTGTGTATTGGATAGAGTTGCTTTGACTCCACGTCTTGGTAGTGTGGCCTAATGTAGTAGGTGCTCTGTTGGGTCCAGTGGCACAGCCTCCCCTATCACCTAAGCTGGGTCCTCAAGGTGCACCCTTGTGTGGGCTGAGTACACCATCCTCTTGTAGTTGAGCCTCGGTTGCTATTGGCAGTTCAATGGGAGGAATTTACCCAGGACAGTCACTGCAAGGACTGGCTGTGACCACTAGCCACCAACTTCTGTCCTTCTTAGAGGATCAGTTTGTAGGGTTACAGTTGTGATGCTTAAACGTCGTCTGTAGCTGTCCACTGAGTGCACTGGCCCTAGGGTTTCCTATGTGTTGCAGGCCCAGGTCAGCCCCCACCTGTATTTTGCCCGGGGCCACCCTACCTGAGCTATAAAGCAACCTGAGATGCTGCTGCTTGTGCTGGGCTTGGAGATTCCCAGGTGAGGCCAAGCTATGAATCTACCTGGCTGCTGCTAGTGCTGGGCCTGGGGCTCACTGATGCAGGTACTGCTTGTTTGAGAGGATTTAGAAAATTGTGAAGCCTGAGCCAAGACCAGCCATTCACATGGAAAAGCAGCTGGGGTGGGTGCATAAATTGGGTAGGGTAAAGTCTTAGGGGATCTTCAAGAAAGGTCAAACAGTATTAGTGAGGTCGATGGAGTCTCAGATATGTCATCAGCTTGCCAGCTCTGTGGGGAGAGGTTTTAGAAAAGGGACAATGGCCCCTGCTCTCCTTGATGCCAGACACTTGAGTTCTTCCCTGTATACCACTGGTGCCTTCCGGCTGCTGCTCCAGTGCTGGAGCTCAGAGTGAGTGAGTCTGAGTAGGTGTGGGGGTTCTTTACGAAGAACTGCTTGGGACTCCAACAGTTGTCACTGACTCAATTCCTGCTGGTTTTTGCAGCCAGAAGTTATGGGGACTGACCTTTCTGGCACTGGAACCCTGGGCTTGGGGGCCTGGTATGGGGTTGGGCCTCACTCCTGAGATATCCCTCCACAATTTTTATCCACTACATGTGGATGAGAGACCAGCCCCTTCCATGTCTGTGACCCTCCTACCTGTCAAGATGGATATGGTTTCTTTAATTCTGTAGTGGTCAGACATCTATTCAATTCAATTTCTGATGGTTCTGGCTAATGGTTGTTCTGTATTTCAGTTGTAATTTTGATATGGTTGTGTGATAAGGTGAGCCACACCTGCCTATGCTGTCATCTTGCTGATTCTGATTTAGTCTTTATTGTATTTTTTCCATTACCATTTAGTTCCCCTATAAGCCACTCCCCACAGCAATCCCCACACTGCTGTCCATGTCTATGAGTTCTATTTTCTTTTTGCTCATTCACTCCACACTTTAACTGACCCTCCCTCCTAGCTATCACCCTGCTCTATTAGTTTTTTAAAAATCCACTAAAGTTAAAAAACAAAGGTAAATTATTAAAGAATTTGAATTTTAATTCAACCCTGTATTAATTGACTGTCATGAAAAGTCTGAAGAAGTTAGTATCATTAAAATCTTTTCAGCTCTCCTTCCCTTGCCACTTTTGTAAGCATTTCTATTTGCCAAGATGTTTCTTTTACATTTTCTTCTCAAATCAATTCATATTTTCTATGGTCATTTTGACTTGTTTTATATTTAAATAAATTTATTGGCAGTCTTAATAGTCATAGCTTCAATATTTTTGAGCTTTTTTGTTTCACCTTTTGATTGCTTATATTTTATATTAATTGATATTTTTCAAAATGGATTGTAAGTAGAGTGAATACATAATTCATTGACCAAACAGGGACAATTTAGAGAATAAATGACAATGGGTATAATAAAGACTGTTTTAGGCAAAGCAAGACTTAAGATTACCCTAAAGCCAAAGTGGTGTATTTCATAAGTTCCTACATGCTTCAAGTCAGTACCTTCTGAGGCTTTCAAATGGTGCCAAATGGCTCCTTATACAAAGGAGCATCTATTTGGAAAAAAAAGGTTTGGCTCTGACTAAAGGCCCAACAGCTTACTTCCTGGGGTTAATGGGTGAGTTTTACAGAGTCCCCTAATCATTCAAAATTATATCCGTAATTCTGTATACATGTGTATTTTCCTGGGGAGATTATCATAGCAGTCATTACATTTCAAAGGGGCATATTGCCCATAATTATTATTTCTAATATCCATTTCACATCACATCTTCAAAAAGCTACATCCTTGAGTCATAGTCTCCTAACGCTTTTGAAAATAATATTGTACAACTATAATTCACACTATTATTACTTAGTATTTATTGTGGGACTGATATATAAATGTAGAGTGTTTCTGATCTTCTATAAAACTGCTAGTAATGACTTTCATTTGAGTTTCAATATCTTCTTTTAAGATTCACGCAGTAATATTTAATGTTAGAAATATTTTTTCTTCTAACCAGTTATACTTCCTCTGTAAGCTCTATTTGCCACTGAGTTGTGTGGTTCCCTGTGGTGTCCTTTCAGCCTGAGGTATCAGGGAGGTCACTGAGAGCTATCTGAAGCTATTTGAAATAAGCATCCTAGTCTAGTTTTATGGAATTAGGTCCATTTTTCTTCCAACAATACCTCTCTTAAGGTTGTCCAACAAACCACCCTCTTTTCTTGGTCCTTATTCTCTCCTCCTTGCTTTAATGGTGGTATTATAGCTATTTGTTTTAAATTGTAAAAGTGAATGGCTGGATGACAGGTCATCTACATTAAGTAGGAGAAAACTTGTTAAATGTTCACTTTCCTTTGCATTGCACAGCCCTGGCCTAAAAGATTGGATCTGAGGTGTTCCCGACACACAAAAGACATTAATAAAAAGAAAAAAAAGTGCTGCATGGAAAATGAAATGATAATTCCAATAGTGGCCAGCAAAATGATTGAAAACATATGAAAGAGAGTGGATTCAAGTTAAAAGAAATACACACATGAAAGCTGTCCCTGAAGTGTTCAGTGCCTCCATCTGTATCCAGCCTAAGAAGATTTTCCCAGGAAACTGAAAGAATAAAGACAGAATTGTGATAATCCCTCTTAAACTTTGTGTGTAGGTACATGCAGCCTCTCCTATCCCATAAAATGGTTTATACCTGAAATACCATTGTGTAGATTCAGAGATTAAATTTTTAAAAACACTTTTACCTTAATGTTAAAAAACATAGCACCTCTCTCTCAGGTAAACTGTTGATGGGGTCTTTTTGCTCTGCAGAAACTTTAAATGTACTGACTTCCCCTTTGCCTGCCTTTGATTATACTTTCTTGAAGTTGGCAGGCCCTGACAAATCCGTGTTAACAGCACCTTGAGCAAACCTTCCGTGGCCTCTGCCTTGCTCTGTTAGGCTATGCTACATTAGCATATGGGCCAAGAAAAAGCCTTCTGCCCCTCTGCCCCTTCTGCTAGGCTTGAGTCTCCTCTTCCTGTTCTTCTTTTCCATCCCCCACACATCCACTTGCATCTGAAACCTGGATGAAGAAACTGAAGGGTAAAATCTTGGCACTTGGGAAACTGGCAATAACCACAAGTTAGAGATTATTTCCTTTCTCTGGAATTTCAGACTGACAATTGTGAAATGAACAAAAAATAAAAGAGGGTCTCTTATCTCCATTCAGACTCACAGGGATGCATTTTTCTCTCCAGCTGTGCCTGCGTGGCTTTCACTTCCCCAGAGTATGGCTTAGGAGACCTTCTTCAAAACCGGAGAATATGGAGTATGAACTGCAGGTTCAGCTGCAGTTCAACCGCAAATACAGAGCATGCGGCATGCTTTGGAAAATATAATATAGAACATCTTACCCTTTTATGGTATTAATTTTCTCCCACATCCCTGTAAGTTATTTTGTGCATGTCTTCTGAACTCTGCCTGTTTTCTTCTAATTTTTCCTTCCAAAAGAAACTTTCTGACAATGTGATATTCCTCATTTATGACCTATGCCATTTATTTTCCTTATATGCTTGGTTAAATACTGAATTTGGCTCATAGTTTCCATATGGAATTTTAATAAATTCATTATTCTCAAAGCAAAAAGACTTTTCATTTTTATGCTAAAAATCCCTGCATTTAATTAATCTTTCAAGTAAATAAACATGTAAAACATAGTAGAGAAATTTGGATAGTTTGAAAATGATTGCTTCTGCTTTACCCTCTTCCTTAGGTCTTGAATTCCCTTAATATTTTTAAGTCACTTTTTAGATGTTAGAAGTTACATGGCTAATAACAAGGAAGGATTAACAACTACTTAGTTATGTTTATGAATGCAATCTATTTCCATCATTTAGTATAGAATGATAGAATAAAAATATTCTACCTCAAATAATGTACTTAAAAAAATAACTTAGATCCTCAAGTAGGAACTCCATTTCACATTTCGCTTGGTCTATATTAATTGTGGATTTACTCACCTAGAATTTGTTATTTCTGCTTCGCTATGCAGAAATCATGTATGTGCTAAGTCTGATTTTAATCTTCCTCTGTGTTCTCTCCACTGCAGGTGCAATCTCCAATAGTCTTAGTTAAAAGCAGGCTGATTCTAAAACAAACACACATAGTTTACCATGTTTTATATCCCCAAAGCAGACCACATCATCAGCTTCATTTCTGACTTTATGCTACTTAAGAACATTTTGGAAAAAAATCATTTAATTCCTTTAAAATTTCTTGGCACTCAGATGGGTCTTTTCCATTATTAGATGAGTATTCTTTTCTAATGGAATTACTGTTACATTCCTTGCAGTGCTGCCTAAACCCAATATTTTTCCCTATTCTATCTCCCAGAATCTGAATCTCTTCATTCTCTGAAAATCACTTTACGTCATCCTTAGAAGACCAAGTTCATCTTTTGTGAGCTCCATGAGCACCTCCTTGCTCCACAACCTCTAATTTCATTTATTTCCTTTTTCTTCCCCTTCTTCACAAAGCTATCACCCCCTGCCTTCTCTGAGGCCTTTTTAAAATTGATTATCTGTTTTCTCTTAGTCTTGCAGTCTCTCTTTCTACCAAAGATACAACTATCCTAAAAATACTAACAACAACAAAAAAAAATCTTTTTTCAGTGTTACTTATCTCTCAAATTTCCTCTCTGTGAGCTTTCTAGACATGTACAGTATTCCTTCCTATTCTCCTTGACCTGATGTCTAACTCCTAATGCTTTAGTTTTTATCTTTATTACCTCATTGGAACTGTTTGATAATCTATTGGTAACCAAATTGAATGATCTTTTTCAGCCGCCATTCTCCTCTGTAGCAATTAACAAGGGAACATTTGACATCATCTTCCTGGAAACCAGAAGTGTTTTCAGAATTCTGAATGGAGTCTTTTGTCACCATTCTCTGTTCCTTTAACTGTAAACTTAGACCCTTATCTCTCTAGACTGTGGTTTCTCTTGCCCAATCTTCTTATTGTAGAAGATTCTCCCAATGAATTTTTCTTCAAACGATCTCTATATACTCCTTTTCTGGAATTTTCATCATTTTAGTGTCTTTTCTGTGTTAATAGCTCTGAAGTTTATTAATCCTGAATTACAGGCCTCCGTTTCCTGTTTAAGCTGGATTTATTCACATTTAACTTCTACTAATATGTCAAAAGTAACAGTTTCAGAACAAGTTTTCTTTTTCCTCCTTCTCCAACCTGTCTTTCCTGCTTTTCTCCTTTCAGTCAGTCACATTATCATCCTCCTTGTTACCTAGAATAAAACATTGGTTCTCTTGGACTCATGTGTTCCTTCGTCCAGAGCCATAAATGTTCAAGCTGTCAGAGAAATGCTGCCTTTTCAGCCCATTTAGATACAGTACAATGAGACTGTCTTGAAGTACAACATAGGTTATTCTACTGATTAATAATTTTCTACTACTTTGGTTTTCTTGAATAATTTTTACCTGCTTTTTATCTCTCAGCTTTAATTTCCCATATATGTATGCATGCTGTCTACCTTTTCCTCTAGATCCTTTAACATAGATATTACCTGATAATCCCAATATGTAGGCCATACCTTGATCTGGTTACACTTAAAATCTGACAATGATAGATTATAATTTCTGTGTGTGTGTGTGTGTGTGTGTGCATATGCATGCATAGACATGCTTCATAATTTTGACTGAATATTGGACATTGTTAAGATTCTGAGGTAAATTATACTTGTGCCCAGAAATGAGTATCATTGTGTCAGGCTGTGAATATAAGTGGTTGTGTCAATATAGTCTGTAATTCAGGAAGGTTTGAAACTTATTTTTACTTTAGTTATGTTCAATGGACTATAAAATTCCCCCAGTGGTCACCTGCTCTTGCCTTGTGTTAAGTGTAAGGCCTGGAGCCAAAGGGCTCCTCCCAGTTCTCTTGCTGCAGCCTTAGACTCTGGTGGAACCATACACGCCTGTAGCAGCAGAGAGGGAATCCCTCTTATTGTCACCCCACTCCCCAGAAGTAGACTGCTCCTATCTGGTACTTGGTGTAAAACCTCATCCTTTACCTCTATCTTCAGATTTAAGTAGGACCTATGTCCTTGACTTTGTGATGGTTTCTCTCTATGCTCATACCTCTCCCCAATATTAGTGGGTATAAGACCTGGTGGGTAGGAGAGTGGGGTTCCCAGTCAGCTGTCATGCCCCTTTTTGGGGCAGACCAATGTTGTCCATACTCATGTCAAGTTGGAGTGTGGGAGGCTTTCTCTTAGTTCTGCTGATCTGCCATCAAACTTCAGCATCCTTTTCGTTCATTAATTGATCTTGCAATTTAGAGTCTCCAGTGGACTCAAAAATTACGATTCTGTAGGTTATCTAATTTGTTCTCATTGTTTAGGTGGAAGCAATGTTTCTTGTAACTTGCAATATCCTAGACAGAAGCAGAAGCTCCCTAGTGCATTTCATCCTTAACTCTTCCTTAGATTTTATTCTCTCAGAAACAAATGCTAAGAAAAGGATTTGAGTTTAAGTAGTTAATTTGGGAGGTGGTCCCGGAAAACCTCAGTAAAGTACTGGCAGGAGAGACAGGGAAGAGGAGGAAGCTTATACAATATGTTCATGAGCAATGGGGGTGCAGTCCCAGTGAGGAAGCAGCCTTGGGAGGAAGCTGGGTATTTATCCTCCAACTTCCATCTGTAATTGATTAGCTATCCTTCTGCAGGTAAAGCCTACTCCAGGTCAAATATGGTAGAGAATCCCAGGAGCTTGCAGTAGAAAGTTGTTTATATGAGGGAATGTGGGCAGGCATAACACCATTATAAACTCTTCAATGATGCTTATTACTTTATTTCTCAGACATACTAGAGCCTGGTGCTTTTGAGGGGATACCTGATTTATCATGGTAGTCTCCCATCATGGAGACTAGAAGGCAATCAGTCAATATTTATTAAATTAAAAAACATTTTATAAAGTATCAATAAGTAGAATTCTAGTTAGCTCATCTTTGCTTTCTATCCTCATCCTAAACCCACAGCCTCACCGAACTCTATTCACTCATATGACATAACTTAATTATCTTAATTTACCAGATTGATTAGAATTGTTTAAAAACATGTTAATTTTTCTAGCTAATTTGAATGTTATAATTTTAAAATACAATTTTCTAAGGTTTATCTAACAGATATTTTCTATTTGCAGCCAAAAATGATTAGGCGTCCACCAACAGTTATTTGCTACATTTGTGGTCGTGAATATGGGACAAAGTCTATTGCCATCCATGAGCCACAGTGTCTAAAAAAGTGGCATAATGAAAACAACTTGTTGCCTAAAGAGTTAAGGAGACCAGAACCTAAAAAACCTGAAATGAGGACCATTAGTGGTAAGTTTTTGGACGAAAAGGCTTGAGTGCATAAGGGGAGAGTTTTCTCTCTAAAAGTAGAGATACTCTTTTCTCTCTTGTTCACACAACTGAAATCAGCAATATTTACTGGCTTGGCTAAGCTGATAAGGGAAAAATGGTTCTGGAATGCCTGCTCAGTGTTGTCCTCAGATGCTGAGACACAAAGCTACCACATCCTGGCAAAACTGCAAGGAGAGGGACCCACTGGAATTTACATATTTCTCAAAAGTCACTTTTAGCTATTATCCAACATATGACACCTGATGGCATGTTTTCAAATATATTGCATCTTAGAGTTTCTAGAACAGGGGTACCAAACTCAAATGCTTACAGGGCCCACTAGTCAGATTTCAAAATGGAATAAATTGGTCCATGTATGAAAAGGAAAACTGAAGACTATGGTGGCTGGAAAGCACTAGCTCCCTTGAAAGTAGACAGCTACTGCCCAGTTTTAGCTGCTGTTAACATTTAAAAATTTAGCATAGTGTGGTCATGCCTTTCAAAAATACAAATAGAGGGATACAAGATGGTAGAGGAGTAAATAGAAGCTACTCTAACATCCCTCCAGGAACAACCTGGGATTACAACTAAATTGTACATAGTTTATCCAGAATAACTAGCTGAAGACAAGCCTTATAACCACAGACAGACAGAAGAAACCACTTCACCACAATGTGACTGGTAGGGAGTGTGGAGAAGACACAAGAGGGCTGGCTAAGCCCCCACAAGTGGCAGCTGAAGTGCCATAGGGATATTTCAGCAGCCAGGGGTTCCCCCTGAGAAGTGTGGGGTCTAAACCCCAAGTGGGACTCCCCAGTCTATAGGACCAGAGCCAGAAAGGAACCTAGATAATATGCAGCTGTGAAAAGCAGTGGGGTTTCTGTCTGTAGGGAGAGATACCTGGACACAGAGAGTCTCTTAAAGGGCCAAAGCACAAAATTTCATTTGCAGCCACTTTCCCTGAGCTCCAGCAGAGGGAGGGCAGAGTGGACTACAGACCTGTGAGCTAAGTCTGGAATTGGTGGCTCTGGGGAGAGAACTGAAGGAACAGCTGCCAGGAAGCCTGTACTGAGTCATCTCCCATACTTCAGGAGCTATTACTCACAGGAAGAATGCTCCTTTCTGAATGGCATTAACCTGAAGGGAAGCAATGCCCCCAACTGCAGAAATTACTCTGCCACACCCTGTGATACTTAAGCCGGACTGCTGATTACAGCTTAATTAGATTGACAATGGTCAGTTTGATTACTGATTAGTTAAGGTAGAAAATACAAAGCAGCAAAAACAGGAAGATAAAGAAACAGACTTCAAATGAAACAAGTGAATTTTCTAGAAGAAATGGATGAAATGGAGGCAAGCAATTTATTAGAGTTTAGAGTAATGTTTATAAGGATACTCAGCAGCATGAAAAAAATTCATGGATACCATAGAAAAGGACCAGTCAGAAATAAAGCCTGCAATATCTGAAATAAGTAATATACTGCAAGGAATAAACAGTAGGTTGGATGAAGCAGAGGCTAGAATCAGTGTTTTAGAAGACAGGGTATAAAAAAATATCCAGGAAGAACAGGAAAAGGAAAAAAGGTTTTAAAAAATGAGAAGAGCTTTAAAAACATTCTAGACAACATGAAGCATAACAACATCTGCATCATGGAAATACCAGAAGGGGAAAGAGCGAGCAAGGGATTGTGAACCTATTTGAAGAAATAGTGACTGAAAACTTCCCTAATGTGGTGAAGGAAAATGTCACACAGGTCCAGGAAGCTCAGAGTCCCAAACAAGTTGTACCCAAGGAGGCCAACACTAAGATACATCATAACTAAAATGACAGAGCTGAAAGACAAGGAGAGAATCCAAAAAGCTGAAAGAAAAGCAGGGAGTTAACTACATGGGAGCACCAATTAGAGTAGCATCTTATTACTCAACGGAAATGTTTCTGTTTCCCCCAGAAGGGAATGGTGTGAAATGAAATAGTCAGGTGATGAAAAGCAAGGACGTACAACCAAGGCTAGTTTATCCAGCCAGGCTGTTATATAAAATCAAAAAAGAAATAAGGAGCTCCTCAGAGAACAAAAACATAAAGGAGTTTATTAACATCAAACTGGTACTATAATAAATGTTAAAGAGCTTACTTTAAGAAGAAGAAAAAGAGGAAAACAATCTAACGACAAAAGTGTACTTACATATGTATCTATCAATAATGACCTTAAATTTAAATGGCTTAAATTCTCTGACCAAAAGACAGAAGGTAGCTAAATAGATAAGAAAACAAGACCCATATATATGCTACCTCCAAGAAACCCACCTCAGATAAAAAAAATATATATACACAGACTAAAAGTAAAGGGTTGGAAAAAGATATTTCATGCAAATGGAAAAAAACAAAAAACAAAAAAACAAAAGCTGGGCTAGCAGTACATTTTCTTGACCAAATAAACTAAGAACCAAGACTATAGTATGAGACAAAGAAGGACACTACATAATGATAAAGGGAACAATCCAACAAGAGGATATAACCCTAGTAAATATTTACGTACCTAGCATGGGAACACCTAAATATATAAAACAAATCTTTATGGACATAAAAGGAAAAATTGATAAAAATAAAGTCATAGTTGGGGATTTTAACTCCCCATTGACTTCAGTGGGTAGATCTTCCAGGCAGAAAATCAACAAGGAGAGAGTATTCTTAAACAATGCACTAGATCAAATGGATTTGATATCTTCAGAGCATTTCATCGTAAAGCAGAAGAATATTCATACTTTTTAAATGCCCATGGAATGTCTTCTAGGATAGACCACATGTTAGGACACAAACAAGTCTCAATAAATTTAAGATGATTCAAATCATATCAAGCATCTTTTCTGGACACAATGCTAAAAAACTAGAAATCAATCATAAGAACACTGGAAACAACAAAGACATGGGAGCTAAATAACATGTTATTAAACAATGGACGGGTTAACAATGAGATCAAGGAAGAAATCAAAAGATACCTTGGAACAAATGAAAATGAGGACACAACAACATAAAATCTGTGGGACACTGAGAAAGTGATCCTAAGAGAGGAATTCATAGCAGTGCAGGCCTATCTCAAGAAATAAGAAAAAGTTCAAATAAAGGATCTAATGTCATACTTAAAGGAACTTGAGAAAGAACAACGAACAAAGCCCAAAATGAATAGAAGGAAGGAAATAATAAATATAAAGATTAGCAGAAATAAACAAAATAGAGACTTAAAAATGATCAATGAGTCCAAGAACTGGATCTCTGAAAAGATAAAACAAAATTGACATACCTTTAACCAGACTCATCAAGAAAAAAGAGAACCCAAATAAATAAAATCAGAAATGAAAGAAGAAAAATAACAACTGACACCAAAGAAACACAAAGGATTGTAAGCAAATATTATGAACAATTATATGCCAACAACATGGACAACTGGAATGAAAATGGATAAATTCCTAGACACATACAACCTCCCAAAAATAAGTCAGAAAGAATCAGAATATCAGAAATAGACAAATTACACCTACTGAAATTGAAGCAGTAATCAAAAAACTCCCAAGAAACAAAGCCCTGAACCAGATGGCTTCACAGATGAAGTTTATCAAACATCCCAAGAAGAGCTAATACCTTTCCTTTTCAAACTATCTCATAAAAGTTCAAGAGGAAGGAAGGCTCCCAAGCTCATTTTATTTGGCCAGCATTATCCTAATGCCAAAACCAAATAAAGGCACTGCAAAGAAAGAAAATTATAGGCCAATATCCCTGATGAACTTTGATGCTAACATCCTCAACAAAATATTAGCAAATTGAATATACCAATGCATCAGAAATATCACACACCATGATCAAGTGGAATTTATTCCAGAAATGCAAAGTTGGTGTAACATTCACAAATTAATAAGTGTGATTCATCACATAAACAAAATGAAGGATAAAAACCATCTGATCATATCAATAGATGCAGAAAAAGCTTTTGATAAAATCCAGCACCCATTTATTATAAAAACTCTCAGCAAAGTGGGAACAGAAGGAACATCCCTAAACATAATACAGGCCATATATGACAAACCCACTGCCAAAATCATACTCAATGGGCAAAAAATACATCCATTGAAATTAAAAGCATTTACTTACAAAGAGGTCGTTTGCCTCATTGAGACACTCTTTCAGAATTTGCTTTTGGTATCAAAAATGTGTTTCCTTCACTTACAACCTTTTCTCTGCTTGAACATAATTATCACAAGTCTAGATAAGGTGAAAGAAGTGACTACTTTGAAAACCATTTTGGGTTCATTTTTCTTTATTGACTAAAGATGGAAAAGGTAGGTCCTATAACTGCACCCCCTATAATTTACCTGTTGGCCCCAGGATATGTTTATTGCTGAAGGTGTTCTTCATCTCCATGCCAAAAGAACTCATGTTACCTCTTCCACCTCAGGGACTTACTGTGGTCATAGAGTTCAAATAACCCTTCCTTCATATTCAAAGTCAGGGCCCTATGCAAACACTTTAAGTGATGAATCACTTAAAGTGAGAATCAATGAATATTCTGGAATGTTTAGTCCATATTAAAAAATTATGAGTCAGAAGGAAGTCAGTGCCATGTTTTTTGCAGCAGTTTTCAAAGCATACAAAATACACTTTTTTGATCCTATTTAGAAGGTGATACTTGCTTTATCCAAAGGAGAAACACTAGGGTTTAACCTTCCATGGAGGGGTAGGGGAGGAGAATATTTGAAGTAGGCATGTTAAGGAATCTGAGGTTTGCTATGGTTGTGTGAACCATTAGACAAAACTCATGTGAGAATTGCCTGGGCTTTAACGAGGAAATATATGCTCTGAAAATGATGGGAAAAAAAAAAATCTACGTTATACTTATATATTTTTGAGGGACTGGCTTCACTTTGGAGGGCTTATTTTGGAAGATTCTAAGACGTAGTCAATTTAAAATACTAAAGTCATTCTATTTAAATAAGGTTCATTAAAGCTAAATCCCACACTGTTTCTCTAAAATAAAGCCATATGCCTTTTTTCCTCTGCTCTGCCAATGAAGATTATACATCTTTCAGCTGTCTTTGTTGTTTTCCTAAGGGCACTTCTTTTCGTCAGATTAACTGTTCTGTTTGCATTCTTCACTTTAATTACTTAAAGAATCTCTGAGTTTATGGCCTTAAAGAGATGATAAATTTTTATGATGTAATTTATCTTAAACTCTCTATCAACTGTCAGTTTTGGCCTCTAAAAACATTCCAGTGAAGGATTACGGAAGAGGAAAATACAAATACATGTTCTTTTTCCTTTGTAAGTTTATATTTAGAGTCAACTGAAAGGAAGCCAAAAGTTATATTTGCAAGATAACAATGTGTAAGCAAAGATGTTAATAATTAGTAAAGAATGCATATCATAACACATAAAATAATGCCTTTCCCTTTTTAAAATCCAAGGAGTGAAAAGCCTCTGGGTTCATAGCTAACTTTACTCAACCCTTGAGCGAACAGCACATTTTTTTTTTTTTTTTTTTTGAAGTTTTGGCCCAAGTAATAGGATTTGTTTAAAGGCCTCAGTCAACAGGTATTTCCTGAAAATATTTTCCGTAAAAAGTAGAATATGGTTCTCCCCAATGAAAACTGATTCATTTTACCACTTTCTTTTCCTTTTCTTTCTTTTTTGTTCTTTTGTTTTTTTCTTTTTCCTTTAACTTCCCAGCCAAAGGTTTCTATGATCTCGATGCCTTAAATGAAGCTGCTTGGATAAGTGCCCAGAGCCAGTTGGTTCCCTGTAATATTTGTGGGCGTACCTTCCTGCCAGACAGACTGATTGTTCACCAACGATCCTGTAAACCAAGAGCCGCCAAGTAAAGCCCTTTCTCCCTGCGAAAGTGTTACAGGAATTAAATCCTTTTGAAAGAGGTGGGGGTATGGTGGGAAAGAGAAGTCAGTAAGGAGAGGAATAATGAAAAGTGGAACGGATCCAAGATGACAGTCTGGCATGGGGAGTGCTTCAGTGGTAGGCATGTGACACTGTGTGGTGGGCAAATGCTTGTGCACAGACGCCCTGGGAGCTGGCACGTCACACTTTTGTCAGGCAGAATTACAAGTGGGCTGCCCTTCATCAGACCCGGCATTTTTGTGTCAAGGAAACTTCAGAGCCAATCGTTGCCATTTTTCTTCCATTCCATTTTCCTGAGTGAGATTTTGAACCTTACAATCAGGACTATTATTCAGTGAACAGAGGCTTTGGGTGGCAATTTCGGGCAACTCCTTAGTCCCAAGAAAACCTGGATTCCTTCCCATCCCAGTGCTTATTGAAATAACATGCCACTCCCTGCTTTCTCTAATCCAGAGAAGTGTTTTTAATTGGGCTATTGATGTGGAATCTTCTTTTCTCTATAAGATCATTTCAACAGTAGAGACTTTCAAAAAAGGGCCGAGGACTTACAGCGCTAGAACCCTACATAACGCACATTCTCTTACTAAAACTGAGAAATGCAACAGGGAAATTTCAGAACCAGCACCAGCCTCATCTGTCAGGAGGTTGCTGCAATGCGATCCATCAAATGGGTGGAGGCCCCTTCCTTCTATAGAAGTCCAGTGGGAGTTCTTCGTGCCCTCCCTCATAGGGGCTTATAGGTGTTTTATTGTTGAGGTCTAAATGCCTGCCAGGAAGTTCTGTGCCTCCCCGCCCAAGGTCCATGCACAGTAAATGGGTTGTGAAACTGCTCTATGCTTCAGAGTCCTTGAATGTGTATTCATCAAGTCCGGGCTCTCCTGGGAGGAGGCCAGGGCCAGGGAGCTGCTCTGCCCAGGAAACTCTGCTCCCCCAGGCAGCGCTGCTTCGTCTGGACTCCCAGCAGGTTTGCTTGAGACCTTTGTTCATTGTATGGCTGAATTTCAGGGCCATTCTGGATACACTGGGTTCCTGCAAGCTTGCATTCATGATGATACACAGCACAGTTAGCCCCAGATTGTACAAGCAATAGTCGACCTAATATTTTGGTCATAGACTTCTGTACTATAAAAGGTCAGGTTAAGGTAACAGTGTTTATTATTCGTTTGTTTTTCTGCTTGTTCCAAAGGAGGCAAGATATGAACTTTTAAAAATAGATAGCCTTCAATAACATTATCATCTTGTGAAAGACGTACTATTTAATGCTTCATAGTGGACGGTTTCATTTTGCTAACAAAAGTGACAACAATATCTTAAATATGGTAATTGTACTGGGTGTCAGGCACTGTGCTTAGTGCTTCTTATGCATCTGTTTACATAAATCTCACACCAGTCCTACATGCCAATATCATTATCCTTATTTTATAGATGAGGAAACTGATTCTTAGACTAGATATTACCTCAGGGTCATACTGAGCTTGCGTGTGGGGATGGAGTAGGCAAGTAAACCCAAAACTGTTGGAATTCCAAACCTATAATCTTATCCATTGCCATTTATAGGCTGGATATCATCATTCAGTATACTAACTATACTAACCCAAATGCTCTGACAAATGTGAAAAGTTTTGGACCATGTTGAGTAAGATGCGCTTACAGTATGCCTGCTGGTCTGGATTTATCTTAAACTGAGGGGAAAACAAACATTTAAACATTGTGGTGTTTCGAAAGACACTTCTTCATTCTGCTGACATTCAAAGCCAAAGAGCAAGGAAATGCAGAGGAAGTTCTGGCCTCAACTTTGAAATGACTTACCTCTCAGGGTTTTAAAAAGAGACTCTAGGGTACTTTGCTTTCAAAGCATGATAAAAACAAAAAACAAAACAACAAAAAAAAAAACCAAATATAGTTTATCTGTAGGAATCATTAAGCCTGTGAGTTCTTAAAGTGGTTGAAAAAGATGAGCTCTTGTAGGAATTGTCCCTTCCACAGGGAACTGTGAGCTTGAGGACCATTGGCTGGCTGTGGGGTTGTACTTTAGGTCCACCTCAGCCAGCCTGTAAATGTTCCATGGAATTAAACCTACAACAAGCTCTCTTCCAAGTACAAACCAGGCCCAACCTTGCTGAGCTTCTGAGATCAGACAAAGTCATGTTCAGAGTGGGTGCTGTAGCAGCATACTTTGAAGGCAATGGTGACAGAAGAAAGGAGGCTGCTGTTTCAGCTGGGTTCCCGCCCCCAGCCTGGTGACTGAAGGAAACTTACGGTGGCCCGTTGAGGTTGATGATGTTTATAACATAAAAATTATACAGAATTTCTGTCCTGGACTCTTCTAAAGCCAGAGGATATGCTGACCGCTGGCCCCTGCAGTGAATCACAGAGTTACAAAGTCAGTGGTATTTTCCAGTTTGGCCTGAATGTGCAAGGACAGCACTACAGGCCTCCATTGGTGTTTCTGCTTGTGGGTCCCCGACACTCGCAGGTACTGCTGTTTTCACACATTCTCCCTTTCCTGGAAGCCAATAATAATAATAATAATAGTAATTAATACATAAATAAAATAAGTCTAAAACCAGCTCAGTTGTAATGACATCCATCTAAAAGTTCCTGCCACTACCAGGAAGGTCTGTCATCAAAGGTGAGTCATCAAAGCCTCAACATTGATAGGACAGAGCTCACCTGCTCTCTGCCAACTGCCCTCCCCTCATTTAGCTCACATCTGTGTAGATCGTTGTACTTTCAAAAAAATTTTTTTTTGTTCACAATGGTGGGCACCTCCATGAGCCATAACTTGGAACCTTGAAATGGTTCCTATAGATACTTTTCTAAATGCTGAAGAGTAGGTACTAGCTGGAGGTATTTGGAGCTCTTCCACTTACCAGGCAGTTATGGCCCCAGGGTGTAATGTCATTGCAGGTATCAACAACACTGTAAATCCCTCACTGCTCTGCAGAGGGAGAATTCCAGGACTTTTCGATCCTCATCTGCACATAGAATTCATATCAAAGATGCAGGGCATGTCCTATCAGAAGGCACCACTGGGGGGCCAAATAAGCATATCCTGGTAAGGGGAGTGGAAAGAAAAGAATCTGCTGTGAGTGAGCATGGGAAACTGGTAGAGTTCCATACAGAAGGGCTTCAGGCGGTCTTATCAAGCAGCATGGAAGTATTTCCAAGGGGGTCCCAGTATTTCCAAGAATTGCTCCCAGATAACACTGTTTCACCCTGGAGACCAGCCTGAATCCTTCATGGAAAAAGAATCTGTTAATGTCAAGCAGACCCACTTGTGAACAAGAAAAAGATAGAAGGCAGATATGCAAGGTCCTATACTCCCTGAAAACCTGAAAACAGCCCTTGGGCTTTCTGTACTTGTCTGCTTCTGACATGGTAGCAGTTTTATTTTCTTTACAACTCATATGGCTTCAATCCTGTATCAGGTCAGGGCAGGAAGTTCAGCCCTTTCCTTTCCCAATACTGAGAGGTCCATTCCCTCCTCTGGCAATGGTCCACCTTCTTTTATCATTTATTACTTTCCTACTGACTCACTGTCTGGCCCATATGAACTTCTGTGCCTGTTTCTGCCCAGCCCACTCTCTGGGAGCACTGTGACCAGAACTGAAAAAAATAAAACGATTTTTCTGCACTTGGAAGAAACAGCACATATGAAAAGTAGTCAAGTTCCCAGTGGGGGCCAAACTGGGTATTGTAGAAAAAAATGTATTATCAAGAAAACATTCACTCATCACAGGATGGTACCGTTTTGCTTAGCTCTTCTAATATTTTGTTATAACACTGTTCAAAAAGATACACTCATAGGGGAAAGTCTTGTGTTTTCCATACTCAGGCAAACTTAGTTCTTGACATCCCACTGAGATTGAATCTGATGGTTTAAATTTCAAATACTCCTCTTTTGGGTGTAAGGGAGATGTAGGTATTGGGGAGAGGGGCTGGGTGCTCTGATAGTGCCTTTAATTCTACCTCTAGAAACAAGAGATTAAGTCAGCGTGCATATAAGTAAACTGCAAATGTGATTTTAAAACAGTGAAAAGTGTAATAAAAAATGAGAGGGCTGGGTTCTATTGATTCACACTGACCACCCTACAGATGACTCTTATTTCAAAGTGTGGTAGGCAAAGTAATGGCCCCCAAAGATATTGATGCTCTAGTGTCCAAAACTTGTGAGATTTTGTTGCCTACATGGTTAAAGAGACTACAGATGTGGTTACAGTTATGGACCTCATAATGGGAAGAGACGGAAGATCTGGGTGGGCCTGATCTAATTTAATGAGTCCTTGGAAGAATAAGAAGGAAAAAGAGTGGGTGAGAGAGCTGGCAGCATGAAAAGGATTCAACACCCTGTTGTTGGCTGTGAGATATGAGGAGCTATGTGCAGGGACTAGAGAGAAGCTTCTAGGAGTTAAGAGCAGACCCAGCAGACAACCAGCGAGGGAATGGGAACCTCAGTCTTATAACCACAAGGAACTGGATTCTGCCAACAACCTCAATGAGTGAGGAAACATACTCTCCCCCTAGAGCCTCCGGAAAGAAATGCAGTCCTGCCAACAACTGTGTTTATATTTTGAATCCAGAGTTGAACTTCTGACCCACCGAACTGTAGTAAAATAAAGGTTTGTTGTTTAAGTGACTAAGTTGGTAGTAATTTGTCATGGCAGCAACTGACAGGTAAAAGAAGAAGCATCTATGTGGCATAGGGTAGGACCAATAAAACTTTCTATTGATCAGGGAAGTAGAGCCCTCATCTCCACTGCCTGCCTTAGTGAGGAGGCACCATAGCCAACATTCAAAATGGGCAGAGAGCCCAAGATTTGCTACCCCTAAGTACAAAGCTACTGCACAACATGTACACATTCTGGATGCAGATACTTAATGTTCTGCTTCATTATTGTAATTTTAATGTCCTGTTAACATTTTTAACCATAAATGGATTGTCATGTATACATACTTGTTTTAAAAATAGCCCTGGCTGGTGACACAGTGGATAGGTGCCAGCCTGCGAACCCAGAGGTCACTGGTTCAATTCCCAGCCAGGGCACATAACCAGGTTGCAAGCCGGGCCTCCAGCCAGGTCCGTATTTGGAGGCAGGTGACAGGCAGCCATACATTGATGTCTCTCTCCCTCTCTGCCTCTCTCCCTTCCCCACTCTCTGAAACATAAATATTAAAAAAAAAAAAAAAAAAGAGTAAGGGGCCCTGGCTGGTGGCCCAGTGGATAAGGTGCCAGACTTCGAACCCAAAAGTAGCTAGTTCAATTCCCAGCCAGGGCACATGACCAGGTTGCAAGCCAGGTCTCCAGCACCGTGTGTGTTTGGAGGCAGGTGAAAGGCAACCATACATTGATGTTTCTCTCCCTCTCTGCCTCTCTTCCTTCCCCTCTCTCTGGAAATAAATAAAGTCTATAAAAAAAAAAGTAAGGGGACAAATACAGTTGAATACTTGGTGATTGACTTTTGATGTCAATGACCCCACGGTCTTGCCCTGCCCACTTGTCTGTTCATTTTATGAGCTATAGAAGGAAAATGCCTGCATAAGCTAAAATAGTAGACAGTTATTGTTAAAGAAATCTCTAAATAATGTACTGACTGAAAAAGTAGTCAAAATACACAAATTCTGAAGGTGCTAATGTGAGTGAATACATCCCAGATTTATGGTTTTCTCCAGTTTTGGGGGACCATATGCACATCTGTAAAGTAAGCTGGACCATCAAAATGACTTGCTTCAAGTGAAGGGCAAGGCTGGGCCAAAATGTCTGATTTGAGGGCCAGCATTCAACAAATTATCAAGAAATGTGCCTTCAGTGTCTTTTGCCCTTCCCCTTCACTCTTCAAGGTTTCCCCAAAACCTCACTGTTCCCTCACCCACTGACTACTGCCCAGACTTGTTTCTGTTGGAGCAAAACCTCAACTGCTCCATCTTCCAGATGTTCCTCCATTCCCCTTCTGCCCTTCCACATTTCACAGCTTGGGTGTGTCTTTCTCCACTCTTCACTGGGTATTTTTTTACAAATAAATGTAAGGAGGTCATTGTTAAAGGAGTTCATGGAAGATAATGGCTTAATGTGCTATCCTTTTCAGGTGATACAGTGGGTTTACAAGTTTCCTGGAAGTATTATGTCTTTGTTCAAAGTAATGAAACCCATGTGGTGGAACTTTGGATAAAATGTTGAAATGGAAGCCAAGAAAACATGGGAAGGGGCCTCTTCCTGACCATTAATATCCTTTATCATAACACAAAGCCCCTACTAACTCTACATCTGAGTTGGGGCATCTCTAATAGCACATCCACTTACAGCTTGTGTTAAGGTGGGCTAACTACTGTAAGAAACACACCCAAAACAGTATAATGGCTTAAACAACTAGTTTATTTCTTGCTTTAAAAAGAGTCTGGAGCAAGTGAACTGTTTAATGGTATGTCCCTTCTTCATGAAGTCGGTCAGGGCCCCAAATTGATGAAGTCTGCTGTTGACAACATAGGACAGTCAGTCAGAAGACCCCTTGGAAGGTCCCCTCCTTTTAGCTCAGCCACAAGGAGAAAATAGCATGGAGCTACACATTTTGCAGGATTGCACAGGCCAACCCTGGAAGAAATGCTTCCCGTTCCACTCTCATCGGCTAAATGTCAGCCACAGGGAACTGTGCAAAGGAAACTAGACATTGTCTTCTCGCTGCAGCAGCAGGAGGTAGAGGTGAGTACAGTTTGAGGAACAAGTAGTCGTTTTGCCCGGCACCTCAAATGTAAATCTACCCCTGGCTTTTTGCTAGGGGACCACTTTCCCTCTTGTGGAAAAATGAAAATATTTGGACACAAACCCAAGAAGATGGGACATTGTTCTTACCAGCAAGGAAGAGAAGATAAATATGTTAAGATAAAAAATAAAATAAAATAAAACTGAAAAATTACACCTATCTTTATATATTGGGAATAGCACTGCCACTTCATTTTTGAAAGAAAGATTTTTTTCTTTTTAGTTGTTTGAGGAAACAATTTTTAAAGGTCATTTAACGCTGAACAGTTTAGTCCTGGCTTCAGTCTCGTAAGGATAGTTGTAACAAAGATGAGAGAGACCATTTTGCAAAACAATGTGAATGGCCAATTTACCATGAGTGGAGCCCCAATTTCAGAGAATTATTGAGTAAACTGGCTTTTCATCCTCCTGCTAGGGCCTGTCAAAAGGTAAATGGGAATTTTGGATTCAGTATTAGGTCAAGGGGAACTCCCACCTATTCGACAAAGAACTGAGATGACAGTAACATGGCAGACTGAGGTGAGACAGAGAAGGTAGGGAGGAATCTTTATTGGGGTAATGCTGAGTGGACTTAGAAGCAGTGGTCACTATTACTAAGTTTTAAGTGTTCCTTTCCTGCATTCTACATCTGTATATCACCTTCAAGCCTTTGCTCTGCATTATTGTTTGCTGTGTTGGGGTGTAGGAATGGAGTTGTAAAATAACAGAGGAGCCAATGTCTACACATGGACAAATAAAGCACTTGAAAGTGCACAGAGCATACCAAGCATCAATTAAGAGCAACGGACAGTAAGCAACAGCCAACGCAGGTACGTACTCTCCAGTAATCCTAGACAGTCTGAGTGGAGGACTGGGATTTCTGACATTATCTAATGGGAGCTTAGGACTCCATGGTTTAGCTGACATAGAAGTATGCAACCCTGGAAGGCCAGATAACTTGGGTATCTAATTAAGCATGCTCCAATTAAACATCAGTGAACAACTCAAGGCTGCGTTAACTGGGACAAGTGTTGGTATACAGCCTCTATCTCCTGTAGCTAGTGCAGATGGGATAACGGGCATTGCCAGGGTAGCAGCTTACCAGAGGGAAGCAGGAGCGGACCTGAAAGGATGGCCAGGTAGAGACAGTGGGGGCACAAAAGGACATCCCAGGGAAGAAAGCCACAGAAAGTGTGGTCCACTCCAAAAATTGCAGTTGGTGTGTTTGTTTTGTTTCCACTCTGATTGGCTTGTTTTTGTCTGCTGCTCTCTGGGGTTTGTCTACAGGATTTCCTCATACTTTGATAAGGCATGTTTCTTCATCTCAATCTGGCACATTTTCTAGACCACAGCTTCCTAACCGGTGTGGCCATTACCAATGTGCTAACACATGAATCCCTTCAGCCCTCCCGCTGTCTGCCAGGGGCTGCGGTGGTCACCTCTGGCTGGAGGCAGCCCCATGGGTTGAAGCTAGTGTGCAGTACCAACATCAGCATTTTCTAGACGTGCTCTAAAGTGAAACATAGAGGAAACCTCTACACCCTTCATATGGATAAGTGACACTGACTACGGGAAAGAAAAGCCTTGAAGACTACTGGGTCGGCGTATTGAAAAGAAGTCTCCAGGTTCACGTTTCAGTTACTTGCTCTGGCTAAGCCTGCCATTTTTGTTTTTCTCTTTGATACATTTCCTGTCCAGTTCCTATCATCAATGTCCTCTTTTTCAGAGAGATTAAGAACCCAGGTCCAGAAGGCGGTTAAGCATTACATATGCATTTTAGCACCAAAGGTTAGAGAGAAAAGCCTGTGTACAGCAGGGGTAACCAGGCAGGCTCCCATCGGAATGAGAAGTGGTTTCAGGGCCCCAGGTCAGGGGTACAGCTGACACAAGGGCCAGGGTGCTCCGGGTTCGTGCGCGAGGGAGATGAGGCACAGGCCATGAAGGGATCAGAATAATCCCAGCTTCATTCTTCCAGGCCCTCGGTTTGTGGACAAGTCCTACGACTTGGTGTTGGTTCGGGAGGGCACTGAATAAGCGAACCTCTGAAGGAAAAATGGGGCTGAGTGAACATAAAGGTTAGGAGGGTTATAAATCCACTTTTGCCCATTTTGTTACCACACTCGCCTTTCCCTGGTTTTCGGGCTCTCCCAGGATCTTCATCCAGATCCCCAATTTCCCTTCTCTGCTTAGCAGCCTGGCTTCTTCTCACAGCTCTTGCCATCCGCACTCTCCAGCCAGGAGAGGGCAGCATTTGGAAGCGGTGAGGCTGGACTTTCTCAAACGCCGGCTCAGCACGGCCAGAGACTGGGTCCTCACTTTCTGTTTAGTAACAAACTATAAAAGGGACATGGATATACCCCTGAAGTCATACCAGATGACTTCTTCGTCTCATCCTCCTCGCAACCTTTTAAAGGAATACTCATAAATATTTAGGGTAGAGATACCAGCGTGGGTCATAACAAGCCATGCTTTGGCCAGTTTTCTGGTGAACATTACACAGGATGTAGAATGCAAATATTTAGATACTGTGAGTGATTCAGGCAAAACGGATGTTTTGCATAAAGTGGGACTGCACTTACTATGCCGTTGGCAGGTTAAATTTGATTTCTACCCAGTTTTTTTTTGTTGTTGTTGTTGTTTGTTTGTTTTTCAGAATGATCGTACAGGTCATTTATTAACCTCAACAAACATTTCCTGAGCATCTGTCCGGTGTCAGTGGCTGGCTGAACAATGGGCATGTACAGAGATGGCTGCAAGAAGAGATACCAGGTGGTCTACATGGATGGCATGAGCTGAAAGAAACTGGCATTTTGGAACACACACACACACACACACACACACACAGACACACACACACACACACACACACACACACAGAAGTTCTAAAAAGGGAAAGCAATGGGAAATAAAGAGGCTGCCTGACCCATCGTCAGGCACTGTAAGGTGTGGGATGTGGGAATCTGTGTCCTTGGTAAGACTTCTTCATAGTAGGAAAAATTCTTTTGACCATTGAGAGAAGAAATTGAGGATACAGGGTATTTTGCAGTTAACAGATGATGCAGCAAGCAAGCAAGAAAGGGTCAGAGTAGGGAACCGGGCAGCCAGCCTCACGAGTGTACAACCCATGTAGTCACACAGAGCCCTGCACTTAGAAGGCCCCATGTGATTGATTGAATGCCTCACTGTTGTCATCAAGACACTTATTAATTTTCGATCAAGGGATCCCCCACTTTCATTGTATCTTAGGCATTGTAAATTACGTAGTTGGAGGTCAGGGATAGGTGGAAGCTTGCCTAAAGTAAGATTACGGAATTCACAGATCTGTCTGTGGATAAGGGTCTCTGTGAGGTTCTGGGGAGCTAGAATTCCTGGTGGGGTTTAGACATAGGAATGTAATTCCCAAGGAGATCAGTACCGGTGGTGTTTTAGGGAACGATGGCTCGCAGTTGTAATTAAGAGGGATCCCTGGGTGGAGGCTCTGTTCTAGGAGTACTTTCTGTTCTGTGGTCAGGAGAGGTGGATCTAGCTAGGAATGCAGGAACTCAGGTGTAGGGGTACTTGGTGCTCAGGCCTTTCCCTTTAGATGGCACTCTAAAATGTGGTGGGGGTTAAAGGGAGCTTTGCTGGCCTCCCTTAAACTCCACTGCAGGCAGTGCGGTATCTGGAAGAGACATGTCTTATCAGGAGACAGCCATACAGCCAGTTAAACACCTGAATGGGGTAAAATAGGTTAGACATTTTCTTTGTGCTTTCTGAGTACGATGTCTAGCTGGAAGAGCTTTCTCCCCAACCAAATTTAAGGGATTATGTTCCTCTAATGATTTTTTATTTTATTTTATTATTTTTTTTAGAGAGAGGGGAAGGGAGAGAGGCAGAGAGGGAGAGAGACATCAATGTATGTACAGTTGCCTTTCACCTGCCTCCAGCTATGAACCTGGCCGGATACCTGTTTTGCAACCTGATTATGTGCTCTGGTTGGGAATCAAACCAATGACCTTCGGGTTCACAGGACTACACCTTATTCACTGTGCCACCAGCCAGGGCCGATTTTATTTTATATGCAGTCTTTATTTCATCTGAGATTTTATTATGTGGTACATAGTAGAGATTAACATTTTTTAAGTGCATTTCTCCAGTACCATTGATTAATTTATCTTATATAAAAATGGGGCCATTTTTGAAGTTCCATCCCGTTCTATTGATCTATTTTCCTATCTCTGCAACAGTATCACATTGTTTACAGGCTATATCTGTAGGGTATATTTTGATATTGTACAGCAAAGTCCTGCCTCTTCTCCCAAAAATTTTTGGCTCAGCTTACATCTTCTAGAATTCTAGAATGAAGTGTATCAAATGACATAAATAATTATGCTAAGATACGTATTTGCATTGAATCAAATTGACAAATAGTCTTAGGAAGAATCAATATTTTTACAATATAAACTTTACTCAGGAACGCAATATGCAATTTATGTTTAACATCATAAGTCTTTAATCCTGAATTCCATTCACCCATCCATGTTAATTTGTTTTGCCAGTAGCAGTTTGTTTGCATGTTTTCTACTTATTTGTGGAACTGTGGCCACTCCGTTTTTCACAGTGATGTGTTCTCAGATAACTTTGAGGGGCAGTACAGAGGAACTGAAGAGTTTGAGGACAGTAAGAACTTTACACAGAAACTTTCTAACCACCAGGAACCCTTGTTCAATTCTTAAATCTGTGTTGTTAAATTGAATTATTTATTCTCTTAAGTGCTCTAGAAAATACTCGTGAAGCTTTGCCTTAGACCCTGAAGATGTCCACTTCAATAGTGCCTCTGTAATCAGATAGTCAAAATGCAAAGCCACATGAAATTTAATGCCACTCCTCATTGCAAATCAACTTACAGTTGGGAAAGCACCCTGCCTAGCTCACTCTACTTTTCAGTAAACCAAAACCTTCAGTAATACCCATCTTGTAAAATGAGGGTATTCAGAAAGAAGAAAATCAGTTTTATTCAGCCAATTCACTTATAACATTGTCCAAGGCTAATCAAGGCATGTGATTAATAACCTTCCATTGTACACGCATCCTGGGAAGTGTTTTCACTTAGCTTTAATGAAACACACTTGGAAACAATTGAGTGCTGTGGAGAGGTGGTTAATTATGATCCTTGTTTATGAATCTGCAGTTGAAAGAGTAGTTAATACTGAAGGCTCAGTTTTGTTTCTTTTTGCATAACAATATTCCACTTAAACTTCAACAGAAAGATTGACAAATGTCAGAGGGCATTTATCCTGCAAAAAAAAAAGCCAAAAGCCAAGAGATTTGGAACGGGAGATGGTGGACTGGAGCAACTGAGGAAACCCATGGAGCCCAGCAGGTGGCAATAGAAGCTCTTCTCACCCCACCACGTGCAGGCAGTTAAAGTTGCTCAGCTTCTTAAACCTTCAGGAAGACGAACCTATTTTCAATTGTGTAGGGTCTCCTTGTTGTCATGGAAACAAGGATAGGCAGAGTCAGGGTAGATGAGGAGGAATGAGAGCTTGAACGTAAAATCTGAGTCCTTGAGGAATTTGCTTTCCTGAGTCGCTGAGGACTTCTGTTCATAAAAAACAATCATGTTTTAATAGTTTTCAAACATGTTACCATAATATATATATATATATATATATATATATATATATATATATATATATATATATATATATATTTAGTTGGGGAAGGACAATAAAATTTTAATCATCAATAGTTTTCAGCTTAATAGTAATGCTCTTGGCAGACTGTTTGGTGTGGCTTATTTGTTCAAAGGGAGCTCATTGCAATGCTTGAGCTACTAATGACTGTTATAAAAAGCAAACTATTTGAAACCTCGAGTGTTTTCATGCAGAACACTGAGAGAACAGGGTGTAACAGGGACTTGGAAAATGGATATACTTCTACATGAAGCTGGATTAGTATTTTAGGTCATACCTGACAAAGCAGAGATTATTCTAATTTTCTAAGATCTGTCTTGAAAGAAGAAAGGCCTTTCTTTTAGGGTCTTTATTTAATTTTTAAAGTATATGTGGTGGAAACAGCATAGACTTTGGAGCTTACAGCTCAAATCCAAATCCTACTAACCATGAGATTTTGAGCAAATTACTCATGATTTTTGTACCTCAGTTTCTCTATTTGTAAAATGGAATGAATGTTAGTATTTACCCCATAAGGTTGTCAGTAATTGATGTTAAACACTGATATTGTGATTTACACTAAGAACTATATATTGGATTTTAGTTCCTATTTCAGGCACACAACTCCTAAAATACCTTGGCATTTCTACAATAATGAGAGTCAACAAAGGTGTCTTCTGTTATGTTAATGAGGCCATGTCTTGACTAAACCAGAGGATGGGGGCTAGTTGCTAAGAGAACGGACCAGGTGATTAGAGGGTTGGACTTTTCGGTCCTACCCCTTGACCTCTAGGGAGCAGAGAGGGGCTAGAAATTGAATCAGTTGCCAATGGCCAATGACTTAATGATTCATACCTATGAAATGAAGCCTCTATAAAATCCAAAAGGATGGAATTGGTGCCTTCAGGTTGGGGAACAGACGGAGAATGAGGCAGAATGATGTGCCTGGTGAGAGCATGGGAGCGTGATGCCTTTCCCCTCACACCCTGCCCTTTGCATCCCTTCCATATGGCTGTTTCCGTGTGATATCCTTTTACAATCAACCGTTTATCTGGTAAGTAAAATGTTTCTTTGAGTTATTTGAGATGCTCTGGCTAATTAATCTAACTCAAGGAGGGGGTTGTTAGAATCTCCAATCTATAGCAGGTCAATCAGAAATACACACGGGTGATAACCTGGCCTTTGGATTGGTGTCTGAAATGGGAAGTGTGAGGGGCAGTCTTGTGGGACTGAGCCCTTAACCTGTGGGTTTTGACACTATCTTCAGGTAGAGAGTGTCAGAAATGAGTTGAATTGTAGGACACTCAATGTCTGAGAACTGTTGTTAGTGTGGAACCCCTACCCGACCCCAGCAGAATTAGGTGCAGAACCTTTAAGTACTTAGAATGGTATTGTCACGTAGAAATATTAAACAGACATTGGGGACTGTGGCAGAGACAATTTGTGTACAATGCTTATTTATTTGTTGTGTTACATTTCCCAGAATTTGCAGTTAGATTTAAGGCCATGAGCCCAACTATAGCCAATGAACTGGATGGAGGAGGAGGTTTGAGGCAGGTAAGAGCCAGTTTACTTTTGAGAGTTCCCTTTCCCTAATGCAGAGAACTTGAAGGCCATGTATCCCAGATAGTCGCTCCAAGATTCAGGAGAGCCACCCAGCCCAGTCAAGGCTGAGAGCAAAACAAATGGATGTGTTATATCACTGAGATTTCAAGGTTAATTTATTACCACAGCATAGGTTCACTATGTAAGGAAGATGTAAGATATGACTATTAGAACTTTATAAGTATTGTGAATTTTAGATAATGATTAATAAAATTTTAAGATAAAATAGGTAGCAGAATAACATTCAGTTCTTTATAAAGCAGAATGTAATCTTTTTGAAAACAGGGCTTTTATCTATCTGACTTACCATTGAAACTTTATTACCTAAAATAGTGCTTGGCACGTAATTAGTGCTTAATACTTTTCTTTTCTTTTCTTTTTTTTTTTTTTTTGGTGAGGGTCCTGTACATTTTTATAGCACTCTCCATACCTTGTATAATGTACAAATTAAAAACACGGTCTTTGCCCTCAAGGAGTATATAATCTTAATACATCTCAGCTGAAGACAGCTGTCTGGGCCAAGTTCTCACTCTCTTTCCAGGGGCAACCCATAGCCAATGGCTGATTGATGCAAAGGTAGAAAGGCTGGCTTCTTGCCTAAATGAAAAGGCAGTTCTGCAGGGTTTGCTCAGCTCCAGGCTCCCCATGGGGTTGTCACAGGCCTTTGTTGTGACAGTGTCACAATTTAACATCTGTCTCTGCCAAAACTTACTGCAGGCATCAATTCCAAAAGTGGACCCAATGGTTCCCACATGCCCCTTTCCATCTCAAAATCTACTCTGTGGTAGACAGTAAGGATGAGAAATTTAGGGAGGGTCACACAAGCCAAGAGGAGCTTAAACTTGTTGGAGTAATAAAAAAATGTCACTACTGACTTATGAGGAGGGGACAGGGAAGCTGAAAAGAACTGGCTAAGTGGAGGCAACAATTCTATACTTGGAAGGCAAAAATCACTTGCAAGAATCCTGCTAAAGGTGTATGGAACCCTTCAGTGCAGTTCCACTGCCCAGACCCCAGAATATTTGCCTGAAATGTGTCTAGTATTTTGAAGTCCATTTAGGAATAGAAGGGAGTGAAAATTTTTTCTTGACTCCACTACAGGTAGGATCACTTAACAAAAGATGAATTTGAGGAATAGCTGGAATTAAAGGTGAGCTCTAGATTTCCTGAAGAAAGTCTCAGCATTTGTGAACTTTTATAATATAGAATTGGCACTGGGAGGGAAAGAACAACCAAAAAGAAGATAGAGAACTGACCATAGCTGCACCATTCTTACGAGCCAGGTCTTAGTGTTCAGGCCACAGAATTGAAAATCAGTCGATAGTAGTACTCATTCTCTCAGGAGAAAAAGAAAGCTGAGCCAGGGCAGATAGCCAAGAGTCATTAAATAGACATAAGATATGGAAAACATTGATCAATGAACTATTGATTGATTGTGGTAATGTTTTCAGACACAACTTATGTATCACTTAGGATCTTTTCTCTACATCATTCATTAGAATTTTTCCTTCCCAACTTTCTTTTTATTTCTTATCTATTGTTTTAAAGATGGTTCTACTGATATGGGGAGTACCAGCATCATGTCTTAGTTGCTGATTGCTATTAGAATATTCATTTGACAGAAACAACAAGCGAATCTATACATGTTCCCAATGGACCTTGGAAAACTATTATTTTGATTGGACCAGGTCTAGAAGTGTTGATTGAACATTTTTATTAAGAACTTTGGGGAAAAATGTTATTTTTCTAAAATGTTTTGATAATGAGGCTATTAGCCCAATTTGACCATGGTGTGTTACGCTGGTGGTCACACACTGATGGAGGAGATGTTAGAAGATATAATGAGGGAACTTATTTCTTCCTTCTTCAAAGGAAGAAACAAAGATGGGACACCCTGAGGGGGAACATGGAGGACAATGCATTGTTTGATGCTAATGAGCCCAGTGAGATGGGATGAAATTATCTGCCTTCTGAGTTCATTCAATAAACATTTCTTGGGCCCCTAAACCTTGTGCCAAGCACTATGTGGGAGTGTGTTTGGCAAATTTATGAAAAATTAGAACTGGTAAGGCTTTCTGAGACAAAGGATTTGAAAAAGAACTGAAACATGTAATTAGGCCAGTGAGAAGAGCTGAGTTTGGACTGAGTGAGCACTGTAAGAAAAATTTCCTCAGTAAAAGTCCGTTGCAAGTTTCAGGAGTCATCCACTGAATCAGGCGAGCCACCCTGTGACTTCTGGGAAGAGGGTACCTGTGGTGGTGTGTGGGGTAGTTTGAAGAGTCCGTCCTGCAGTCTGGCTGCCTGAGTTTCACAGATCCATCACCACAAGAATTCAATTTTGGCTCTGGTCCTTCATCCCTCCATCTCACAGCTCCACATCTGTACAATGAGGTTAATAACTGTACTGAGAGGGATGAGTGCTAGAAAGTAATAAGAATACATGTAGAGTGCACCGCTCAATACCTTGCACTCAATAAAAGTCCTTGAATAAATTTGCATGTGCTGCATGACAGTGGCCATGGTGTGTGGGGAGAGCTGTCACTGGAGAAATGAAGGGGGACCTGTCCTTGAGATGCAATCCTTTCTAATGCCCTCCCTAAGTTCCTTAAGGGGTGGGAATGGACAAATCACCCAGCACAGCAGCTGGAGAACCAAAGCTGGGACACATTCTCTCTGGAGTCATTTGTCTCACTGCAGACAGCCATACAGACACACAATTTCTTTTCTCTTACGTTTATAGCTTACAGAATGTCTTAGCTTCTGATAGACTGCAGGTACCTTTGGTGAGACTTAAGCAATTTTCTCAGCTTTTGCTTAATAAGAATAATTCACTCTAAGTGCCAGGTTGGCATAAATATTTTCTGACAGATGAAACAGCTTATAAATCCTCAAAGGCTTTTTTATTATCCTTGAAAAAAAAACTTTACACTTACTATCTGTGTGCTCCACAGCCCCGTGGTTGGTGTGGGAAGGGCTCTCACTCTAAAGAACAAAGGACTGAGGCTCCCTTTGACTCCAAAACATAAAAATCTTGTTCACTCTAAGATTAAGTACATTATTAAGAGCAAGAGTAAGCCAGATTCAGAGAATTTTCATGCCAGCACTGCTGGGTCCTTGCATGGCAGGTGACAAATGGGTTTTCTTTCTTTCCTCCTCCTCTTCGTCCTTCTCTCTCTCTCTCTCTTTTTCTGTTTTGTTTTGTTTTTTGGTTTCACCCTTGCAACCTCAGACACATCTAAATTCTTGCTCTTGTAGCTTCTTTGGCCTTTGAGAATAAATAAAACAGCTGCCTGTTCAGCAGAGGCAAAGTAGATTTTGAAAGTGTTACTTTGGCTTTCATAAGCTCTAAATAGGGATAAAGTAAAGAGAAATGATTTAACTTGGCCCCAAATGACAATATACTCTGACAGAAGAGATGAAGAGCATGTTTGGGGTTTTTCCTCATCCCTGGTTTCTGTATCCATCTGTAACTCCCATCTGGTACACCCAAGCTAGCTGATGAAAGTGGTGTTCATCTCCTTCCCTTTCTTCTAGGCTGGACCCTTGGCTTTTTAGCTCTTCATTCATCTTACTCCATCCTCCTGAGGTTAGTGTGTGTGTGAGCCATGTAGAACACTGGAGATTATCTTGGTATACATCTTTGCAAATTGACTAACTTCATAAAGACCCTGGGAAATCTTCCTTCCAGAGACATTGTGTTGGAAAACAACTCTCTAAAAATCTCTCCAGTTTCTGCACATCTTGCACAAGAGTTACTGACCGTCCTTTCTTCCCAGCCATATTTCTAAGAATCCTTTTTATGTAGTGAACAGCCAAGGACTAGATAGTGTCTTCCTCTGGAACAAAGTGTAGGCATGCTTGCTGTGCATTATAAACGATTAGACTCTCAGAGCTTAGGGTGCCTAACCCACCATGAGTACAGGTTTATTACAGCTCTCCTTGCAGTGACCTGAGGGAACTGAGCTCAGCAGCTAACATAGTAATGTTTCCACTATTGCTGTGTGTAATTAACTGTTCTTTACATCTGGTCCAGGAGTCTTATATCTTCTGCCAGCCTCCGTGAAACTGTGGCAAGCTAATTTGTACGTAAGTTGAAATCTCAGACCCTTCCCAGTTCTTGCTCAGCATGTCCCATTGCTTCCTCAGTTCTCTAAAATTTATCCTGTGTGTGTGTATAACAGTGACTAAGTCAGTCTCTGTCATTTTTTTGGATCATTATTTCTGGACCCTTTTTAAAAGTTGGCCAAAAAAAAAAAAAAAAAAAGCATTCAACTTTCAAACTACTTTCTATATGTTATCAGATATTTGATCTATGCACTAAGGATTACCCACTGTGGAAGACTGGGGCAATTTGTGTTTAGTCAGAACACAGAAGGTTTCTCTGTTCCCACTGTATTGATTGGCCTAGTTAGTCATCCTGACCCACTCATTCATTCAAATCAATTTGTGCATTGATGTAAAAGTATACTTCACAGAGGTGAATAATAACAGTACATTTCTACCTTGCTGGAACTTCTAGGTTTGTGGGAAATGAAATATTAAAAATAATGACATGAAAATATTATCATAAATATTATAAATGAAATAAATACTGTGAACCTGCTAGAGAATATAATGGAAAAATTTTTTCTCTCAAATTTCAGAAGTACATAAAGTATCAATTAAAACATACAAAACTCAAACTTTGTCAACAACTGAAATATTTTTTCCTTTTCTTTTGCCTTGATTTTGCAGATTAAGAAATAAGAGCTAAAATATATGTTCTTCTCAATTTTACCCAAATAAGCAAACATTTCCTTTGGGAAAAGAGGTTTTTGGAAAGTTTCATAAAGCTCTTTCTAGAGAAAGCAGACATTGCTTCATTGACAATCTTTGAGGAGAAGTTGAAGTTAGTTGGCCATGATATAGGAAGTGGAAACTGGATGGAGTGTGAGAAAAGAAGAGGCATATTTCACTCTTAATCAGTAAAGTAGCCTTAAGACCTGAAAGGATTCTCTCATCTTTCCCAGCAGTGTTTTATGACTACATCTAGGTGACTACAGCCTGTGATTATAAGCACCTAATCTGTTAAGTAGTAAAATAAGTCAATTGGAATAATGAGAAAGAGGGGAACACATAAAAAAGCAGTTAGTTTAAATGCTATAAACTAAAATTTTGGAAAAGCAGAAACTGAGGACATGATCTAGAGAGATCTCAGCTTTATTCAACTCACAGTTTGATTTCAGCAGAAAAATTGCAACCCAGCAGAATCAGCTGGTATTCTAAAACTCTGGGGAATAGTCTTTGTATGGACTTTGTGTCTCTTTCTCCCTCTGCATGCATGGGATGTATGTTTATCCCCTAGGTTTTCTGAGTAATTCAAACATTTGTGTTTTAATTTGTGAATTATTCCAAATCATGCAGATAACTTACTAAAGTCTATATTTTTGCCTCAGACTGGCAAAAGTGCAGTCATAAAATCCCAGAAATAAAAACTATTTTTAAGTGGGAATAAAGATAGCATGGGATAGGAGGGATTTAGCTGAGGGATAGTTAAAAAAAGAAGATATTATTATGTTCATCTAGGTTGAGAAATCCTAATCCAATTGAAATTCTTCTTTTAAGGTGGTGCCAGAAAGGAATTTATTTTTCTTTGTAGTAATACTAGGACTTGAAATAACCTACCTAGTAATTAGTTACTTCATGGGAAAGAAAAATCTCATCTGTATTTGCATTACTAAAAGTGAAGGCAAAGAAGCCAAGATGTGGTAGACCAGTTCTCTTCATCTGTCAGCCATGGCAGATGTTTCTCTCTGTTTCTCTCTGAGTGCTGCATGTATATCTGGATGAGGCTGGAACTTCCTGCCAAAGCATGCAGAATTGATCCCTGCTATCCAGCAAACCACATTGCTCCCAGCTATTGCTTCTGGCTGGTGACCCTCACTATGCTATGCAGCTCATTTTGGCCAGGGATTGTTTAATATGATTGTCCCTTGCTCTTGAAAGCCCATACATTACAAATTGGTATAAGATTTCTGGTTTCCTTTCAGAATATTGTCAGAAGAGCATGTTTTCTCAGACTCTAATGGTAGAACAAATGCCCCCTCCTTCAACATTTTCCTCTTATGTGAGCTGTAATACTGCCATTTAAGTCCAATCGGAGCTCAGAAGGCTGCAATTTTCTTTCATTTCTTCATGCCTGGGAGGGAGAGAAGGCTGGGGTGAGGATAGGTGGGGGTAAAAGGCCTTTTTGTGTAAGAAGCCAGCCTTCATTATATTGCCTGTGTTTGGAAATATCCCCACGGTGTTCAGTTTCTTCCTTTACGTCCAACTCTGGCAGTTTCTGGCACCTAACCATAAAATTCTGGTGTTTCCTAGTCCAGTCTTGGTAACGGCTGCTACTTCATCTGAATTACAGTTTAGAAAATAACATAAGCAACTAACTCATATTGTATTAATAAAGGAAATTCTCCTGCTGGATCCAAGTCAGCCTCACAATGCCTAAACAGAAAACAATTGTGCTGGGTTTATATTGGCATCCTAGTCCTATCTATTTCTTCAGGAGGAGATCTAAGTGATAGAGCCTGGAGAGTTCTGTATACAGTAAGCCATTTCCATTTAATGACAATGGAAACTAAAGCAAATATTTTGTTCTTTAAAGAGTGATTCTACAAAAACTTGCTTTGACAATTTGAAGTGCTGTGATTCAGTGTGGAGTTATAGAAGCTCTACCTTTGAATAGGCTGAAACAGGGACTCCTGCTGGCTTGTATTTTCCCCCATGTCTCCTAGAGTTGTAAGTATAGAGACATTCACACCCAATACTTGTTTTTGGACTAGCTGCATCATCATTGGTTGGGAAACTTGACCAACAATAGAGAGTTGAAAACACCAGCCCCAGAGATTTTTTAGTTGGTTGGTCCGAGGCAAAGCTTTGGAATCAGTGTTATTTTTCAGTCTCGTACTCAATTTTAAGACACACCATTTTGGGAGACAGATTTCAAATCTATAAGCTACTTTAGCTACTTTTTCCTATAATGCTATTCCATGAAACCTGAAGAAATTAAGTTATGACTTCTGATCATGCCAAAATAAATGTCCCAGTGCTTTTTTGTTGTTGTTGTTCCCTTTATTTATTTAATTTTTTTCAAAAAGAATGTTTTGCTGGCAAAACACTAGAGTATTTGGAAGAGCCAGCTCGGGCTCTTCCTTGAGTAATTTGTCAAGTGTGTTTTGGCTACCCTTGGGCCCTCTGTGTGTCCGTGGCTGCTTAGGTGTCTGTACCAGTCAGGATAAATGAGGTTATGTGGTGGAAATGAACAACCCCCAAATCTCAGCGGCTTAATACAGTGAAGTTTATTTACTGCATGTGCTACAGATCCATCTGATCGGCCATGCCTTTGCTCCATAGCATTTCTCTGGGGCTCTGCCTGACAGAGCGGCCTCTGTCTGGAACATTGCTGGTTATTATGGCAGAGGGGCAAAGAAGTCATGGGGAACCCTGAGGAGGCTCTTAAAGTGTCTGCCCAGGGAAGGGCACACAGCCAGTGCGTGAGTTCCACGGGGGGAAGGGTGGATAATCCCCCAACAGGAAGGGATAGCAAATATTTGCGACTCAAAGTGCACCATATAATTCTCTTTAGAATACAAATAGTACTGAGCTTAAACTAACAGAAAACAAGTGTGCATTGAGTACCCACCATGTTCCAGAAACTAGGAATACAACAGTAAATACAACACAAAATCCCTGAACACAGGGCTTTCGTCAAAGAGGGTGAGGAGTAAAATAAATATTTTCCCCTAGAAAACAATAAATAAAGCAGGACCAGAGAATAAGAGTGATGAGAGTATTGGGAGTTTTATTTAGATAGCTCTGAGAAATGTCTTGTGAGATATTGGAGTATAGAATTTAAAGAGAATGGAGTCTATTCCAAGACCCAGAGGAGGAAATTTTGAGACAGACCAGCAATTGCAAGTGTCCCGAGGCAGAATATTTGTTGATTGACACCTTCAAGATGGCCAAACTGGATAAGAGATGTCCATTTCAAAAGGAAGAAGCAGAAAAGCAAAAAGAGGTAACATATCTCAAGTTAGTCCAGTCTACAAAGCAAATCCCATGAAATAGTAGAACTCAAGTATAATTTATTCTCTTTGGTGTGATGTTCTGCTCTCCAGGGCCAGGTGGGGCATAGGTCCTATCTTTCAGACACACTGTGGATTACCCTCCTTATGGTAATCTTGTCCCAGGGCTTTGTCAGGCCAGGGTGGGACTCCCAAGGCTCTGGAAGGCCCTACCTCCATGACTTTGGCCTATTGAAAGTGAGGGATAGTCTCCCATTTTGAAACCAAGGAGGCAGCCCTAATGGTCCCTAAATCACCTTCAGGGCTATCCTTCCCTTGTTTTGAAGGGAACACACATTCTCTGTCAAATAGCTCCAGATTTCTGTCTTGTAAAACCCTAGAAATGCAATTGTTTTCCTTCCCATCTTCTTCCTCTTCAGTCAACCGGGCAGTTTTCCTGCTGAGGTGGCTGATGAAATCCTAGGTGTACACACACGTAACATACTCATCTCTTTATTTATCAAAAGGATGCTTGGCCATTGCCAAGTTCTCTCCCAAACACATTTCCTCATTTTTTGCAATATAAATAGGCGGAACATCTTTCAAATTTTAAACTTCTGATTCCTTTTTTGCTTAACTATTTGATCTTTTTATTTCTTTCTTCTCACATTTTAACTATAAGCAGTCCAAAGGGCCCAAACCACAACATTAGCACTTGTTTAGAAATGGTTTCAGCTCAATATTCTATTTTGTTGCCCATAACTTCTACCTTCCACACAATGCTAGAGCAGAAGCTCAATTCAGTGAAGATTCTTGACACTATAACAAGGATGGCTTTTTCTTCAGTCTTCAGTAATATGTTTGTCATTTCCATCTGAGACCTCATCAGAATGATCTACAGTCCATATTGCCACCAATGTTCTCTTCAGGAGTGCTTAGGTAAAATTCAACTGTGAGGCCATCTGGTCCAGGGCTTCTGTGTGCCAGGATGTTTTTGATTACTCTTTCGATTTCACTAGTTGCTATCAGTCTATTCAGATTTTCTGCTTCTTCCTGATTCAGTTTTTGAAGATTGTATGTTTCTGGAAATTTGTCCATTTTATCCAGGTTGCCCAATTTTTTGGTATATAGTTATTTGTAGTAATTTCTTAATTTTTTTTTGTATTTCTGTGGCAGATGTTGTTGCTTCTCCTCTTTCATTTCTGAGTGTATGTATTTGAGGCCTCTCTTATTTTCTTAATAAATCTGGTTAAAGGCTTGTCAATTTTGCTTATCTTTTCAAAGAACTAGTTCGTGGATTCATTGATCTTTTGAATTCTGTTTTTCTTAGTCTCTATGTCCAGTATGCCATTTAATGCCACTATATTTTTGCTGATTTTTTTTGTTTGGAAGGTCTGTCCATTGTTGACAGGGGGTGTGTTAAAATCACCTACCATGACTATATTGCTGTCAATCTCATTCATAAAGTCCTCCAAGACTGTCTTTTTATATTTAGGTGCTACTGTATTGTCCAGATATATATTTATAAGGGCTATACCTTCTTGTTGGATTGATCCCTTTAGTATTATGTAGTGATTTGTTTGTCTCTTGTTACGGTCTTTGTTTTGAAGCCTATTTTGTCCAATGGGAACATTGCTACCGGTATTTAACACCAGGAAGAAAACTAATCTAACTAAACAATGGGCAAAAGACCTGAAGAGACTCTTCTTCAAGGAGGACATATGGATGGTATGTATGTAACCGAAAGCAGGTCTGGTTGTCTGCTGCTACGAAAGCCAATACTCAAGGGGCAGGTGCAAAGGTAAAGGAAAGTGGTTTCTTTGCAGATACTGGCTATCTGGAAGATGGGAGACTCATGACTCAAAGCCCATCTCCTCCTCTCATTGGAAGCAGGGGTTTTGTATAAGGAAGGAGAGGAGGACAGAGCAAAAAGCAGAAGGGAAGAGGTGCAGATGAGCAGTCTGTTTTGATAAGGCAAGTGATGGTCTCTTGTGCATCATTCTGGCTTACTCATCCTGGCTTCACATCCCCCCAGCTTCACATCCTCCTGGCTCCACGGTTGAAGGTCAGCAAGTCTCCCAGAGTGAGGATGCTTGAAACTCTGGGTCTATATCTTTTGAAGTTAGTTCCTAGGATTCTTATACAAACATGCGGTTCATTTATAAGCTACATATTAATCAGAGTTAGCACTTACAGAAACAATGTCAAAAGAATGGTGGGGTGGGTTACAATTTCCCACTATTAAAATATTTCACTGTTATAAAAAGACATGAAAAATGCACATCACTAGCCATCAGGGACATGCAAATTAAAACCACAATGAGATATCACCTCACACCTGCCAAAATATCATCATTACAAGTCAACAAACAGTTAAGTCCTGGTGGGGATCTGTAGAAAACCCTAATGCCCTGTTGGTAGGAATGCAGACTGGTGCAGCCACCATGGAAAACAGTAGGGAATTTCTTTAAAAAAAACTAAAAATAGAACCACCTTTTGACCCAGAGATTTCACTATGGGGAATATACCCACGGAATCCCAAAACACTAATTCAAAAGAACTTGTGCACCCCTATGTTCATAGCAGTGCTGCTTACAATAGCCAAGATTTGGAAACAGCCTAAGTGCCCATTAGTGGATGAATGTATTAAAAAACTGTAGTACATCTATACAATAGAATACTATGCAACAGAAAGAAAGAAGGAATTCCTCTTTTGCAACGTTATGGATGGAATTGGAGACTATTATGCTAAGTAAAATAAGACAGTTGGTGAAAAACAAATACCATATGATCTTATAAGAGGAATCTAATTAACAAAATAAACTAATGAGCAAAATAGAACCAGAGGCATAGAATCATAGAACAAACTGACAGTTATAAGAGGGGGTGGGGAGGTGGGGACTGATTAAAAGAAGAAGGAATTAGTCAAAGGACATATATGAAGGAGCCAGGGACATGGACAATGGTGAGGGACTGATTATGAGAGTAGGGGACAGGCTGAATGGAGCAAAGAGAAGGGGCAACATGTGGGACAATTATAATAGCATAAACAAGAAACATTTAAAAATAAAATAAAAATAAGGACTTCAAAATTTAAAAAACAAAGAATTAGGCATTCTCTAAGAAGATTGGGGCTTCCTCTATAGCTACTCTCCTTCTGACCTCTTAACCACAGTCGCCCTTAATAGCCTCTTCATAGCAATGTACGCCTCTGACATGTACCTCAAAACTCTTCTAGCCTCTACCCATTGCCCAGTTCCAAAGCTACTTCCACATTTTTTAGATATCTATTATAATAGCACCTGAGCCAGTACCAATTTCTATCTTAGTCTATTTAGGCTAAAAGTAAATACCATAGACCAGGTGGCTAGTAAGTAACATAAATAAGAACATTCTTTCCTTTAGTACTGGAGGCTAGGAAGTCCAATTTTAGGGCACAGGCAGATTTCCCGCCCAGTGAGGGCCCGCTTCCTGCTTCATATAGATAGCTATACTCTTGCTATATCTTCATATGATATCAGGGACAAGGGAGCTCTCTGAGGTCTCTTCGGTTAAGGGCCCTGATCCCCATCATGACATAATCACCTCTGCAAAATCCCACCTTCTAATACCATCATATTGGTGGGATTAAGATTTCAACAAGAATTTTGTAGGGAAGCAACATGCAGTTACATAGCAAGGTCATTTGGTCATTTTGGCAAGAAAGGTTTAAGTGAAGCATTAAAAGGCTTGACTTGAACAGTAATGGAAACTGAATACAGAATCTTAAAGTTTCGCACTGTAAATGAGAACAGTTAGATAGGGCTCACTGCTTAGTAGTTTTTGTTTATTTTTATTTTTTTACTGTAAGTGTACCATATTACATAAATGCAAATAGCACTTTAAAAGTTCCAGCTGTTCCATAGCCTTACCAACACTTGGTATGTCAGTTTTGTGAATTTTAACTATTCTAAATCTATTAGTCTATTCATGGATACTTAAGTTGCTTCCATATGTTGGCTATTGTAAATGATGTTGCAATGAACAAACAAATGCATACGTCTTTTTGAATTAGTGTTTTTGGAATTCTTCAGATAAATATCCAGAAGTAAGATTGCTGGGTCATAAGGCAGTTCCACTTTTCATTTTTTGAGGAAACTCCATACTGTTTCTGTAGTGCCTGCACCAATTTACAGTCTCACCAACAGTACACAAGGGTTCCCTTGCCAGCATTTGTTGTTGGTTATTTATTTATAATATTTATTCTGACAGGTGTGAGGTGATACCTCATTGTGGTTTTAATTTGCATTTCTCTGATGATTAGTGATGTTGAGGATCTTTGTATATGTCTCTAGGCCATCTGTATGTCCTGTTGGAAGAAATGTCTGTTCAGGTCCTCTGCCCATGCTTTAATCATATTGTTTTTGTGTTAAATTATATGAATTCATTATATATTTTGGAATTTTGGATATTCATTATTAGATATATCATTGGTTGATACCTTCTCCTATTCAGTAGGTTTTCTTTTCATTTTGTTGATGGTTTCCTTTGCTGTGCAAAAACTCTGTATTTGATGTGGTTTAATTAGCTTATTTTTTCTTTTCTTTCCCTAATCCTAGGAGACATATCTAAATATATAAATATTACTAAGAACAATGTCAAAGGATTTATAGTGTAATGTTTTGTTCTGGGAGTTTTATGGTTTCAGATTTTATAATTAAATTTTTAATCCATTTTTAGTTTTTCTTATATATGGGATATGAAAGTGATCCAGTTTCATTCTTTTGCATCAATCTGTCCACAGATTGAAGATACTGTTTTTACCCCATTGTATGTTCTTGTCTCCTTTGTCATAGATTAATTGACCAAACAGACATAGGTTTATTTCTGGGCTCCATATTTCTGGTACATAGATTTGTATGTCTGTTTTTATGCTAGTACTATGCTGTTTTGATTATTATATCTTGTAGTCTAGTTTGATAACAGGTAGTATGATAGCTCTAACTTTGTGTGTGTATGTACGTATAAGTATATATATGGCATATGCATATATATATACATATGCTGTTTCTTCCTATAATATTTAGTAGAATTTACCAATGAAACCCTCTGGGCCTGGGTTTTTTCTTCTTGGGAAGGATTTGATAACTAACTAAATTTCTTTAATAGGCACATGTATAAAGTTATTCATACATTTTTTCCTATGTCAGTTTTGGTATGTTGTTTATTTAAGATATTTATTCATCTCCATATGCATTTTTTGGATAAAGTTATTCATAGCACTATTTCACTGTCCTTTAATATCTGTAGTGTAGATTATCCTTTTTAATTACTAATATTGGTAATTTACATTCTCTCTCATTTTTTCTTAATCAATCTAGCTAGATTTTGTCAATTTTGTTGATGTTTTCAAAGAGCCAATTGTTGGCTTTGCTAAGTTTCTCTATGTCCATTTTCCATTTCACTGATTTCTGTTCTCATCTTTATTGTTTCTTTCTTTTCCTTACTTTGGATTTACATTGCTCTTCTTTTTTTACTTTCTTGAAGTGAAGCTCAAGTCATTGGGTTTGTTTGTTTGTTTGTTTTTAATCTTTTCTAATTATCCCTATGACGTTATCTTTAACCCATGACTGTTATTTAATTTCCAGATATTTAGGATTTTCCTAAGCTATTGTTATTGATTTTTAATTTAACTCCTTTATCATCAGAGGACTTACTTTGTATAATTTTGACCTTTTTTATTTTATAAAAATGTGTATGTGGCCGCACATATATGGTCCATTTTGGCCAATGTTACATAAGCACCTAGGAAAGAAAATGTGTACTCTCTAGTGTTTGAGTGTATTATTTTATAAATTACGTCTAGGTGGTTGATAGTGGTGGTCAGATCTTCGACATCTTCAGAGGTTTTGGGTTTTATTGTTCTATCATTCACAAGAGATGGGTGTTAAAACTCTCACATGGCTCAGAGATGAACCTAAGATTTATATAGGTTCATACTGAGAATCCTGGCATGCATGCCTGCCTCCAGCTCTCCCCTCTGGGTTCTTCTTTCACTCTCTGTCCCTGGGAAACTCACTTTCCTCCTTCCTGTAGCCAGAAACATGGGGTATTTTTTGAAGACTTAGCCACTTACAGTTTGGCTGCTGCTGCACTCCAAGGCAAGGGCTTTCTGTTGGGGCATAACCATAAGAGGAAAAAAATGACAAACTCATTCCTGTGCAATCACTTCTAAAAGTTTGGACTTCTTTCCACCACCAGCCTACTATTGTTTACTTTTCAGAGTCTTCAACTTCAAGTAGTTGCACTTTGTATTTTGTTCAGTTTTCAGTCATCAGTGAGAGGGGTGGGGCATATGTGGATAGAGTTTTGTGCCATGCTGATGCTGAAACCCTCAAAATGTTTTACAAGTTTTATGTAGAAAAACTTCAGTCTTTTCAATAGGTTCTCTGAATTTTGTGGGGGTTTTTTCCAGTAAGGTCTTCTGTATCCTAAAAATATTATATATATATATACACACACACACATATATATATATATTTGGTATGCATATATATATATATATATATATATATATATATGTTATTTCTTATTTCACTTTCAAAGTTCTTTTGCTTGTTTTGTCTTGAGCTTACTTATTGAGTCAACTAAAATTTAAAAAAATGTTTGGCATAGGATAAAAGTGGCATAGGATAAAAGTTTAACAAATATTAAAACATTATGCTGAAACTATATTATGTTGAAACAAATATAGATTGTAGATTAATTATACCTTGATAAAAATAATAATATTTTATTTAGGGTTTGTGTATCTAGCTTTATAAAAAAGACCTATTGTATTCCATTTTTAAAAAATATTCTAATCTGATTTTATAAAATCCATTAAATGTTCTGATCCTGGCTTTTAACTGTATTTTCCACTTTATCTATCTTGTTTATTTTGTTTTTAATTTCTTTTTTTAATTAAATTTAATTTTTTAATTTAATTTTATCACTGTTATATTACATCCATCCCCTTTTTCCTCCCCTCTGTCCCCTTCCCCACCCTGTTTTTAATTTCTTGATGTAGTTTTATTGTTTATATTTCTAGTAAAGTCAGTTATTTATGTTGTAAAAGTTACTTTGTGTGAAAAGTTTTCTTATTTTTAAAAAATCCCTATGTTTCTAGTTTTGATTTCTTTTTATTTTCATGTTTTTTATTCTTGACCATGTTGGCAAAGGTTTATCAGGTTTTATTGGTATTTTCCAAAAGGCAACATTTGACTTTACGTATATATTCTATTATATGCTTATTTTCTAATTAATTAATTTCTATTTTTATCTTTTGAATCTTCTACTTTATTTGCATGTATTTTTATTATTTCTCTAGTTTATCATGGCCATTCAACTCATTTATATTTAATTTTTATTTATCAAATACTTTTAAGCTTATATTTTATTATCATTTTGTGTATTTTTAAATTTTGAAATGAATAGATTTTCCTGTTTCATTTTTTTTATTCTTTAGGAGTTTTCCCTTTTTATAGTCTGTTTTGTTTTATTGAATTTTTTTGTCTACTTCTTAACATATTCTTGTCCACTGAGAAAGGATTGTTAAAAAATCTCCCAAATTAGGATGCACTCATGTTGCTGGACTAGTCCCAGTGCACCCATCCCAAAATACCCATGGATGACACTCAGAGTTCTGGGGAGTGGGGGGGACAGACAATATATAATGCAACCATTTCCAACCTGTATGCTTCAAAAAAATGGAAAATATGCCATACCTGACTAGTCAGAGGCACTACCTCTTCTGTCTTACATTGTCAAATTAAAAAATGACAACAGGCAACACAATAGCTATTCAGTGTGAATGCATCAACATTGTACTTTTTTTTTGTTAGATTGGCAAAAAATATAATATACTTTTTGGTGTGCTATGGAACTATAGTAATGAGTTTATGTGTGCCATGAGATGAAAAATATTTAAAATCACTGCCTTAATGTGGTGTCTATTGCATCATCCCTTTATTTCCCTCACGAGAGCCAAATCAACAGTACTCTTGGCAAGCCAGGCCCTCTCTGGAGTAATTGTATGTAATTAATAAAGCAGTCTCTCTCTCTACCTGACATCCTTTATAAGATTTTCCGGTTGTGATGAAGGAAATAGAAAATTACCTGGTAAAAGTCTTTGTATACACTCCGAGTGGTCATTTACTTCCCATAAGATACAAAGGTCAAAACTGTTAAACAACCAAACAACTTTGACCATAGTACCTCCTTTACGAATACAGGAAATGTGACTTGTAAAGAGGTTGAAAATATCATGACTTCAGAGAAAGTTTTCCAAAGTAAATTATCATTGAAGTTTACTATAGCTCATAATTTTCATCTATGCTAGATAATTGTTTAAAAGATTTTATTCCTTATTTTTAGAGAGAAGGGAAATGTGGGGAAGGAAGAAAGGGAAAGAAACATCAATGTATGGTTGCCTTCCACCTGCCTCCATCTACAGACCTGGCTGAAGATCTGGCTTGCAACCCGGTTATGTGCCCTGACTGGGAATCGAACCAATGACACTTGGGTGTGCAGGCCAGTGGTCAATCCGCTGAGCCACACCAGCCAGGGCAGCTGGATAATTTTATACTAGCAACAATTCTGTGACAAAAGTGAAAAAGACATGCCTAACATCAGCATTCTGATAGAGACCATCGAGTGTTAGGGGTCAGAAATGACTCATTCAAATTAATACAACTAGTACGTGATGAAGTTGGTATAGGAATGCTCATCTTAGGATAGCAAAGGCCAAGTTACTTTCCTTTCATCATTGTACTTTTCTGCAATTTTGAGACTCAATTTTTTTGGGAAAGTGCTTCCTGGATTTTAATTCTCATTGATGATAAAATTTTGGAAATGAGGAATTCTTCAAACGGAGTTGTTCAATTTATATTGCTTGATTTTAATAGAAATGCACTAGATCCCTTCTAGGTGCCCCTTCTCCCTTTCTGCCAGAGTCTGCACACCAAGAAGCTGAGTTCCACCCAGTCTCCTGGGTGCCTTACCCTATGAGATTGGGTAGGGTTAGCCGATGGGATTGCAGCCAGAGCCTCCAGTGAAGAGGAGAGTAAGATTTGGGCATATATTTCCATTGCCTCCTGGCAGGCTGCTTTGGGCTGGCCATGAGATCTAACTGAAGATCCCAGCTCTTGTCAGGAGTTTTTTTCACTCAGGGCTGGTTTTCCCTTTTCTAGTAGCAACTTACTCCCCTGGTCTTCTCAGGTCTGTGTGGGGAACAGTTCCCTAGTGTTACCTTCCCCACCTTCTACACCATCCCTTGAGGTTTCTCTATAGCCTGCTCATGCCTTTGTAAAAGTTTCTTTTTAAACAATCCTCAAATTATTCTATTTGAATATGCCAGGCATTTTTTGCAAGGGCCCTGACTGATAAAGGAAGCAAATTACTCTTCAAGTTTATAGTTTAAGTAAAAAGAGGTGGGGTGAAGGGACTAGTTTCCTAGCCAAGCCAAAAGTTTTCTTTCATACACTAACACATGATTACTACAGCTTTGGAAAGGAGTTGGTTCTTTTAATATATTCTACATTGGGGATTACACATTTTTTTGGACCAAAATCATAATCAGGTCCAAAAGATTTCTAATACTTTATATATTGCTAATAAAATTTATTAGTAACAGGGAAAACTAGAAAAGGAAACAATCTGTTCAGTTTCCAAAGCAGAGAGAGAAAAAAGGGTAGTGCTCCTAAATCATTCTGTTTCTATGCAAACTGCTTTGCCATACCACCCCTAGAAACCCCTTAGTACAGTTCATTGCCCTTGATCCTGATTCTTTGACTAATTGAAGCAGGCACAGGGCACTGTAAACTCTCACTTTTCAAAATTCAGTGTGAGAAGAGAGTGGGAATGTTAATTACATGACAACAAAGGAATCGAAACAATGCATTTCCTGCAGGCCACAATGTATGCATGTAGGTTCATTCACACACACACACTCAGCCAGAAAGGCAAACTTGAAGAGAAAACAGTATAATTCTCAGAATTCATTCTGGTGCTTGGGGGCTAGATGGGAATGGAGGCAATGACTTTCCTTCTGGGCCAGAGCCGGCTGACCTGCTGACATGTCTGGTCTTTCCTGCCAGTTGGCCATACTTTGGATGGGTGGGAGAGCAGACTGCACTCCCATTCTCTTCCCTTAGTCCCCTGCCATGGGTTAATTTTCAATGTAAGTCCACAAGGAATATTATAATTCAAAAATAAGGAAGGACTCAAGCTGCCTGATTGATTCATCAGGAGAGGATAGGTCTCCACTGTTGATGAAGAGTGGAACATGACCCTACAGTGCACTTGTTTTCCTGTTGTTTGTACCCTAGTAAGGCTGACTACATTTCCCCCCTTTTGCATTTTAATAAGAAGGGGGACTGAAAACTAATACATAATGACTGTGGTCACTGAAGGCTGTAACATAGAAGCAAAACCAGAGTGGGTTATTTGTACTAACTAGTTTTAGTTTTGAAAGTCTCTCTGTTGCCATGCAAGGTAATGAGAAAAAGTGTTCTACTGAAATGTAAGTTTTAAAATGTATGTTCTGAACAATTATTATGGATTGCTATTTCCTCAGTTCCACTTTTAGCAGGGTAGTAGATATTTTCTCAGACCACCAGTTGAAAGGTACAAGCATGGCACAAATAAGAAAACATCAGCCCGTTCAAGTTTAGAACAAGGGAGATGAGAATAAGCATGTAGAAACTAAAATTATGATTGCTAAAATTAACATTTATTTCTTAATTTCTCAAAGTGAGTAGAAATAGCTATACTTTAAGTGAAAATTAATATGAGAACCATGATCTTAAAAATATTATTTAATACTATTCACTGCAATTGCAATTTGACCTTAAAATAATTTATTACAATATTTATTTCAAATGTCAATGGAGACAATGACAAAGAGAAAAGATGTAAGATAGTAAAAGCAGAAAATAACATTGATATGACAAAAAAAATCTAATATATTGGCTTAATGATAAAAGCAAATGCCATAATAATCTGCTAAATAAATAAAATGATGGCCCTGGCTGGTAGCACAGTGGATAAGGCGCCAGCCTGCGAACCCAAAGGTCGCAGGTTCGATTCCCCAGCCAGGACACATAACCAGGTTGCAAAACAGGTCTCCAGTCAAGTTTGTGGCTGGAGGCAGGTGAAATGCAACCATACATTGATGTCTGTCTCCCTCTCTGCCTCTCTCCCTTCCCCTCTTTCTAAAAATAATAAAACAAAATCTTAAAAAAAAATGATGAAAGAAACTTTATCTTAGTATCAGGCAGAGGTCTTTGAAAACTGAAAGTCCTACATCACTTAATACAGGTTGAAATCTACATAGAAATTATAGCTGTTCCATATTTCTTATGAGTAAAATATGAATAAAGTATAAAATTACAGAAGATAAAAGATATATTTATAAGGATACCATAATAGTAGAAGGTGGCACCTCACTTTCGTTTCTTTATGGATAAAAATAGAAAAATTTACATGTAGTATATTTTAATAGTAATATGTGTAATAGTATCTAATGGGTAATATATATCAAATATCAAACCCTAGACACAAAGAAATGCATCCTTTTTCTAAGGATCCAAAGCTATTCAGATAATTTATCATGCTTTTGAAACAATAAAACTACCAAGTTCCCCCAATAGAAATGCTTATAGACAATGTTCTCTGTCCCAAATGCATTCAATGCTAGAAACAAATAAGAAAATTAGAAACAAAATAAGGCTTCTTTATTAAACAATTCTCAGGTTGAAGAAACAATAAAATAATTACAGAATGGCTTAAAAATAAGTGACAAAAATTTTAAACTGTATAATTTATATTATTAGAGAAGAAACAATGAAAATAAGTGAATAAGGTGCTACTTTTTAAGCTAGAAAAACAAATACCAAAAAAATCTTTAGAAAAACAGAAGAAAGAAAATGTTTAAAAGAGCCAACAAATATCCATAAAGACACAAATGATCAAATTTGTTTAAAACATTCAAGACTTGGTTCTGTGGAAGAAAAATAAATAAATCATTTACTAAATATGAGAGAGAACAAAAGAGAGAAGTTACACGAATTTATAAAATAAGCAATAAAAAGATGAAATAACTACAGATAATAAGAAAATCTTCATAAGAAAATCCTTTGCAAACTTTACACTAAAAGCTTTTAAACCTTGGATTTTTCCCCCAGGAAAAAATAGCTTGCAAATTGTGAAAGAAATTGTGAATGTTGTCAAAATTGCTCAAAAAGCTTCTGACACAGAAGGTGTCTTTGGTAACTTTTTTATTCTTCCAAGAAACTGATGATTTCAATATGATTTAAATTTGTTCCAGAGCAACGTAAAATAAATTCTCTTCAAATTCTTTTATGACACCAGCATATGTGTGATAGGAACATAGAACAGATACTCTATCTCCCTCCACTCCCTCTCCCTCTCCCCTCCATTCTGTTTTCCTCTCTTTCCTCATAAAAATTCTGATCAATACATTAACAAAGAGAATTTAGCAGTAGTACATTAAAAGAGTACTTCAACACGATCAATTAAAATTAATTCCAAGAATATATCCAATTCAATATTGAGAAATCCATTGATTTTTTTCAGACAGATCACATTGATACGAAAAGGCATTTGATTAAATTTAGGACCCATTGTTAACTTTAAAAACTAAATTTCCCCAAAACATTAAGTAAGCAGGTATTCTCATCATAATAGCAATCTAAATTTGTCCAAAAAAAAAAAAAAAAAAGATAAGAAAATTCATATTTAAAATAGTAACAAAAATAAAAAACAAGTGGACTAAATGTTGGCCCTGACTGGTGGCACAGTGGATAAATCGCCAGCTTAAGAACCCAAAGGTTGCTGATTTGATTCCCCAGCCAGGGCACATAACCAGGCTGCAAGCCAGGTTTCCAGCCAGGTCCATGTAGCTGGAGGCAGGTGAAAGGCAACCATACATTGATGTCTCTCTCTCTCCCTTTCTCCCTTCGCTCTCTCTAAAAAGTAACAAATAAAAATTTTTTAAAAGATATTAAATTTTTTTAAATTTGAAAAAATTTAAATTAAGATTTAAATGATTAAAATTAAATTATTAAAAGTTAGCATTTAAATTACAAAAGTGATCTTCTAATTACTATTTTGTCATCAGTATTATTACACTTATTAAAAAGTTAATAAACTTTTTAAAAAACTTATTTAAAAATTCTAAAAATACAATTTAATAAATGGAAATATATGTCATGTTTTAGGTTACAAAAACTCAATACTTTAAGGTTATCCACCTATTCAATGTTTTCAAAATAATCTATAATACCCATGTATTTTTATTATTTTATTATATTTTTTATTATTTTTAATTTTATTTTATTTTTAAAGATTTTATTATTTTTTAGAAAGAGGGGAAGGGAGAGAGGCAGAGAAGGAGAGAAACATCAATGTATGGTTGCCTTTCACCTGCCTCCAGCTATGGACCTGGTTGGAGACCTGGCTTGCAACTTGATTATGTGCCCTGGCTGGGAATTGAATCAGTGACCTTTGGATTCCCAGGCCAATGCCTTATTCACTGTGCCACCAGCCAGGGCATTGCATTTTTATTTAATGTTGAACCAATATTTTCTTTGGGACTTATAAATTGAAAAGCCAAGATTTGAAAAACTAAAAGATATATAAGAATACTTATCCCATTACATATTGTAATTTATAAATTATAATATCTAAAACCAAAACTGCTATGAGAAACATGGAAACAGTTTGAATTGAAACATCATAAAGTCATCAGAAATAGACCTAGGAAAATGTGGTAGTTATGATAAGATGGCGTTTCAAATTGGTGAAGAAATGGATAGAATTTCCAATAAATTATGTTGTGATTACTGGCTACATGTTTGGGGAAAAGAAAGCCAAATCCCTTATGGGAAAATAATTTCTAGATGGATCAAAGGTTTAAATGCATATTTTTGAAGAGACAAGAGAAGGAAAGAAAGAAACCAGAAAATTCTACAAGAAAATATAGATGAACAATTTTATAAACTTAGAATGGGAAATATCTCTCTATAGTTCTATAAATAGTTCAGGATCTATTATTGAATTTTGGTACATTTGGTTACATAATAATGTAAACTTTCTGTATTATGAAATAACTTTTAAAGTAAATCCAAAAATAAATTATGAGCCAGCAAATATAGGAGAAAGGTTAGTATACTGAATATATGAAGAAGTCTAATATATCAAGTAAACAGTGAACTACTCCAACAGATATATGGGGAAAAAATAATAGACATTTCAAAAATTGAGAAATACAATGACTGATAAACATGGAAAATAGTCACTTTCACTAATAGAGAAACAGAGAAGAAATTATACATATTATTTTTTACTTGTGAAATTAGAAGTTTACATGGCTGTAGGGAAACTGAACTGTCCAAGTCTTATGGGTATGAATGTAACTCTATCTTTCTGGAAGGTAGCGTGGGAATGTGTATTATATCTTACATTAGATACCTTTGGCCTAACAATTTCACTTCCAAAATTTTAGCCCAAGGAGATGATTGTATAGGTTAAATTAATATATATGTATGAAGATTCTCTTTAATGGACAAAAAATAATCTATAAATGTTTCCTTAGTATAAAACTGATTCAATAAGTCATGATAAAAATTGTAGAACCATCATGTATCCAATAAAATAACAATATAGATCTGGGTAACTACAATTACCCAGAAAGATGCTCATGACATATTTTGGCGGGGAGGAGGGAAGCCCGGGTGTTGAGAAGGTTAAAATGGTAGGTAAGGAATAAACTGAATTATGAAATTCTATATAGTAAGATCCAACTACATAGATGTATACACAGAAATATAAAAACTTTTACCATCAGGTATTAGATATTTTCCTTGAATACAAGTAATGGAAGCTCAATCCAAACTGATTTAAGACAAAAAGATAGCTGAAACATGTAGTGTTTTGGTTTGCTTCCAGGCACATCTTTTCCCCAAGCTTCAACCAGGGTCACTACCTGTAGATTGTAGTCTGAGAGTTGGATGAGGTAGGGAAGACCAGAGGAGTCTCCATGAAGGAAAACTGTAGTATTATTGTTTCCTAGAGAAGGATAAGTGGATGCTCAGCTAGTAAAGGATCAAAAGAAATTTGCTCTTTCATAATGATCATTCTGGACATATTTATTTTTGCTTCTTATTTTCATGTGTTATTTGAGAATATACCATGTTTTTAATTAGCAAAAACTATAAAAACTATTAGCATTCATCATTTTTACATTTAACCAATATGTCTGTTTTCAATATAAATAATATAAAGACATTTATTTCTCTATTTCATACTCTTTTATATTTCTTTCCTATAAACCTTTCAGTGTTACTTCTTTCTGTTATCTTCCCAGCACTGTTATTCAAGCTTCTGAAGTCACAGGCATAAGAATCAATGCGAAAACCGAAGCTCTCACCCTAGGAAGTGTTTCAGAGAAAGATGTGTAGAAGTAAAGAAGCAGGTGGTGGCTCAAAAATGTTTGAAGGCTGCATTAGGGGACTCATTTTGAAGTTATATTTACACAGCAAATATAATTTTTACTTTGATGGCAACTAAATCAGAGTATGATTGCAAGTTGATAGCAAGTTCATATGCAATTGCAGGAGAGTAGGGTGGCTTTCCAGAGCCTACTTGATACTGCCTTTGGTGAGTGGTTTATTTGGTGAGTGCCTCAGAAAACTTTCAAGCACATGTGAATCACCTAGGGGTCTGTTAAAAGGCAGGTTCTGATCTAGATATCCACGTTAGGGCCCAAAATTCATTTCTCACATGCTCCCAACTGATGTTAATGTTACAGAATACAGGCTGTACTTTGAAGAGGGAGGATGTGAATAACATTTTCCTATCTAGTAAGTAAAAAATTAAGCCAGTCACAATCTGCATACTTTTCATTAAAATTAGAATATATGAAAATATACTTTAAGTGATTACAGGTTTATTTGTATATATTACTATTTTTTTCTATTTAGGGTTAACTTTTTATAAAATGTGATTCTATGTTACCTCATTTTAAAGAAGGCAAATACTTCAATTCTCTCCCCCTCTCTAATATAAAATCCCAAATCTTTTTTTACGTTAATTCCATAAGGAAAAAAAACAATGCTTTCTTGCCATCTTAAATTCTATTGTCCTTGTTCTGAAACTAAAGATTATGCAATTCACCTTTGAATTACACTGGGATTGTGGAAAATCGTTTCTTGGTTGAGGTTTTGACAATGTGCTACATCAAGAGCAAACTCCAGAATCGTGGGTTTTACTTTATTGCTGCCAACCAGTGTGATTAGTAAGGCAGAAGGAGCAAGGTGCAAAGGACTTCTCCGGAAGGGGTGTTTTAAAACTCAGATTCCCAGTTATGCAAATGGTGGCTCCTCTTCCTCACTCTGGATCCATGTGATCTTGTGCAGCAGAAACAGCCTTACCCTGGCTTTCAACACTAGTAACAACTGAAGGCCCAAACCACTTAACCTGGTAGAAGCCAATTTTTGTGGCTGCATGTGAATTCACTTTGTGTTACTAACATTTTTAATGATTTTTAATAATTTTATGTTTTAAACTTCACATATCCTCTGCCACTCCAGGACTAAGATGGATGTTGTCCGAGAATTAATATCAAGGGGGGCAGGAGTCTGCCTTGTTCAAAAAGAGAGAGAGAGAGAGAGAGAAAGAGAGAGGTGTGTGTGTGTGTGTGTGTGCGTGCATGTGTGCACAAGTGTAAAGTAAAGTATATACACCATTCTTCAATTTTCCAAGCTTCGATTGGTTTGTGTGCCTTTCTGTCAGCTTGACCCAGGAGCCAAACTTGCTTTTGAGGACTCCAGAAGGCAATTCCCAATGGTAGCTCTGCTATAATTTTTATTTATGTATAAGCATCCCGCTAGCCCTTGAGTTCCTTTTTCTGTTTTTGCATGTGGCCTTCCTGCTGGGTGAGACACGATGCTATCTCCCTTGGGCCCTTGCATGGGTGAGACAGCTTCCTCACCCATGTTCTTTGTTGACCCCACCCAAGGCCCACTGGCTCAGTATTTTTCACCTCCTGACTTCTTTGGCTATGTCTCTGTGAAAGTTATTATACTTGCCAACAAGACAGACTGATATAGTAACATAAACATTATAAAACTAAAAAGCTTGCTGGTGGGGAAAGTATCAACAAAACTTACATGTATTTTTGCGAAAGACATAGAGCTTTGGTGACCAAAAACATCTCATAGTCGACGACAATTTTTTTACTGGACAACCATGTTACTTGTTTGATAATGAATATTGGTGCAGGCAGCCAAAATCCTAATGTGCAGACTTGGCCTTTAGCATCGCCCCCAGAACACAGAGAGCCCCTCAAATGCTCTCTTGTGGGCAGGTAATTCCTTTCCCTCTTCCTTCCCTAGGCCTCAAACACCATGGGGACTGGGAATCCTACAGGGTGTTGGAGTTAAGGCCTCTAGAATTGTATCTAGACAAGAGTCTTGCATATACACATATGTGACTAATTTTTAAATGTATAAGGAGAAAACCTTTTTAAGTTAATTGGTTTTGGGGTATAAAACTTAAGCTATGGCAAAAAAAAAAAAAGACCATAAAGGATTTAAATATGTTTTGAATAATCCATTTATTCTAGAGCATCTGGCAAACATAAGCTTGGAAGTATGGAAGACCCTCCATGTTAACAATGGCCATTTTCCAAAGAACAGTAAGGGACATGTATTTAAAAAAACAACAACAGCAAAGCACAAGCCACAGTCATATGCCACAGAAGTAATGACAGCAGGAATTATAAAGGCTGGTGATAATAAGCGGAAGATTATGCCTTTAAGTCCTGCCAGGGAAGTCCAATGTAATGAAATGAGGGTTTAATTAGAAGAACAGCAATGACTTTCACTTCTATTTTTAATTTCATGGATGACAAGTAAGCCACAGAAATATGAAAGAACCAAATAAAGGCATCAGATAAGAATAACTTAAACTTCTTTTCCTCTCCTGGTTTGGGGGGATTGGGGAGTTTTAGAGCAGAGGATCATTTGGCAAGCAATAGATAAATACAAGCAAACCAAAGCACTTGACTTTGCCTTAAGTGGCAAAATGCATGATGTAGACGAGACTGAAGGATTCTGAGTTGTATATAAACACAAAGGCAATTACTGTTCTTATTTATTGGCTTATACAACACATCTTTTTTTTTTTTTTAATTTTAAAGATTTTATTTATTATTTTTAGAGGGAGGGGTAGGGAGAGAAGCAGAGAGGGAGAGAGACATCCATGTATGGTTGCCTTTCACCTGCCTCCAGCTACAGACATGGCTGGAGACCTGGCTTGCAACCTGGTTACGTGCCCTGGCTGTGGAATCGAACCAGCGACCTTTGGGTTCACAGGCCGGCGCCTTAGCTACTGAGCCACCAGCCAGGGCTACACATCTTTTTTAATACAAGGTGCTGTGGTGAAAAGCAGAAAAGTCCATTAAAACCCCAAAGTGGGGACATGTTGAGATTTAAAATCCTACAGAGTATTTTCGGTTGCCCCAGAAAAGAAAATCAGATGTGAAGATTTATCGATATGAATGACTTTCACTAGATAAGGGTTATAATTTCCAAATGACTGTTGTAGCATGTGCCTGGATGGCAATAATATATTGAACCTGAACAAAAAAAAGAAAAAAATGTAGGCTAAAGCGTTAAAACAAATTAAGATATTTAAAGTCTAATTTATTATTTTTAAACATTTTTCTAGATGAGGGATGGCGTGGGGTTGGGGAGGGTGAAGAAAGAGTCACAGAACGAGAAGTGCCACAGTGGGTAAGTAAAAATTAGTTAATTCAGAGAAATTCAGTGGGAGGTCTGTATCATATTTTTTACACTTTGTAGTAAAACCAAAATTGTATTGGTCTTCTTTTTTCCCCCTAAACTGGCAACTTTATGTGGTTGTGTTCATCTATACCCAGTCTGAGTGGGCAATCACACAAACCAAAAAGTTAAAAAAATTTTTTGCCTGTCTCCAGGACATTTTAAAACTAATTTATTTTACTTTACATCATCATTAAGGAAGATTATTTAAACAGAGGCACAGTCTACTCTTTAAATATCCTACCCTGGGACTAAAATTAGCAACTAACCCCTTGAATTTAAACCATTCCAAGTTTTGGATCCAATCATATTAACCTTTCTACCAGTTTTCCTGCTTAGTTTAATCTGATAGCCCCCAGAGATGGGTTCTGAAGAAATGCCTGAGCTGCTGGGGAAGGAAGTGGTTAGGAAGGAAGAAGTACATTTCTTGGCTGAGTTTCTAAGCATGCAGTGAGTTTGCTCAGGCTGGAACAGATAGTGCCTAAATATCACTACATCAGAAAGTACAATTTAGAGGTGTCAAAATGTTTACCAGCTCTAGAGTACCTGATAGCCTCACTATAAGTTTACCCACCAAGGACATGTTTGTTAATTAAACATTTTGGTGAGAGATGGCACCTATCTTGTACAGTTTTGATTGGCATATATGTAAATTTGGGGGGATGGGGAATAGAAATGGTCTTTAATTTCAAGAACAGGCCCACCTCACATTTTCCAGGCCCTGTCAAGAATGCAAATGGAAGCCCCCATACCATATGTCTAAATATTTTAAAGCCATAAATTAAAGTTTTAACTCTATTGAGGTATCTTAGATACATAAAACTTGTGTATACTTAAGGGATATATTATAAAAAGATCAGTTAAACTAAATAACTTATCCATCACCTTTACATAGTTACCATTTTGTGTATATGAGAGAGAAAGAGAGTTAAAAAAGCAGCTGAACCAAAAATGTCTATGAAAATGTGAAAGGTCAAAAACCTTATAGATAACAAAGTTGAAATATTTACATTAATGATATCAAGATGTATCATAAATCTACTAATAAAACAATATGGTATCCAGAAGAGGAGGAAAATATCAAGGGAACATTATAAAGAATTCAGAAATAGGCCCATACCCAAAAGGATATTTGATTTGTGACAATATCGATCTTGCCCAGAATGGGGGAAGGGCAGTCTTTCCACTAAGTAACAATGGATCAACTGGCTAACTATATAAGGAAATAATAAAATTTGATACCCAAACATCAATTCCAGGTAAATGGTAGATCTAAATGTGAGGGGTAAAGCATCAGTGCATCTAGAAGATAGCATGGGATGGGAACATCTTTCTGAAATGGAGAGAAGAAAAGATATTTTACAATAGCACTAACCATAAATAAAAATATTTACAAGTTGGATTTTATAAAAAATAAGTTCTGTTTATCAAAAATATCATTAACAGAGTGTTAAGCCAGAAGACATATTGTATACATAGATTTTGCAGGCATCAAATCTAGACTATATGTAAGGAGGTCTTACAAATAAGTTTTAAAAATACACATTATGCAACAGAAAAATGAGAAGGAAATTTAAGCCGGCACTGCACAAAATGGAATATCCAAATGGCCAACAAAAGTGAACATGTGCTAAACTGGTTAGTCATTAGGGAAATACAAGTCAAAACCCCAATGAGGTATAAAAACACATTCACCAAAGTGCCTAACATTTTCTAAATGATTACCAGTATCGAGTTTTGGTATAAATATAGACCTCTTGTACTTAGGTGATGCAAATGCAAATTGGTACAACCACTTTAGAAAGTTTATTTGCAGTCTATATTAAACCTTAAAAAAAACAATCTTATTCAGAGACTTAGTAATGTAATTCCTAGATATGTACCCAGCAAAAATACATACAAGTTTTGTCCAGAAGGTATCCAGCCATGTAATATGCAAAATAGAGTCATTTGTTGACGAAGATACAAGATACAAGAAACATTGTACATAGGACAATGACATCTTAGTCCCATTCAAAGAAGGCACTTTGGAACCTCACATAGGTCTCCCAATCGCCATCAGCTGCCCCGTCATATCTTCCTGAATCTCATCAAGAGTCCTAAAAATCTCTTTCCTTTCAAGGTGTTGGGAAAAGCCAGAAGTCTCAGGGTGCCAAATCCGGATGGTTGCAGGGCTGAGTCACCTGAGTGACTTGATGTTTTGACAAAAAACTCAGTATGAGTCATGATGCATGAGTGGGTACATTGTCATAATGAAACTGCCAATAGCCAGTTGCCCATAACTGAGGCCTTCTACATTATATGAGTAGTTTCTTCAGAGGAACGTTCAAGCTTAATGCAAAATCTGATGCTCAACTCTCTCAGCCATTTTGAATGTGAGGGCCACGCAGTACACATGCTCACTCAATGGTATCTACCATCCCCACTGGCTAGTATAGTGAAGTCCTCATTGTTCACACATGTGCATTCCAGTCCACTCTTCTTGGCTGCCAGGTAACATGGATATCATGTACACCATTCTCATTATATGTGTAAACAATGGATGGACTTTTTCCAGACAGACCTTTGTTTGTGTGTCAAAACAATTGACAAAAATATTTATAGTAGTATTATTTGCAATAGTCCCAAATTGTTCATTACTAGAAATAAGGATAAACATGTTGTCCTATAGTTATACCATGAAATGATGTTCAGCAATGAGAATGAACTACAACTATATGCAACAGTATGGATGAATCTCATAAATATTAATTATATTGTATGAAAGAAGTCAAACAAAATAGCATTTTCAAGTTATAAAGGTAAAAAAAAAACACACAAAAAAACACACAAACTAATCTATAATGCAGCTGTTTGAATGTGGCAACCTTTGAAATAGAAGAAAAAGAATGACCCTAATGGGGCATAAGTTGGGTGTCTAAGATGTCCCACTTCTAGATCTAAGAAGGTCACTGTGGAGAAATGTATCAAGTTGTAAGGTTGTGATTTATGTCATTTCAGCAAACATTAAATACTTGATTACAAGTGTTTAAATGCTGTGAAGAAAATGAACAGTAATAGAGTAGAGAACAGCTAGAAAGAGATTCAGGGGAAACCTTTCTGAGGAGGTGACACATAAGGTCTGTCCTAGAGAATAAGAAAGAGGCACAGGGCTGGAGGAAATGGTTGTGTGGCCCCTGCAAACGTGAGTGTATTACCTCACTGCCACATGGATACAGGGTAGTTTTCTTGCCTAGTTCTTTACTACTCTTGTCATCTATCAAAGACCAAGGCTCCATGAGACAAAATAGATGCAATTTGAGAGACTATAAGACTAAGGGAGACTCAGAAGTAGGAGAAGTAGGAGAGCTGCCCAGAGGATGCACATGGGTAGGGAGGAGATATCTGAGGAGAGCCCTGAGGGATAGCATGGAAGCCCTGACTAAGGGGGAGAAAGCAGGAGAGATGACAAAGAAAGGACGGAGAATTACGAACCCAATCTTGGCTCTCATCATAACTTCACCTATCTGATCTCAGGGATAAAGTGCTAGAATCAGGGCCAGAAATATCAAGGAAAAAAAAATTACTGGGAAAGAAAAGAGCATTGAAAGTTAAAGGTAACATATTTAATTACATATGTGTGGACAACATACACATGCAGACCTGTTTATGAGTTCACATAAGCAAAACCACATAATCCGTGGGTTTATGAAAAGAAAGAGAGGAGGGGCTCCATTCATAAAGATAATGATGTGAAAATCAGATATGTAACTTTGACATCTTCTGAGAAAAATATTAACCATTTTATAGACATTTGTCACCTTTTAACAAGATTTTTTCATGTACAAAAATTAAGAACTGATGAACAATGATGAAGAAAAGTCTTCTGTATGCCTTCCCAGGTACCATAGTTGATATTATGAAGGAATTGTCATGCGCAGAAACCATGACAATGACAAAGAGAAAAAAGAAAAAATTCATTCTATACTGACCTTCAGTAACATTTTTGCATTATTTAGAAAGCATGTGATATGTTATTACTCTACAGAAATAGGTTTACACATAAATCTTCGGTATAGGTATGTTTGTACTTTAGACAGAGAAAATGAAAATACCAAACTTCTGAGCACCACAAGAACACAAAGACTTACATGCTCACACACAGCTAACTCTGCCATGTGTTTGAGAGAAGCCCACACTGTAATTAACCAATTCTCCTTCGCAATTGCTACTTCAGGTATTTGTTGTGCACAAAAAAGGCTCAAAACACTCAAATTAGTTTGGCAGTAGAAAGAGCCTGAAGTAAGAAAATATAAATCCAAAGACAGTTCAGAGAGTTCTAAAATTATCACAGTGTTAAACTATCAAATTTACTTTTCCAGGTGTGAGCCAGATGCTATAAGATTATTTTAAGGTAATTTCTCTTTTGCAGAGACTCTCCTTTCAACATAGTCTCAAGAATTATATATCGATGATTCACACTTGTGTTGAACACATTCCAAATTGCCAATGTAGGAGTTACTTCTAACAAAAATCAAAGGCTTTTGAAGATTTATTTGACTGGGTTTTTGATGGTGTTGGGGGGTGTGAGTCATTTATTTTGTAGCATTTCGGAGAAAAAATTGAAAATGAATTAAAATATAGAGGAATAGCTATTATTAAAAAGTAATCAGTGATATTAACTTGGCACTTGTAATGCAGCAAAAAGAAAAAGCCATAAGGCATATTTTTATTTACAGAATCGTTATTATATGAGATAATATTTAGCTTATTACAATAAAAGAAATTCTGTTGGGGCAAACAGATATGAAATAGCTGGCAAAAGAAATTTAATATCATAAAATATATAAATGACAAATCCCATTGTCTTTAGTAAACTTTCATAACATAAGAAAATATAACAAACAGATTAATAAATATATGATATACATTTTATGGTAAGGTCGAAAAGAAATAAATACGATTACACTATAGGTAACACTAAAGAAATATTCAGACTTCTTTCCCAAAATTTCCCTCTAGGCCTATGTCCTAAAAATAAACATTAGAAAAATGCAGTGCATGTTCATCATATTGAAAACATAAAGCTGTGAGTGAGGCTACAACAGGTATCTTCATGCCTCACGAGGGGACTGGTACAAACTGTGAACTAGCACATCCATTAGGGAACTAGTGATGGGGGAAACAATGGTACAGTACTGAGGCATTTTTCTAGGCTAATTGATATATGCCAGTACTGTAGCAGAATCTCCCTTTGACTGCTCTCACTAGCTTCCAATGACTGCAGCAGAGAAATTTCACCTTGTGGCTTTTCCTATTTTAGGAAACAATGCATCTCAGGGGACTAGCGTGGCTCTCAGCTAATCTCATCCATGCCAGTGATGCATTTGCCAGATGTATGCTGGGGAGAGCATCTACAGGCTGTCTCTAGACCATGCAGTTATCATGACTTCATTAGACAGAATCTCCAGGGCCACACCTGTGAGGACCCTCCCAAGATAAACACCCCCCCACCTCTCTATTTTACCATTTCCCCCTCCCTGCTTCCTCCTCATTTGGGGCTCTTTCTCAGACTCCCAGGTCTGACCTCTCACTCTGTTATTCTTTTCTCATTTCTTGTTCTCCTCACCATCTTGTTGTCTTCCTCTTTGTCTCTATTCCTTCCTCCATTTCCTCTCCACCCGACTCTTTATTTATCCTACCTTCCTTTCCATTTCCCATCTCTCTCATCAACTTGGTGTGTTTGGGGGATGGATGCCTCTCTGAGCTTCTTTCCAACAGAGCCTATTTCAGTAGCTCTCCTCAGTGTCACACCTTTGCCCAGCTGGCTCACTGCCACCTCACCCTTGGCCCAAGCTGACCCTTAGGATCCCAAACACACCAATCCCTTTAGAAAAGTAGAGTGGGTTGGAAAGGTAGTCATCTTATAGGAAATCAAATTCCTATTGATTTATTGCCATCAGCAACACATTTAAGCCAGATTTTCACAAGCTCTGCCTTGTCAGAGTCTCCTATTTTTAAGGCTTCTATTTGATTTATGCTTAAAGCCACTAAATTGTTTTCTGCAAAAGAGGACACCAAGAGCTAATTTTATCTCAGTAAGTGAATGCTGTTCCTTTGAAACTCTGGCCAGAAATATTGGTAGAATTGCTCTATTCATCAAAGCTCAAAAGACCAAGAGAATGCACATCATTAGGTCCATCCTAATGACAGTGTTATGGCTACAATCTAACAATTGAGATGGATGACAGAGCCAGCCACGGATCTCAAAGTGATGAGTTACCAGGGTTTGCATATCAGAAATGCAATGGCTGAGATATACGAAGACTAAAGTGCACAAATGCATCATCTCCCCACTACTGTTCTATTATCTATAAGAAATAGTTCAGAGTCAGACCCCAGGAAAGAGAGTCCCTTGGGTTTCTGTTGGTGGGGTCTCTGCTCATGGGATGAGTGTGAATGTGTCCCCGTGCACCCACAACTATGGAATGTACACCCCCCCCCAACCCAAAGTAATACTAATAACTACAGGATAATGGAAACTGAGCTACTGGATTGTATGCTCACTCCCCTCTCCTACCCCTTCCCCACTTACACTGCTTATCTGTGTTGTTCTTGACAGAATTTCAAATGAAGCTGAACTCCCTCATCCTGCTTAAACCAGACAAGAAGTTATCTCGTTCACATTTCCTTACTGAATCCTATTAGTTATTTCATGGTTCCCAATTCAGCATGTGAACATGGCATTCTTTTCTGTGATTAACCCAAATTAAAGTTTACATTATCTGCTTTTTCTCAAATTTTCTTATTGGATGAAAGAAGCATACTTAGCATTCAGTAGAAATTACGATAATGAAAATGACCCTAGCCAGACATGCCGGCACTAAAAATTATGTGGTTTGCTAATTACAAGAGGAAAAAAAAGCCATTATGACAGATTAAAATCTTTATCTTTTCATGGGCAGCAAGCTCAGTGTTTCTTTGTCTGAAGGGTGTCTTCAAGTCAATGGTTCCCTTTGCAGAGTCCAAGGAATCTGCTCTTGTGGCTTGACAAATTCAATAGAAATTTCTAGCAATATAAAAAATATTTTTAAATAGGTAAGGGCACTATCTGAAAATGAAATGAATGACAGTTGTTTAAAGTGTGTAAGGATTTAGTTTAAATTTATACACACACATGCACACATATCTCATAACATTTACATTTTCCCAAACAATCATAGAATGTTCACATTGAAGCGGATGTTAGAGATTAGGCATCGGTGTTCAACTTTAATGCCATCAGAAACAACAAGAAGCCTTGTTAAATAAGCACAGTTGATGGGCTCATCCCCAGAGTCTCTTGGCCTTGCGCCAAATATAGGTGCTGCTGCTGCTACTGCTGCTTCAGCAATTGCACTGTGAGAACCTCTGAGCCATACCAAGCCTCTTGATTTACAAACGAGACACCTGCAATTTCAATACATGGCCCAGTGCTAAATAACTTGTGAGTGGGTGAGATCAGAAAAGAACCTGACTCCTCTTACTCCTAGTTTCAGTCTTGGTCTTCCCCCGTACTACTTCTCAAACTCTAATGTTCATGCAAATGACCTGGGGAATTTGTGGCTCAGTAGGTCTGGCCTGAGACCCAAGCGTCCACACTTCTGTCAAGCTCCCAGGTGCTGTCTTTGCAGCTGGAACACAGACATACTTTTAGTAGCGAGGGATCCTGCGCTGTGTTGTGCAATAGTATTGTCTTCTTTATGTTGAGCACTTATACTCAAAAACTGTAGACCGGATTTTTTTTCCTAATAAATGTTATTCAGTTTTAGATTTACAGAAAACTTCAGCAGAAAGTACAAAGATTGCTTATATACTTCCCCTTCCCATCCATGCACAATCTTGCACACTATCAACACCTTCACCAGAGAGGTACACTTCTTCCAATTGATGAACCCACACTGATGCACTATCACCCCAAGTCCATAGTTTACATGAGGATTCGCAATTATTGATGTAAACTCTATGGGTTTTTACAAACATATAATGGCATGTATCTACTATTATAGCATCATGCAAAGTAGTTTCACTGCCCTAAAATCTTTTGTGCTCTGCCTATTCATCCTTCCCTCCTGCTAACCACTGATCTTTTTTGTGGGGTATCCATTGCTTTGCCTTTCCTAGAATGTCATATATTTGAAATCATACAGTGTGTAATCTTTTCTGTTTAACTTCTTTCACTTAAGTTCTTCCATGTCTTTTCATGGCTTGATAGCTCATTTCTTTTTAATGCTGAATAACATTCTATTGTCTGGTTGTACCACAGTTTATCCATTCAAATGCTGAAGGGCACCTTGGCTGCTTCCAAGTTTTGGCAATTATGAATAAAAAGCCCTGTGCAATTTTTTTGTGTGGACATAAGTTTTCAACTCCTTTTGGTAAATACCAAGAAGTGTGGTTGCTGGGTCATATGGAAAGAGTATGTTTAGTTTCATAAGAAATGGCCAAAAATGCCCTGGCTGGTGGCACAGTGGATAAGGTGCTGGCTTGCAAACCCAAAGGTTGCTGGTTCGATTCTCAGCCAGGGCACATAACCAGGTTGCAAGCCAGGTCTCCAGCCAGGTCCGTAGCTGGAGGCAGGTGAAAGGCAGCCACACGTTAATGTTTCTCTCCCTCTCTGCCTCTCTCCCTCCCCCTCTCTCTCTAAAAATAATAAATAAAATCTTTTTAAAAATCAAATAAAACATAAATGTCTTTCCAAGTGGCTGGAGTATCTTGCATCCCCACCAGCAGCTATGCTATAGTCTTACTAGCATGTGGTGTTGCTTACTTAGTGTTGCTCAGTGGTTCCAGCATTCCTGCCAGCATTCCCACCAGCAATTGCTCCACAATCTCACTAGCATTTGGTTTTTGCTCAGTGTTCCAGGTTTTGACCATTTCAATAGGTGTTTAGTGATATCTCATTATTTTAATAAGATCTTTTGCCCATTTTAAAATCAGTTGTGGGTTTTTTGGGGTTTTTATTTTTAGTTTCACAAGTTCTTTCTATATTTTGGATATTAGTCCTTTATAATAGATGCCTTTTGGAAATGTTTTCTCCCAGTTGAGACTTATCTTCTTATGCTCATGATAGATATTTTTTAAGGCAAAAGACCTCATTTCTTGCTCAGGTTTTATTCTTTCATACAGTTAAGCTTTACTGATTGGCACTCATTCTATATTCAGGAAGTATATAAAGTATTAAAACTATGTTTTAAGCTACAATTTTATTATTTCAGAAGGAGAATGTATTCTGAATATATTGAGTATTTTTGTGGGTGTGTTAAAACTATTTTAGTGAATAGTTATTAAATAGCCACTGCTAGCTTTTATACATGCCCATTCATTCAAGAATATTTATTACAAGTACTTTCCTTGTGCCTGAAACTTGGAACATGAGAGTCATAAGACCCAGTTTCTGCCATTAAGTCTAGTAAGGAAAGCAAGTGTAAAGTAAAGTGCAGAGTGCACTGTAGTAGGTGTTAGCAAAGCACTATAAACAGGAATGGAAAGAGTACTGGAGGGAAAGGGTATTTAGGGATGACTTTCCAGAGGAGGTGACTTCTAAGCTGGTTGGAAAGGTACACTTGAGAGTTGGACAGATTTTGAGGCAGGGAAGGAAGGAGAGGCAGGTGTTTCACACTGACAAGTCATAGAACTTAAGACTGGAAGAGGAAAGAAAGGCCTGAGGACAAAGCATTGAGTAAGGTTCACATTTAGGAAGATGAAGAAGAAAGAGAAAGCAAAATAGAGGGAGGGCACCTTCAGAGCCAACCTCTAAAATTTAATATAATTGATTGTCCTATGCCCAAGTAGATAGAAACAATGAGTACCTAGACTCTTTTCAGTTTTGTAGTTTATAGAAAACCCAACACAGAGTAGCTCAATAGGACTCATTGTTAAGGCAGACACACTGGCTAAAACATCAGGGATTTATATGAATTTAAAAGTTGTAATTTTAGAAACATGATCTCTCTTAGGCAATTAAAATGTAAACCAATAGATCTCACATAGTCCTCTATTTTAAGTGAGATACGCTTGTAAGCAAACCAATAAAACCGAATCAATTGTTTAGACTGTGAGCTTCAGGAGGGCAGAGCCTGCAAACTGAATTCATACTCTCTCAAAGATTAACTAGTATTTTTGCTTCTGTTTTGCCCTTTATTTCTTTTAAAACTTACATGTGTTTTTTAAAGAAAGGTCTTCTTTTCTTTCCACATTTATTCTCAACTTAGCTGAGTTGCAAACCCCTGCTCTTTTTGGCAGCTCGGTTCTCTTTAGGGAGTGATCTTTCTCTGACTCAGACATCTCTGCCTGTTCCCCTTTCTCATGTAAGACCTCTACCTAAATTTTCCAGCAATATTTAAGCTAAAATATCCCTTCTTTCCTGTGTGGGTAATTCATTTCTCTCTAGTTTATTTTCTACTCTGCAGTTTCCCTGTCCTTCCTTGACAGAAAGACCTTCTATAAAACTTTCTTAGCTCTCAATGTATCTATGCACTAGGATTTAGAATTATGTTGCAAATTTTCCTCAAATAAAACCATTTTGCATTAGGAGAGAATACTTGTAAATGTCCAGACTCTCTTCAAATGAAAACTTAAGTAGGGTTTGAACCTATTACCTGCCATTGAATTGATTTTCCTGTTTCCTCTCTAAACTTTTGCCACAATGAGTGGTTAAATACTAAGCATTGTTACCACTTTCAGAATCATTCAGTATTTAACACAGTCAGTTCATATTTATGGGCTGGCTATCATGTCAACTCAGAAATTGTTAGCTTTTAAAATGAAAAACAAATATAGGAAAATAAACCTCTGATATCATTAATCAGAAGGGAGAAAATAATAAAGATAAGAGCATTAATCAATAAAATTTAAAACAAAAACGATAGAGAAAAATCAATATAACAAGAAGCTGATTCTTTGAAAAAAATCAATAAAGATAAAAAGAGAAGACATAAATCTCCAATATCAGGAATAAAATAAGAGCTATCAATACAGATCCTGCAGATATCAATCAGAAAGGAACACTACAAACAACTTAATGCTCATAAATTTGACAATTTAGAAGAAATGGACTTAAAAATCACATGCTACTAAAACTCAGCCAAGATGAAATAGGCAACCTGAATAATCCCACAAACACTTCATTGAGTTGGTAATTTAAAAGCTCCTGAAAAATACAGCCGTACCAAACATTTAATTAATTAACACCAATTTAACACAATCTCTTCCAGAAAAATGGAAGAGGAAGGAATATTTCCCAGGCCATTTAATAAGGCTTTTATTACCCTGATACCAAAATCAGATAAAGGCAGGAAAAAAAACCAAAAAACTACAGGTTAATATTTCTCATAAACTTAGATTTAAAAAATCCTCAAGAAAAATGAGCAAATCAAATCCACAAATGTGTAAAAATAATTATATACAATGATGCAGTGGGATTTATTTCAGGTATGTAAGGCTGGTTGAACATTTGAAAATTAATTAATCTGCCATATCATATGATCATATCAATTAATGCAGGAAAAGCATTTCACAAATTACTACACCCAATCATAATTGCTACCCAATCAAATTACTACACCCAGCCAACTAGAAATAGGGGGGAAGTGCTTCAATTTGATAAAATGTATCTACAAAACACCTATTGCTAATTTCATACTTAAATAGTGAAAAGACTCAAGACAAAGATATCCACTCTCATCATTTTTATTCAATATGGTACTGAAAATTCTAACTACTGCAATGAGAAAAAAGGGAAGGAAGGAAGGAAGGAAGGAAGGAAGGAAGGAAGGAAGGAAGGGGAACAAAGGGTAACAGTCACCAAAGGGGACCGTTTACAAGCAGGAGTTCTGGTGAGGGTTAGGGTCTAAGGAGGTGGGCTGAAGTACTAGGGGTATTTGGGTTTTCCTGGTGGTGTCTAAAGAAAATGGGAAATTGATCCTCATCATCAGAGGGCAGTGTTATTGGAGTAGATCTTTGCCAAAGTCACTGTAAAGATATCTCATATGTACGATTCTTTCAGTTTGTGTTTGTGTCTGCTATCTGCTGTTAATCCTCTAGTATTTAAGAGAGGTGTTAGGATATTTTTCATTTGTGTATTAGTTAATTTGAGACATGCTTTTTAAAAAAGATTTTATTATTTTTAGAGAGAGGGGGGAAAGAGAGAGGAAGAGAGGGAGAGAAACATCAATGTATGGTTGCCTTTCACCTGCCTCCAGCTACGGACCTGGCTGGAGATCTGGCTTGAAACCTGGTTATGTTGCCCTGGCTGGGAATCGAACCAGTGACTTTTGGGTTCACAGGCCAGTGCCTTATCCACAGTGCCACAGCCAGGGCAGAACATGCTTTTTAATGCTCATTTATACACTTTCATATTAGATGCTCAGTAAAGTCTTAATGTCAGGCAAAGTGTCTCACTCACAAATTTGAACTTTTTTCCCTGTTTCCCCAGAATCTGGACACCCTGGTACATGTGTATGTGCGGGTTGGAGTCAGGAGGAGTAAGTAAAGGAAGGTAATCATAGCACATGTGAACTATTGAAAAACTGATATTAAATTTTCTTGAAACCCTTAAGAATCACTTCCAATCACTAGAAAGTAATTTGCATCTTAGTAAGAGGTAGCCAAACCAAATTTAATGAACCCTACAATTGTGAAGCAATATTTGGTTTGACTGTGATTCTCGATCAAGTCCCAAACCTGAGTTATCAGTTTCTTCAGATAGTTTTTAAAAGTTCAGATTTTGAATTTGAAAAAAAATATTTAAATATTAAAATAGATGACTATCATTATGCCCCATCCCTAATTTAACCAATGAGTAACTTAATAAAAACAACATATACATAATCTTGAAATATGGACACAAAGGCCCTTCATAAACCCTTCCTGCTCCTCCTCCTTTCTAATGCCATTGAAGTCTTATAGATTCATAAAACAGACCTGTTTTAATCAGCACACTTTAAAAAAAGAAATATATTTAGATTAACAAAGAGTGTTTTTAATTTAGCCTGATGAGCTGTATTTCAAACAGTCATGTAGACAGGAGGCTTGAGAGTCATGTTCTTACACACACATACTCACACACCCCATGCCAGTTCGATAATCACAAAGCAAACTCTTGTAATCACAAGATTGCAAGGCTGAACTCCTTGGGAGACATGCCATCTCAGAACCCACAACTTCAGAGCAATTTAATTTCCACATTGCCCCGTGGAGCTTACTCTCAACTCTGATGAATAGATTTCCCATTAGCCTTATAAACAAAATGTCGAAACTCTTATTGCTACGAATTAAAAAAAAAAAAAATGTACATTTCTCAAGTAATAAGCTCCTAGATGAAGAATCTCCAAAGAAAACAATGGTTTACAAGCTGATGTAAAAATGTCAAATGCCAGATACCATGCAAACATATTTAGCTGGAGTTTTCTTCTTTATTTAAAGTCTGGTTCACTCACCTGAATAAACTGGCTTCTGATACACATCATGAATATGAGATCAGATATTTCTTCCTCAGGTAGAACTTAATGTAGACACACATGAAAACTGGGTTTCTCAGGATAGCTGTAGTTATAATAATTTTTATTTTTTAATTTTTTAAATTATTTTAAAGATTTTATTTATTGTTTTTAGAGAGAGGGGAAGGGAGAGACACAGAGAAGGAGAGAAACATCAATGTATGGTTGCCTTTCACCTGCCTCCAGCTACGAACCTGGCTGGAGACCTGGCTTGCAACCTGGTTATGTGCCCTGGCTGGGAATCGAACCAGCCACCTTTGGGTTCGCAGGCCAGCACCTTATCCACTGTGCCACCAGCCAGGGCCCTGTTACAATGATTTTTAAATAGCATGCATAACTATTTAAGTATTATTGAATACAGAGTTTTAAAGCATGGGTTCCAAGTTATAAATTGGTCTACATTGGGCAAATCACTCTACACCCACATGCCTGACAATTGCTATCAGGGACCATATTGGTAACTCTTCATCCTGACACTCTTAAAATCAACAATTACTTTGGTGTCCAAGTACAAATTGAAAGGTAGTTAAAAACAATAGTAAAGATAGCACAGGAGACCAAAGAATCCAAGGAAACCAATTGTTCTGAATCTTTATCTTTTTACAAGTGTTAACAGATTGGAATTGTGGGTTTGTAGTTTTTGGCAAGCATGTTTATTTTGTACTGATGGAAATATTTGGCTTTGGAAAATGTGTTTTAGTCAGGTAGACTCATAACCCCAGCCATCCATCACTGGAGTAATGTCAATGCTAGAATAGTTTGGCAGGTCAAGGAGAACATGAATTTCCTAGGAAATGTAGCAAAAAGCTACATTTGAATGAGCAGGTATCAGAGGTGGTACCACATGGCCCAAGTGCTGATAGCAGCTACAGGCTGTTATCTCCTGCCTCACCCTGATGCACAAATCTGCAAGCAGCAGAGTGACTCAGCCCTTCCTGCCTGCGAAGAAGACTGCAACCACTTTGAAAACTGGGAGAAGGTCCCCTGAGGGGCCAGGGGTAGTCAGGAACAGTCTGAACAGGTGGGTGATTAGAACCATTGCAATGCTGGGCAGTCCCAGAGATTTCACAAGACTGAAGGTGCATGGCCCAAGCCTGGAGTGTCTCCCATGGTGGTCAGGGCAGACCACTCCCTCCCCCAGCTGAAGTGGCCATTTTGCCCTGATACATAGGACAGGGAAGTGCAATAGGTCTGGCCATGTGGTGGTTGTGAGTAGGAGGGGGAAGAGGATAGATGACAATCGAGCACAGATTTTCCTCTGTGGATTGAACTCAATAGGCATGGCAAAGTCCCCAAGCTGTTCTTTGCATCTGCCTACCATAACTCATAGGGATTGAAGACTTTGTCTACATGCGCATGCAATAGCCTTCCCTTGTAAGGAGTAGTAGCCAGGCCCGGTGCAGCATTTTAGGAAGCCGGAGACAATTTGCTGTCACATGACGCTGCAATGTTGCTATTACTGAGCAACAGGAAACAGGATAAAAATGTACTCTTTTTGAACTGTACCTCGAGCACCTAACCCCAAGTCCTCCGCTGCTGAACTCACTTCCATTCAAACTATACAGTGTGGAAGTCTGGCAACCAGCTGATACATCTGTGCTGTGACGGACAATATTAATGGTTAGTTAAGGTCAAATGTGACAATATCTAAAATATCTTTCCATTCTTTTGGATCTGTGAGCTTTCCTTATGCTGAAAGTATGCTTGGCCTTTCATTTATATCCTGGTACTATTGAGGATGAGCTCCTGATGTAAGCTTTCAAATATTTAGGCTTGTGGTAAAATCTTTGCACAAGGGGCTTGACCTATTTCCATGCCATTTGTTTTGTTTTAGGTTTTTACATTTTTTTATTGGTATTCTATTACAGTTGTCCCAGTTTTCCCCTCTTTGCCCTCCTCCAACCAGCCCACCCTCCACTCCCACAATCAATCCCCACATTGTTGTCCTTGTCCATGGGTCATTCATACATATTTTTTGACTAGTTTCCTCCCCTTCTATCCACCATTATCTCCCTTTGTCCTCCCCCTCTGGCTGCCATCAGTCTGTTCCATGTTTCCATGCCTCTTATTTCATTTTGCTTGTAAGTTTATTTTGTTCATTAGATTCCTTTTATTTTTATTTTTTAAATTTTTAAAAAAAGATTTTATTCATTATTTTCAGAGAGGGGTTGGGAGAGAGACAGAGAGGGAGAGAAACATCAATGTATGGTTGCCTTTCACCTGCCTCCAGCTATGGACCTGGCTGGAGACCTGGCTTGCAACCTGGTTTTGTGCCCTAGCTGGGGAATCGAACCAAAGACCTTTGGGTTCACAGGCTGGTGCCTCATCCACTGTGCTACCAGCCAGGGCCATTAGATTCCTTTTATAAGTGAGATTATATGGTATTTGCCTTTCACTGACTGGTTTATTTCACTTAGCATAATATTCTCCAGTTCCATTCATTCTGTTCCAAAAAATAGGCTTTCTTTCTCTCTGCTGTGCAGTGTTCCATTATGTAAATCTATCACTGCTTTTTTGATCCATTCATTTACTGATGGGCACTTAGTCTGTTTCCAGCACTTGGCTATTATAAATAATATTGCTATGAACACAGGGGTACATGAGTTCCTTTGAATTGATGTTTTGGGATTCTTAGATTATAATCCCAGCAGTGGGATTTCTAGGTCAAAAGGCAGTTCCAGTTTTAATTTTTTGAGGAAATTCCATATTGCTTTCCACAGTGGCTGTACCAGACTGCATTTCCACCAACAGTGCACTAGGGTCCCTTTTATCCATATCCTTGACAGCATATGTTTTTTGTTGATTTATTAATGATGTCCATTCTGATGGGTATGAAGTGATACCTCATTGTGGTTTTAATTTGCATCTCTCTGATGCCTAGTGATGTTGAGCATCTTTTCATCTATCTATGGGCCATCTGTATGTCCTCCTTGGAAAGTGTCTATTCAGGTCCTTTGCCCATTTTAAATTGGATTGTTTGTCCTCCTGGTGTTGAGTCATATGAATATTTTATGTTTTGGAGATTAAACCCCTGTCCAATGTATAATTGGCCAATATGTTCTCTCCTGTGGTTGATTCCCATTTTGATGATAGTTTCTTTAGCCATGCAAAAGCTTTTTAATTTGATGTAGTTCCATTTGTTTATTTCTTCCTTTATTTCCCTTGCCCTAGAGATATATTGGCAAAAATACTGCTACATGGGCTATCTGAAAATTTCCCGCCTATGCTTTCCTCTGGGACTTCTATGGTGTCACAGCTTATATTTAAGTCTTTTATCCATTCTTAGTTTACTCTGGTGTATGGTGTAAGTTGTTGGTCTAGTTTCCTTTTCCCCCATGTGTCTGTACAATCTTCCTGATACCATTTATTGAAGAAGCTATTTTTACTCCATTGCATGCTCATGCCTCCTTTGCCAAACATTAATTTACCATACAGACCTGGGTTTATTTCTGGGTTCTGTATTCTCTTCCATTGATCTATATGTCTGTTCTTATGCCAGTACCAGGCTGTTTTGATTACAGTGGACTTGTAGTATAGTTTGATATCAGGTATTGTGATCCCTCCTACTTCATTCTTCTTTCTCAAGGTTGCTGAAGCTATTCAGGGTCTCTTTTGGTTCCATATAAATTTTTGAAATATTTGTTCTACATCTGTGAAGTATGTCATTGGTATTTTAATAAGGATTGCATTAAATCTATAGATTGTTTTGGGTAGTATGACTATTTTAATGATGTTATTTCTTCCAATCCATGAACATAGCATATGCTTCCATTTATTTGAATCTTCCTCAATTTCTCTCTTCAGTGCTCTATAGTTTTCTAAGCATAGGTCTTTAACCTTCTTGGTTAAGTTTATTCCTAGGTACTTTTTTGTTGTTGTTATTATAGTACATGAGATTTTCCCCCTAGTTTCTGTTTCTGATAGTTTATTGTTGGTGTATAAAAATTCCATCAATTTCTAAATATTGACTTTATATCCTGCTATTTTGCTAAGTTCATTTATTAACTCAAGTAGCTTTTTTTTTTTTTTTTTTTTTTTTATGGAGACTATAGGATTTTCCATGTATGCTATCATGTCATTTGCAAATAATGACAGTTTTACTTTCTCCTTTCCATTTTGGCTTCCTTTTATTTCCTCTTATTGTCTGATCACTGTGGCTAGAATTTCCAGTACTATGTTGAATAAGAGTGTGAGCAGACACTCTTGTCTTGTTCCTGGTCTTGAGGGGAAAGCTTTTAGTTTTTGCCTATTGAGTATGATACTGGCAATAGATTTCCCATATATGGCCTTTATTATGTTGAGGTGTGCTCCCTCTATACCCACATTGCTGAGTTTTCTATCATAAATTGGTGCTGGATTTTATCAAATTCTTTTTCAACATCTGGGGGTATGATCATGAACACCACTTGTTTATGAATTGCCTAGTTTCTTTTCTAATATGGCAGGCTTATATTTTCAGTTTATGGGTTGATAATTCTTCATGGAAATCTATGCCCATCCTGTCACCTAGTCACTTAAACACAAGAGAATAGGATTCTCCACTATTTCTTTGAGATTTAGATCCCCATTTTTCTATTTGGGGGCTAAGAGTGGAGGGGGATGTTTCTATTCACAAAGGAAAGATGAACTTAATGGGAAGACTATTTAAAGATAAGCTCTTGCAGCACATGCAAAAAGCTGGCACTTAGTTCCCAGCTCTGGGATGTCTGGGATGAGGAGGAATGCTGGAGCCCCAGCTGCTGCTTATTTGGTTTACCATGGTAAACTTCCCCTGTGAGATGCTTGCTTTTTAGGTGTCACATGGTTCTGGCAGCTGACTGAGCCTTTCTCCAACTTGGCTGTTTTATATGCAAAATACTTTTAGTCAGATATGCATTAGTTTAGAATAACTTAATTTCAATCTTTTAAGCTCAAGTTAACCAAAAAGGAGGAGAAGAAGAAGAAGAAGAAGAAGAAGAAGAAGAAGAAGAAGAAGAAGAAGAAGGAGAAGAAGGGGAGGAGGAGGAAGAAGAGGAAGAAGAGGAAGAAGGAGAAGAAGAAGGAGGAGAAGGAGAAGGAGAAGAAGAGGAGGAAGAGGAGGAGAAAGAAGAAGAAGAAGACTTGTTGCCTTGGCCAGGTAGCTCAGTTGTTCAGAGCATCATCCTGGTTCACCAAGGTTGTGAATTTGATCTCTGGTCAGAGCACATAGGAGAAGCAACCAATCGATGCATAAGCAAGTGGAACAACAAATTGATGCACGCTCTCTCTCCTTCTTCTCTCTAAAATTAATAAATAAATTTTTAAAAAGAGACCTGTTTTCTTCTGCTGAAATAGGGAATGGGTCCCTTTAGGGCAAAGCAGGTCAAAATGTTTCCGCTTGATGCCAAGTCCATTACCTTATTGTTCAATGATTTTTCTTTCTGATTTTCTTATGGTTTTGAGGTCTAGGTAATTTTATATGTAATAATAAAAAAATATAGTTCTTTTTGAAAACTTATACTACAAAGAAAAAAAATTATGTGTTGTTATAAAATCAAAACCCAAATATCTTAAGCTGATTTTTCTACCTAATTTCTCAATCTTTTTCAGAGTATGAATATATAAACTTCATTATGTACATATTAGAATTAACTCTGTACAGTGTCTAAACTCAGGCTTGTGTTCTTGGGAGGAGAACCAACCCTCTAACTTTTGCAACGTGCTAAAATATAGAAAATGTAAGGAAAGCAGGTTCATTCGTGTGGCCCTTCTCTGAGAGCCTCCTAATTTCCCTCATTACATGAGTCCTTCCTTCTGGACAGACTCTTCTAGGAGGGTCAGAGCTGGAATCCACTTTGATGGGAAGTTCAGGAGGACATGTGTTTGTGGAGACATATTTGAAATGTCTGCCCTGGCATGAGCCCCAAGTTTCCAGCCCTTGGGAGCCACACTTTTTAAAAATTTTTTTGAAGATTTTATTATTTTTAGAGAGGAGAGAGGGAAAGAAGGAGAGAGACATCAATGTATGGTTGCCTCTCACCTGCCTCCAGCTATGGACGTGGCTGGAGATCTGGCTTGCAGCCTGGTTATGTGCCCTGGATGGGAGTCGAACCAGCAACCAGCGACCTTTGGTTTCACAGGACAGCACCTTATCCACTATGCCACCAGCCATGGCCACCGACCTTTTCTTTAATCTCCAAATAAACTGTGTCAATACCCTAGTCCTAGTGCCCCTCCCCCTATTTTCACAAATCTCCCAAAGGGATTTGTTTTCCTGGATTATTTGTTGCCCTGGATTCCTGGGCCTGTGGGGCAGCCTACCCCCTTCCACACTCCTTGTTTCCATGGGACAGTACAGGGCTACTTCACTGTGCAAAGCTAGGGGGCGCCACTGAGTTTGGCTCTATGTGAATGGCATCTGCTGGAGGATATCTAAAAGTAAATGGTGTTCCTGGCACTGGGAAGCATGACAGTTGCAGAAAACATCCTTTAAAAAAAAAAATTCACTGCAAGAGTACTATTGATTCAAGATAGAGGTCTCCTGAGCACGTTCTGACTAATAAGAGAGTAATGACATCACAGGGTGGGGACCCCTTTTAGGCTAAGTGGGGGGATGAGGAAAGGCTCCACTTTCATAGCCAAGCAGACCGAGGCCATTTTCTTTAAAAAAAAAAAAAAGGATTGAAAAGAATTCTGCCTTCTTTCTAAGCCTTTGCCTCAAAATGCTGAAACAACAGGTGTTTTTATTGCCTCTATAGATAGTTTGAGGAGAAAGGAGGGAAGGTTAGTTGCGACCATAAGGATGATTTAGGACTATGACCAAGCCCCAAACTGAAAGCCCGAAATCCCTGGATTTATCCTCCACTCGCCACTTCCCATTACGTAGTCAGCTTTTCCTGGACTGAGAACCAGTGGAAAATGCAGCTTTCAGCTAGTTGTGCAGAAAGAAACAAGTGCCTTGTATCTATCCAATGTCAGCCAGTTGTTTACTCTATTGATTTGAAAATCCCCCCTGCCCTAAGTCTTTCTTGCACTGCCAATTAACTTGTTCCTAATGCCCTGTCACTGACATTAAGATCCCCTACTTAAGGATTTATAACTGCAATCTCAGTTTCATTATATTGTTTGAGATGTGAAGTTTTCCCCTGCTGGGTAATTCTTCTTTCTTGAACATGAACATATTTAATTGAGTGAAAGCTCAATAAATTTTTCTTTTATAATGATTTATAAGAGCTTAATTTAATTCAAATAAACATTTATAATTATTCTTTATGCTTCAACCAGCTACCTCATTGAATATAAAATGAACTGATGTTGTGTAAATTTTCTTTACATCATATACTAAAGCTAAGTAAATTGAGCAAAGGACTTCACCAATAGAAAAATGAGGAAGCACTGTGTTTATATATAACTATGTCCAAAATAGTTCAGTAATCAGGAAAATATATGCCTGGTAATAGAATATTAGTTAGCTGTCCCAATCTACCCTATAAAAGAACATAATGGATATAGAAAGATTAGCCAGAGAATAATCCATTGAATTTAGGGAAATATTTAGAGAAAACATTTCAGTCTGTGAAATGATTTTTTTATCCTCACCTGAGGACTTCCCCCCCCCCCCCCACTGCTTTTAGGGATAGAGCGAGGGAGAGAGAGAAGCATCAATGTAAGAGAGAAACATTGGTTCTCCTGTACGCACCTGGATCAGGGATGGAATCCTCAATCCAGATATATGTTCTGACCAGGAATCGAACCCTCAACCTTTTGGTAATAGCATAACACTCCAACCAACTGAACCACATCAGCCAGGGCTGAATTTTTATTTATATTTAAGAACTACAGAAAAATAGATCACTTTCATAAGAACTTTAGATTAATTTTTCTCCACTGTGATCTTAATCAAAAATCACTTATGGCACATACTACATTTTCAGTTGCTACTTGGAGGATAAGATTGAAATATTGCATAGAATCTGAACTATTTAAAAAATCATAATATGAAACAGTCAATTTGAAGGTGTCAGAAAAAAAAAGGATTTAGTTGAAAAGACGAGACAAAAGAACTAACTGAATGTTTTATTCAGCTGGAATAATGCTTACTTCTTCACCCCATTTGATCTGACATGTTTTCTTTTCTGTTCCTTTGTTGAACATATCATGGTAGGCATTTAAATGAGTTCTGAGAAGAAGTTAGTGTACCTGGTCCGTCACTTGTGTGTCCTCTAAAAGACAGATTAGCAATGGAGAAGTTGAAACATAAGCGTGAGAGAAGTATTCAGTGAAATCCATACATTTCAAACAAGATCCTTCACTACCTGTCTGGTGGGACAGCAAGGGCCTGTCTGATGTTGGAGGATGCTCTCTAGTGGAGGGAGCCCTCTTCCCCTGGAGTGGGGAGGGGACCTGAGGGCTGTGAAGTCACAGTGTAGCTCCATTAGGATACTCCTTGAATTTTCCTGTCAAAGCGGCAGAAGGCAAAAGGCAGAAGGCCAGGCTAAGTTGGTGTGGTAGGGAGCTGCCTCAGAATATGTTATGAGGAATTTTTAAAAGCAACTCTGTCACTGAATACCTCCCATAAGAAAGTGCCTTAAAGCCCCACGGTAATATTCATTCCATTCGCACAAAGAGAATCCTAACCAGATTCAGGCGGAGAATCTTAACTGCTCATATTACCCAAGAGGTGTAACCACTAGTGACCCCTCTTATATAATCTTATCAGCTTCACCCTGGATCCTCTTAGAATCCAGAGAGAGTGGCACACAAGACAAATATGGTGGCAAGTGTTGGGTGGAGACAGAAAGTCTGAGAGGTGGGACAACCCAGATATAGGAAAGTGTGGTCCTAGGCAGCCCTGGCCAGGGTGAGGATAGGCCATTTCTAGAAGCAAGTGAAGTTAGGGCTTATTATGAGAGAAGAGAGAAGGCAGTTGAAAAGTGAAATGAGTTGGTTGGTACAGAACATGAACTTGCCCTACCCCATAATTTCGCAGTCCAATACTAGCCGTGAGGAAGGGACCTTGCTTTGACGGCACCGTTTGTGACTCATTGAGGATTGCCACACAAGGTGAAACAAAGCCCGTCCAGGAAGTCTCATTGCCCTGGGTTGACACGCTCTCCTGCATTTCAGTGCTGAACTGGAATCCGCCGCTAGGAGTTCACCTTCCTTGTTAACAAGGAAGCAGGGCTTGCTCTTTGAATTGGTCCATGTATTTTGGCCAAATGTCTGCTACAATTGGAGATTTTATTACAAAATCATCTCATGTTATTTTGTTATGTTTCAAATAGAACTGAAGAAAACACTGCAACATAAGTGAAAGTCGACCCTGCTGCCTGTTCAGGGTCGCAGGCGAGGCACCTGCACATCCCACCAGAGCTCAGGTCATCTGAGAACAGGCTGCGCATCTGTCAGCATGCTATCTCCCTGCTTTCAGGCATAAAAATGCCAGTGGGGAGAAAATTAACAGGCGATAAACCACCACAATCAGGGATTGTTTTTTCAAGTTTTCTGGCAGGGAGGGAAGGTCGAGGAAAATATTTCAGGTCGTTGGGTCAGGCTTCAGTAACCTGAAGCCTGATAAACCACTCCCACATCCCCAAATGGGCTGATGCTATCTGCAGGTTTAATAATGATACCAGAGCAAAGAGGAAAGAACTAAATTATTTTTAAAACTCCACAAATTTCCTTCGAAAGGAATTCAAAGTGGAAGGTGAAATAGATGAACCTGTCCACTGGACTGACTTAAGAGAAGCAGCTGTATTGTCAGTCCTTCCAGGACTCCAACACCAAGTCAGAATCCAAAGTGTTTAGAAGCCTCTTGATCTAGACAAATGAACAGCAGACATCTGCCTGAAGGTGAAGAACTGTTTTACTAACTGTCTTGTGTAGTAATGGACAGAAGCAGACAATAAAAATGGCCAGAGATGTAGGCTAAGAGGTCGGTCATCTGCCAAGACCTGTAAGCCTGGAGCATGATTTGAATGTGATGAACAAACACAAGAAAAGGCAGTTGTGTATGCACACTTGTGGGTGTAGACCTCACCCATTCTGGCACAGATCATTTATGCGGTTTCTTGTCATGTTGCACTTCAAACAATACCTCACTGCTACCTATTTCATCACACCCAGGGTGAATATACCTAAGGAGTGTGTAAAATGAAGATTTTAGTTGGCCCTTGTCCTGATCACTAGTAAACTGTGGCAACAATAATAAGTCATCATCATTTTAAGAAGGCTGAAAATATATTGAAGGTTGCTATATCATTGGATATAATAGCAAAAGCAAAAAAAAAAAAAAAAAAATAGAGATACTTTACTACATTGAAATATTAGTCTGCCACTAAATAAAATGAGGGGGACCTATAAGTTTTTGCATGAAAAATGCAAAATACAGTTAAAATTATTTTAACTGTAAAAAAAATGTGTTACATTGGTTTCATATTTTACTAAAAGAAAAAAATATTTTTGATAACATGCAAGGGAAAGGATCAGAAAGAGTACACTCAGATACATATATGAAAAATGAATGAAAATATATGGATTTTTATTTTGTAATGAATTGACTTCTTTACTATTTATATTTTTAAATGAGTATATTAATTTTATAAAAGTCAATATTTTTTATTTTTTATTTTTTAATTTTATTATTATTATTTTTAGAGAGGTGGGGAAGGAGACAGGCAGAGTGGGAGAGAGACATCAATGTGTGGTTGCCTTTCACCTGCCTCCAGACCTGGCTGGAGACCTGGCTTGCAACCTGGTTATGTGCCCTGGCTGGGAATAGAACCAGTGACCTTTGAGTTTGCAGGCTGGCACCTTATCCACTGTGCCACCAAGCCAGGGCTAAAAGTCAATATTTTTTAAAAATAGGGAAATAGAAAAAACAATATGGAAAAAGCTAGAAGGTATGATTCAAAACTTTGCATTTTTGCATGCAGACTACCTCCTATGCCAGGGACAGTTAATTTTATCGCAATGTTTTAGTTGGTGTCCAATTCTAGTGGGCATGTTAAGATTGATATTCTCTTTGGAATTTCCATGCGTGCATTTGTGTGCAGTGTGCTAATTTCTGCTAACATGTTTGAGAAAAAAGGAAGAAAATGATCTAATCATTTTCAGTTTTCTTCTTTTCTTCCCCCATTTTGGGAGGCCCTTATTATTATTATTTTTTTCTATTCTTTCTCTTTTTTGGGTCTTTGTTGGCACTTACACATTATTAGTTGTGAGTCTTTTGACTACAATTGACAGAAGCCCAACTCAAACTAAGTTATGCTAAAAAGATAAGCTGATTGGAAATTTTGTGATCACGTAACTAAGAAATCCAGGGGCTTAAATTTTTTCTCATGAAGATTTTCTTTGTGTCATTCCTCGCTGTATTGCTTTCCTCTGTATTGGCTTCATTCTCAATCAGGCTGTCCCCCCAGGGTGGAAAAGTTGATATCCATAGCTGCCCTAGCCTTATATTGCTCTCAGAGAAAACAAAAACCCAATAACTCTAAGAGAACATGAAAGAATAGCCCCAACCAATCACCCCATCCCTGTGCCCTGACTATGGCCAAGAGGATGACAGACTCTGATTAACCATTTCTGGTCATGTGCTTAACCTGTTGGTAAGGAGGCAGGTCAAAGGATAAACTGTCAGTATCAACTGGGAAACAGGGAGTTTCCAGAAGATAAAGATAATAGCTGTTACAAGAAAGAAGGTCTGCTAACTAGATAAAGACAATTATACACTAAACATGAGATTAAAAACAGATTACTATTTATGTAAAGAAATAATAGAGCCTCCCTCAACTTCCTGGTCTTCCTAAATTCTTATAAGGTTTTCCCTCTTAAGTTTCACTAAGTTCTTTAAAAAATGGATTGGCCCCTGGTTGGTAGCTCGGTGGATAGGCACTGGCCAGTGAACCCAAAGGTCACTTGTTCAATTCCTAGTCAGGGCACATAACCAGGTTGCAAGCCAGGTCTCCAGCCAGGCCTCATAGCTGGAGGCAGGTGAAAGAGAACCATACATTGATGTTTCTCTCCCTTTTTTCCTCCCTCCCAACCCCTCTCTGAAAATAATGAATAAAATCTTTTTAAAAAATGGATTGGAAGACATGACTGCCTGGGTTTTTCTTATATTTTGTATCCTGTTATGAGCAACAGGCTCTTTCTCTGGTTCGCCCAACTGTCCTGCCACTTGCTTTCCAATGATTTATCTCAAAAGAAAACTGGTACAATAAAAAATTCTGATCTTTAAAATACCTTATTTGATTAAGGGGAAAGAAAATGCACCATTTCAGACAGGGTTTTTAAATGTCTTGAGCTGGCGAGTTATTGCATAAAAATAAGTTATGTTCTTTTCCCTGAGCCAGCAGTTCTTTAAAAAAAGCAGGTGTTCCGGATACTAGAGATGACAAACAGCTTTAGCACTAACACAAGGAAGAACTGAGGACAGTGAACTTCTCTGCCAAATGTTAAAGCCAAGGGCAAACTATTCCAAAATGGACTTCTCTGTAATCATTTTAAAACAGGGGAAACCAGAGGATTAGTGAAACAGTAAGTGCGCAGTCTGGTCACTTTGAAACCTGACATATTATTAGCTAGTTTGCTCAGGGCATATACATTTACACAGATCTTTTCAAGGGAAAAGAGTTTTCCTCCAGCCAAGTATGAAGATACAATAGTGTTTTGTCTATCCTCAGCTCATGCTAAGCATCATCAACATCTGTTGCATAGTCTACAGGAAGTAGGGCTATTGTCATAAAGTTTGCAGAATACACACTGGATGCTTTAACCCTGATTGTAAAGGCTTTGTTTTCTGCTTGTTTTGTTGCTTTAGAGGGAGGGAGAGGGAGGTCATTGGGTATTGGTTTGGAGAATCCTAAGTGCTCTCCAGTTTTAAAAAGCACAAACAGTTTGATAGACAATATATTTTGTAGCCCCTCAGTCACTGGGCATGGGATAAAGTTTTCTTTCATTCATTCATTCATTCATTTGTTCTTCATTCTTCATTCACTCTTCCAGTTTCCTTTTTTGGGGGGAATATCTACAGAGCACATCAGTAATTTCCTCCCAACACTTATTGATGAATCTTCTATGAAGCATCAATTTTTCCAAGACTATCTAACTGTCACATCCATCTGTTATCTCCTTTCTAAACCTGGCTGGTCAGCCGTCTGTTTTTCTTGATATCACTACCATTCATTTTGACAACATGGTTTAGAATGGATGGTTGGGGGACAGGTATGATGGAGGTGATTTTTCACATTTCCTCGAACGGAGATGTCCAATAGAAACCTAATGCAAGTGAAATGTGTGATTTTGGGTTTTGAAGTAGTTGAATGAAAAAAATTATAAGTGACGTTAATTTTTAATATTTTATTTAATCTATCCAAAAGTTATTCAATCATTAGTGAGATATTTGACGTTTTTGTTTTTTTTTTTTTATGTACTCATTATTTTGAAATCTGGTGCGTCTATTATGCTTAAAGCACATCTCAATTTGTATCAGCCACAGTTCAAGTGCTAAAAAACTGCCTCTGGCTGGTGGCTACTTTATTGAGCCATGAAGCCCTTGAGGGACACCGTAGGCAACACTTAAAATTATTGGTTGTGGCCTTATCATGCTTTTATATAATACTGTGTAGTTTGGAGTAGCTCAGGATGCTATGAACAATATAATTTTTTCCAAAAATTCCTATTTCCTCAGGTTTGCACCAAGATTCCATGTTCTTTTCCCCTAGTCAATCTAGCTGCTAAAAGCCATCGCCAAGATTATGACAGGTTTTACAAGAATGTGGAAAGTTAGAGCTGAAGCATTCTCCAAATTTCTAGGTCACAATTCTTAAGTTAAATTTCATATTAAATTTAAATTTCATATTAAATAGCAAACTTTTTAGAATGTGTCTTCCTGATTGTTTATGACTGTCATAGACTTTTTCATCACCTTCATGATTTTCTGCTACCTGACTTTCTCTTCAATGTATTTTGTGTTCTGATCTCTCAATTCTCCAAGGTTTTGGAACAATTAATCTCCTTTCCACCTTTGCTACATATTTTTAATAGCATTGCTTGATCCTAAAACCAAGGAGGATACTGTAGAGGCTTCAAGTTTCTCTGAAGACTTGCTTCCTAGGGGCAATAGGCAGTGATATTGCTTTTACAGGTGCTTTGCAAGCACTTCATATGTCAACATTTCCACTCGTGTTTCCCTAATGTACGGCTAATAGTGTTGTTGATGACTGTTTTTGCATGTATGTGGTACCAGTCCAAGAGGTAGATTGCATATGGCTGTCCTTAAATTACGTAGTTATTTGACAACTATGGTGAACACTTTTGGTTTCTGAGTCGTTAGCAGCCGAGTTGGGTCTTCTGCCTAACACTTTTCTCCTCTCACTGTTCACATAGTTAGCTTCTTTTTCTTCAAACTTCAAAGTCCTTCCCTGATCACCCAATGTTACATTAGATGCTCTCTCGGTAATTTTTCCACAGTAATCTGTTCACCAACCTCATAACTCTTTGCAATACTAAAATATACTTGTTTATTGACTATAAGGTCAGTGTGATGTATCATTCTGTTTACCCAAATATCCTAAACAATTTTCACAGCACTCAATGTGTAGCAGGTGCTCAAAAATTTGCTGAATAAATACACAATGAAGTATTTTGTATTTTTCCAAGAACTGTGTTTTTTCCATCTATATCAGGTTAATGGTATAAGCACATCAAAATCATATTGACAATTCTAGAGTTAAAATGCTGATAATACTCTTCTCACTAAAGATGTTTCACTTTAAAAATATTTTATCTATTTCTGTATTGTTAATCAAATCACCATTGGAGGTCTGGGAAGAAAGTAAAATGCTATTTATAAACCAGAGTTAAATATCAAATTAGAAGACCGAAGGCCCTGGCTGGTAGCACAGTGGATAAGGTGCCGGCCTGGGAACTTAAAGGTAGCTGATTCGATTCCCCAGCCAGGGCACATAACGAGGTTGCAAGCCAGGTCTCCAGCCAGGTCTGTGGCTGGAGGCAGGTGAAAGGCAACCATACATTGATGTCTCTCTCTCCCTCTTTGCCTCTCTCCTTTCCCCCCTCTCTGAAAATAATAAATAAAATCTTTTTTTAAAAAAAAAAAAAAGAAGATTGAAATCTTTAAAAACCTTTAAACTGCCAGAGAACCAATCACAATACTCAAACATAGATGGAAAGGTTTTCCAAATAACATTGTACATATTCTCAGTGATTATAATGAAAGTAAGGTTGTGGACAACTATATACATGCCATGTAGGAATCCAAGATTCCTGCATGCAGTTTAAGGAGCTAGGAGTTCTAGAGCTATTCAATGCTGTGATGCAAGCAGAGAAGGAGATACCACCGTGAGGCAACACTCAAAACTCAGCCCCAGATTCCACACTGCCAAAGGTGCCACCAGCTTTATTGAGCAAATACTTATTAATGCTCTTAATGTGTTCTATTTTAAATTCTCTTAGAATATTAGCTTATTTGTCATAGCAGTTCTTTGAAGTAGGTACTATTATTATATCATTCTGTAATTATGGAAACTGAGGCCAGGGCACATTAAATAACTTTGGAGTTGGTAAGACATCAACTTGGGATTTCAACCCAGGTAGTCTGACTCCCAGATTAGTGACCTCAACCTTTATACTCCAGGGCTTCCTAGGACTTTCAAGTTAAAAGTATTTAGTCCAAGGCCCTGTCTGGTCTGGCTCAGTAGATTGGCACTGGCCTGCAAACCCAAAGGTCACTGGTTTGATTCCCAGTCAGGGCACATACCCAGGTTTCAAGACAGGTCTCCAGCCAGGTCCCATCTGGAGGCAGGTGAAAGGCAACCATACATGGATGTTTCTCTCCTTTTCTTCCTCCCTCCCTTCCCCTCTCTCTAAAAATAATTAATAAAATATTTAAATTAAAAAAAAAAAAAGCATTTAGCCTATCACCAATCAATATTCTCTCTATTCTTCCCACAATCCACCTTTAAAAAATGCCCAGTGACTTACAAGGAATGCTTTTTTTTTTTGATCAGTCATCACCTTTTTTCATTCAATTCAATATCTATTTAGCTTTTCTTTCCTTGTCTTCTCAAAAGAACCACATGTCTCCAAGTCAAGGGATTGAAAGCTGGGAGCTATAGATTTGGGAAAGTAAAATTTACAAGACTGAAATCCTTCTTTAATTTCTGGACGTAATCTTTCTTCTCCAAAGCTGTTTTGAAATAGGATTTTTTCCTGATCTGGAACAGTGTTAATTATAATTATTTATGCATTCCATTCACTGACAGCTTTCTTCTACTACTTAGAGGTAACCAATTCTAATGTCTTTGCATGGCTCCTTCAAGGTGAAAAAGTTAACCCAGTAAAAGCTGCTTAAAGATAAAGCCAGATGTTAGTTCATTATAGCTTTAATCTCTTTATTGCATTTCATAGTCATGGGCATCCAATCATCGCAGAATGCAGGGTTTCTGGTCTTAAGGTAGAATAAGTAAGTTAAAGGCAAATAACTTGTAAAGACAACAGAACTCTGAATCCAAATGGCTATATATCGTAGTAATATTGAAAGCACAGATTATATGTATCCTACAGTAAAATCACCATCAAGATGGAGGGAGATTTTGTAGTTGTCTATAGGACCAGATGCGATTAAATATACAGTATAATAATCAATGATAAGTAATCAGTGGAATGTCTTTTCATAGATCTTATATTCTACAACTATGACAGAGCCATATGAATGTGGCATGGTGTCCAGAAATTGACCTGTATTCCTCATCAAATCATTTAGCCACACTCAGCTGACCTGCATTCCTTTTTTAAACAGCCTAATCAAATTCATTTCAGATACTGAACCTCCAGTTAGAGACTTAATCTGTTTATACACACGTGTGAAATGTCTAATATCGCAATGTGTCCTTGCCTAAAATACTCTCTGCCTACAGAATATAAATTTCACAAGACCTTTCAGCCCTAGTTTTCCAATCTTAAGTGATTTTCTTCCTCTCCCTCTCTCTCCCTCCCCCTCCTTGTTCCTCTCCCTCTCCCTCTCACAAATGGAAAGAAGCAAGACAATTTTCAACCAGGGTCAGACTGCCCCAGATAATGTTTGATATTATGCAAATTAGCCTGTATCAGGGAGTAATTCTGGGAGGGAAAGTATAGGGCTCCTTTCTAAGAGGGTCTCACTCTCTCCCCTCCTCTTTGCCTCTCCTAAGAGTCTTTAAGCTGTGGGATATACCAGTGTTGAAAGCACCCATCCTGGGCCTCCATATTAGAAATTATTTATATGTCCTATTGGCCCAAGTTGGAAAATAGTGTAATCCAGAAGGCAAATTACCTACTTGAAAGCTTTGGAAAATATATTAATCCCATGGTATATAGTATAGGGAATCTGGTTGAGTATTTAATAACTGAGCTATTACATACATATCATGTTACAAAAACATGTATGCTGACCATTTGGCAATTGTATTGCATTTTAATTTATCCCTAAGTTGAATACGCTGATGTAGGAGGGCTATTTATTTCACTAATAGGAAAAATAAAACCTTCTAAAAATGTTGAATAAAGCTGTATAATTTGAAGGATTTTAAAAACTGCTCAGTTATTGTTGTATAGCATTAGGTATTTCCCTTACCACAAAAAATGCTAGATGTAAAAAAGTCCTTAGAAATAACCATTTTATGGTTAAATAACAGATCCATGACATCAATTCACATCAGTGAATAGGGTAGCTATTAATTAAAATGAGAGAAAAGAGAGAGAACTGAGACTGGGATCCAAAGCGGGAAAGGGTGTAACAAAGACAAAAACCAGATAAGAAAGAATGATTTGATTCAGGCCCCTTCAATAAGAGCGCCCTCAATCTATCACAGTGTTTCCACAGGGTGATCTTGCATTAGACTTTTATGGGGAGGAATAGAGAAGTTACAGGTGGGGTAACTTACAGTTGAGATTGTTTTGCAATCAGCGGAAGTCTAGGTCAGTTAGCTGAACAGGAAATGTTTTTCTCTTTGTCTCGCAAGTTTCAGAGGGACAAACAGTTCTAATCTCAGCTATTCATTCATGAGACAAAGAATGGAAAGTTGGAGGGTCTATGTCTGCTCTTGTCAGCATGTTCAGGCAAAAAGCAGAAAAAATCTGTTTGGCCTTGACATAGGTAAACACCACAATCATCTGTGACTCTTACAAGGTCATGGGAAAGAGTGGACCATGAGTTTTAGTAAAGTAATATAGCCAGGTGGGTCTTTGGGGTAAAGCCATTTCCCAGAACACAAAAAGGTGGGAGCATTTTTCAAGCACCCGATTCCTGAAGCGCAGGGCTGGGGCAGATTTCATTGTAGGCATAGCAACCTGATTCAGATCGGCGGCATCAGTGGACAGTTAGGGAGATGAGATATAACGCACTGGGAGTCAATTCAAATATCGATAGATTGGAAGGCAACGAGCCACCATGTGAGGGAAAAGGCTTTCCTTAAAAAATATCCAGGACGAAGAAAAGCTGACATGTTGAAAGACAATGTGGGTGGAAATGCTGGGCTCAGTTTGCTGTAGAAATACACTTAAAAAAAAAAAATTATTTCAGAGAGAGAGGAAAGGAGAGAGGCAGAGAGGGAGAGAAACATAGAAATACACTTTTAAATCAAAACTGAAGGTTTGTGATGAAGCTTAAGGCAGTGTCTCAGCGCCAAGGTGGGGAGTGAGCTGAAGTCAACCTGAGGTGGAATTAAGTGCTACTCTGTAAAACTCCGGCTATTAGGTTTAAGTTAAATGTAGTTAAATCAGTTATGAAGCATATAATGCCGGACTGAATAGAGTTTGATCCAGAGTTCCCCCAAGTATTCCAGCACCTTCCCAGATGCCCTGGGCTGTCTGCTGACAACTCATTGTGGAAGAGCAGCACTGGGAAAAGGTCACAGCCCCAACTTAATCAATTTACAAAAGAATCCCTTAGTCCCTTGTGGGCAATTTCTTTGTATTTTTGCCCCAGGCTGCCTTAGAACACAAGGCAAGACCTTTAGTCATCTGATTGCATTTTTACACAGAGCCTAGTTGTTTCCATTAAAAAAACAACAACAACAAAACTTCCAATAATCTGTAAGAATAGGTAAAGCACAGAGTAGGATTAATTGGAATGCCAGGACAATCTCAGTGAATCTGATTAACAATCCATAAAATTTCTTCTATACCAAATCTGCTTGTTGTTAAAGCTGCTATACTATAAGCAGCCAAGTGCTGGAAACAGCCTCAGTGCTCATCAGCAAATGAGTGGCTCAAAAAGCTGTAGTACACTTACACAATGGAATACTATGCAGCAGAAAGAAAGGAGGGATTCCTACCTTTTGCAACAGCATGGATGAAACTGGAGAGTATTATGTCAAGTGAAGTAAGCTTGGCCATGAAATACAAATACCACATGATCTCACCTACAAGTGGAAGCTAATGAACAAAACAAACAAAAAATTGAGCAGATGGGTGTGAGCCAATGTTACCATAAATGCTTCCACTCTCCCTATACTCATTTAGGAAATAAGAACCAGAGACATGAAAATAAGGAATAAAGTGACAGCAACCTGAGGGGATGGAGGAGGAGGATAACAGAGGAGAGAAGAGGAAGGTGCTGGCAAGGAACAAGTATAGAGGACCCATGGACATGGACAACAAATTGGGGATTAACTGTGGGAGTGGGAGGATGGGAGAGCAATGGGGGGGGGGGTGAGACAACTGTAATTGAAAAACATTAAAAAAAATTTTTTTAATAAGAAAGATCTGCCTGATCATGGGCAGTGTTGTAGCAGATTTATCCATTTTTTGTAGCATTATAAAGATATATTATGGAAACTGAGTAAAAAGATAAAGGCAGATATTTAATAGTAATAATAAAATGAACAATTGCATCGGAGCTCTTTGGCAGACAATATACTGTGAAATACACTGCTATACTAATTATTTTCTTGAGTTTAAAAACATGCTCAGTATTGAAAATCTAAATATAATTACCATGAACTCCCTTGGCATCTTGAGGGGAGCTGACAATTGAATAGTAGGGGATAAGAAATGGACATGAAACAGAAATATGATAAGTGTTCTAACAGGTAAATACTTCCTGTTCTGCTAGGCATGGGTGTGGGATTTTCTAAAAGTGGGTAAATGGCCCAGTAGCTGTGGCTGCTAAACCATTCCATTGTTATTAACTAGGCTATAGAGGCAGTTGCTTGATTAGAAAACATTATCAAAGACCATTGGTAGTAAGAAGCTCCTGGACTAGGCAGAGCAGTTTTGTTTTTGTTTGTTTGTTTGTTTGTTTGTTTTCCAGGAAGACGGCTTTCTTGCCATCCGATGTAAAATCTAGCAGCTCTGTTTCAATCCGAGTACTTCACTACTTCCACACTTTGCTATATCCATTTGTGGCTTATGATTTCACAAGGGTCTGCACAGGAGAAGCAAACCAACATACAAGTTCATGCAAAAGCAAACTTCCAGCCTTTGTAGGAGAGTGGATTAAGCATTTAAATCACAGCGTAAAAATAATTACAGATTATTTATATGTAATCAATAACATGTTAGAACCATGGCCAGTGTGGCTCAGTGGATTGAGCGCCAGCCTGTGAACCAAAAGGTCACTGGTTCAATTCCCAGTCATGGCACATGCCTGGGTTATGGGTCAGATCTCCAGTTGGGAGCACGTGAGAGGCAACCACACATGAATGTTTCTCTCCCTTTCTCCCATCCTCTCTCTATAAAAATAAATAAAATATTTTTAAAAGACATGTTAGAGCTAGAATAAACCATAATAAAAGAAGTACCAAAAAATGAGAAAACATCTGAAACACCTCAAAGATTGCTCTTTTCATGGTATGGAATGCTATTCCTTTGGCTGTGCAGGAACAGAGAACTTTTCTTCCCAGGAACCACCTATTTTCTGTATATGCAATATAATTGTGTCCCTTCTTGTTGAACCATTTAAATTGAGTTAACACCTGGCTCATTGTTAGAGTTTGTAGAAATTTAAGGCATTTGGAAGGAGATATTAATTTATAATGTTTCAATAAGTTACTCTTTAATAAATTAAAATTTTATTAAAAAACAGGTTGCTAAAATATAAGGATAAAAATGAAAGTATGTTGCCTATACAATCTGCCAAGGGGTACACCAATTCTATCCATATCTATTGAATGGAAGCAAGATGTGCTTTTCTCAGAGTTTACACTAGGCAAAAAAAAAAAAAAAAAAAAGGCATTTTTATTTTAACCAGATGTGAACAAATTAAACCCAATATTTTCAAGTATTTTTAGTGCCATATGATGTCATCTGATTTTATATTTTCTACTAAGGGATAATATGTATTTTTAAAATTGTGAAGCCACTTTCTATGTATGTACTTAAAATCTTATATATAATAAATTACAATAAACAAATTACAACACTGCAGAACATGCTCTTGGCTGTTTATGTTACAAAGCAGAGAGAGAAATTCAGTTTCTCAATAGGAAATGGTATTAAAATCATGTGAATTCTTCTAATGGCCTTCCAGGTAGTCCTATTTGCAGTGACTATAAGTAACTGGTTCATGATTATCTTGTCCAAATAGGTCCATGGCCAGGGTGCTCCCCACCACCACCACCACAATGCCCTCCTAATAGTACAACTGCCTCTTTCCTGAAACACCAGCAAAGCAGCCACTGGACTCCACAGGCACTGCCTGCAACATGACACTACTCAAGCAAGGAACTCCACACTTTAAACAACCAGGTCCTTCTTTTTTTATTGGTAGCACACATGGTACACATCCCATTTTTACTAACCTAGATAGTGCTGAGTTTCCCAGAGTCGTTGAGCCACTTTCATCCTCTGGAATGGGCAAGGGAAAAGGGATGCCCCCAAACAGAAGGACCAGAACCAGTTTCCTCACACTTTTCTCCGGTGCAGCATCGGGCAAGCATCCACATCTTGGAGCAACGATGTCGCCCTCAATGGCTTTGCTAAGAGAACTTCCTCGAGTCATCTCTCCTGGGAAAGAGATTTCTTAAAAACCATTTAAAGCTTTCCAAAGGGCAACAGCGAGAGGGGCGTGAGCCAACGTTACCATAAATGCTTCCACTCTCCCTATACTTATTTCGGAAATAAGGAAAGAGACAGTCATCACTGCTGGCTTGCCAACGCCTCATCCAGTACCCCCCACCCCACCCCGCCCGCCTCTTCCCGTCCTAGTTAAAAAGCCAAGAGTAAAGTTAATAAGGTGGAGTTTTAAGCGTTGTTGAATTAAAAAGCCATTATTTCAGGCCAAAGTCTTTTCCATCCACCTCCCACACTTGAGCACAAAACTTTCAGGACAGAAGCCCCTTGCCATTCACTCCCTGGTGAAGTCCTCGTGGGTGGGAAATCGGCGGGGCGCGGGCAAGGATGGCAGGATTGGGGACTGAAGCCTCCTTGCCAACACCAAATACTCTGCCAGCTGCTTTGAAGCACAGCCGTTTCCCAGGACCGTGCCCACTCTCCGTTTCCCCCCTTTCACAGTCTGCCCGGTTTCAGCTGGAACCTGGAACGGTCTGGGGACAGATGAGGTGGCAGCGGTTGGCCCTCGGATCACGGTGAGGGCGATTTCATTTCCAGGGCGGGGGTGCGAAGTGGGGCGGAGGAGGGCGGAGGAGAGCGCGGGGAAAGGGGAGAAAGTAGGAGGGGAGGCGAAACCCAGATGCGAAGCAAAGGCAGCCGAGGTAAACGTGCGGAAGGTGAAGAAGAAAGACGCGGGTGGACTGTCCGGGGGTCTTGGTGAGGAAGCTGGGAGGGAGGGGCGTGGGCCGGGCAGGGGGTGGGGGCGCCACGCGGAGGGAGGGAGGGGCGCTGTCAGTCTGGCCAAGCGGGGCTCGCCGGCTGGGGGGCGGGCGCCTGGCGCGCAGCAGCGGGAGGGCGCGGCGGCTCCAGTAGCTCGGGCAGTGGCGGGCGCGCCCCGTCCCAGGCTGTGCGCTCGGCGGCCCTCCGTGCCGGCTCGGGCCGGGCTGCCCCGGGGCTGCCCCCGCCCGCACGCACCCTTCGGGGGGCCAGGGGAGCGGCGCCGGCGGCTGGCCGCATTGTGACGTAGCGGGGCCGCGGCAGCGCCCCCACCGCCCGCCTGCTCCTGCTGCGGCTGTTCCTGCTCCCGCCGCCGCTGTCCGTCAGTCTGTCCGCCTTCAGGAGCTGCTAGCGCGCGCCGGGCGCCCGGGTGAGTCCAGGTCCTGGGCAGGCGCTGTAGGGAGGCCGGGGCGGCAGCACGGGCGGCCCAAGCCTTTGCAAGTTTGCAGCGGGCGACTCCGGCGAGTGTCGCCCCTGCTTCCCCCAACCCACAGGCCCCCTTTGTGCGGTGAGTCCGGGCTGCTCGCTTAGCGGAGGCGACTCTGCAGAAAGGGTTTGGGAGAATGTCTCTATAGTAACGGAGGTGGCAGCTGCCTGACCCGGGGGAAGGGGTAAATAGCCCCTGTCGGGGGTTCCAAAGGATTGTTCTTTTCATGTGTCCGTCCTGTGCTCATTAGTTTTGTTGCCACCTTGGACCATGTAGGAGGCAGGGATGGGCAGTGCCGCGCTCCTGAGAGCTGAGATACCGAAGGGTGCAGTAACAGTAATAACAACAGAACCTACAATAGTAATAGGCGCCCGAGAGGAAGAACACCTGGGGTTGCTGCCGCCCAAAGGCAGCCAGCTCTTCACTCTTAAGAACCACAGGTCCGTCTGCCGTGTCCAGTGGGGGCTCCGACCGCATTTCCCCGCCACTGTCCTGTGTCTGGAGCAGGTCTCTGTCAATTTCAGCGGGGCAGGTTTCTCTCTTGGCCTTTCCTTGTGATGACTTTTGTCTGCAGGTGGTAAGTGAGGTGAACTGCTATTTTGGCTATTGTTAAATGACAAGTTTTGTTTATTTCATTTTTATGAAAAGAGGGAAAATTATGAGCCATTACTGGCAGCCATACAGTTTCCACAGGAAATACTAGCATTCTTTGAGGAACACGCTACTGCTTGCAGCGAAGAAAGTCTTTAGGAAACAAAAAGGCAACAGCATTGTTGCTCATTTCCAATGGACTGCTAGGAGAGGGGAAACGTTTTTTCCTGTGGGACTTTGCTTTCCTTGGGAAAGTTAATTAAAGAGGCTTACTGTGTCCGTTTTTCAGTTGCTGGTTAGCTGGGCCCCGCTCCTCTTGGCTGTTACTGACAAGTGTCCATCAAAGAGCTCGGAGGAAGGGAGAACCACTGCAGGACAGTCTCACCGCACACCACGTGCTGTGGAGCCCGGCCAGGGTGCAGTTTGCAAAATGAAATAAGAGCTGTCTGGGGAGGTTTATGAGGATTACATGTGTGCAGAGTCTGTCAATTCTCCAAGGTGTCACTCTAAACAGTAATTTCCAAGCACCACTTTTCCTTGCTGAATATGCAGAAAGGCAAAAACCTATTTCTCCCATTGTGGAGCAGACATCCCAGTTGGGAATGGGTTGAAATCTGTGTTTCATTCGTCAATACTGAATGTTGAAAGGCAAAGAGGGCAAGGTGTAGGAAAGCAGTACGCCAATAAGTTCCCATCCAGGAGAAAATGCCTATTGCGTATTTCTGGTGCATCTCAGTATTAAATTACAAGCAGCATAGTTAGAGTGCAAGGAAGCACCTTAAAGGTGTCCTAAAAACTATTGAAAAAAAATGTGACATTTTGGTGCCAATCACAAAAGCCTCTCCATAATGCCATATTAACTGAAGATTACTCATAACCAACATGTTAAGCATTCCCAAGTCTAGAATCGGAATGAAACGATGGTGCTTCTTTTAGAATATTTGTATATCTCAATTAGAAATAAAATATGAAAAGGGATGCAATTTTGAATATAAACTTTATTTTCTCCATAGCAAGCATTTCATGACAAAAGATCACAAAAGAGTAGATTTGAAATGATGATACATTTGTTTTTACTTTTTCCATGTGTTGACATCCAAAAGGTGGTGGTGAATAATGCAAATGAGTTTCTCTGTCTACCATGTCACGGTTTAGCTAATTCCAAGTGGTTGTTCAGGTGCAGGTATACAGTGGAAATGCAGAACAGAGACCAAGGAACTTTGGGTGTGCTGTTATTTTGGAAGGATACATAGCAGTACTTTACTGCTCTTAAGAGGAGGGAAAGCCACACAAACATCTAACACAAACAAATGTCTTTGATGTTATCAGAGAAAAGCTGGAGCTGATTTTTTCTTGCCAGACTTAAGGCATCTCTTATCAAAAGAGGAAATCTCCCAAGGAACAGGTGCACCATTATAAGAAACACAAGGGAATTAATTTCTCTGTTAAATGTAAAATCTAATTGAATGGCAAAGGGAGAGTCAGTGACATTCTTGTGTTTTGGCAGTCTGTCGGATTAGGGTTGTCAACCACATAGGACAAATATGTGTCTTGGGAGAAAAATAATATCTCAGTGAAAATCAAACAGTTGCTCCTGTGAAACTTTTACCCTTATATTCTTGTTTCCTTGTGCTCCTTTTTTACTTGCAAGAAGTAATAGTCTGAAAATGAATCAATAAAATGGTTCCTAATATGATATGTACTGTGCATGATTATGTACCTTATAGGTTAGATAACTGGATTTCATATTTTATGGTTTGCATCTTATCAGATCTCTTTTAAGCTTTTAAAACTAATGATCAAAATATGCACTGGAACGGTGAAGGTTAATTGTTATGATTGATGACTGGGTCCTGGAAAAAGTACTAATTGATTCTTAAATAGTCATTGTAAATTCACTTTGCACATTATAAAATGCACAGTCTCCTCACAAGGAACTTACAAGAGGGACATAGCACACATAAAATTTAAATAATGTTGCAAAACATGAAAGAAGATTATGCACCCAAGACACCAAATGATAATTGAAAGGAATTCCTAGGAAAAAGTAACCAAGTCAGCTTAGATGTTCTATCAGTCATCCTTTGCAGCCAAACAAATCACCCCAAAAGTTCTTGCTTAAAGTAACTAGTACAGGCCATGAGTCTCTGGTCAGCAATGGAGGCTTGAGCTAGGTGGTGGTTCCACTGGTCTTGGTTGGATTTCCTCAGGCATCTTTAGTCAGCTGATGGGTCCACTGGTGGCAAGGTGATCTAGGATGGCCTCTCTTCTGGCAGTTATTAGGTGTTGGCCCGGTTAACAGGCAACTGAGATATGTGCCTCCCATTCTCTGGCCTACTAGCCTGAGCTTCTTTGCATGGCAATCAAGCAGTTCCAAGGGTAGCAACAGAGCAAACCTCAATTCAAAAATGATTGTTAAGCCTCTGTTTGTATTGCATTTGCTACTCTCCCATTGACCAAATCAAGTTATAAGCTTACCACAGGTTCAAGGGACATTTAAAGACCCTACTGAGGATGAGAGGGAGCCGCAAAAAAAATTGTAGCCTTTTTTCTTTTTTTTTCCCCAATCTACTACATGCTTGAGAACACTTGTTCTAGCAAATGTTTTTTTTTCGCAGAGGAAAGTATACTGTGAGATAGGAGAGAAAGGTGGAGCCTACTTGTAGATAGCCCAGAGTTGAGGTTAGGGAAATGCCATGTAAATCATTGTCCTATAATCTTTGTTCTGTAAACCATGGGGAGAAAAGGAGTGACACAGTGATAATACGATTTTAGGCATATCCTTCTGCTAATGGTCCCAGGATGGTGTGGAGACATTAGACTGGTGGCAGAGTCAACAGACCATTGTTGAGGTGAGGAAGGCTGACACAGTTGGAGGCAGAGAGAAGGGGAAGGATAGAATCCATCCGGTGACTGATTCTACGGGGGTAGTGGAAGCTAGAGTCAAAATTATTCTGAGATTTAAAAAGACTTATGCGACTGAAAGAATGATTGTGCTGTGCTAAGAAATAGAAAAATCAGTAAGTGATTTATTTGGGGGGAGGAGAAAAATCTCAGTTCCAGAAAGGTTGATTAAAAGATAAATTGAATGTGAAAGTACTTTATAAGCTGCAGAGTATGCTATGAATGTTCGCTATTGGTTAGGGCTTAAATCACAGTGGATTTAGTATGGTTAAATTCCTGCAGTTGGTAAGCAACAGAAATAAAATGGTACAAGGAGGATATCCGAAAAGTCAAAGGAAGTCAGGAGAACCATTCTCAGGATGGAAACGGAACTACTCTGGGTGCCTGGGGAATAGGAACTGATGTTCTTTTTCCTGAGGCACAGCTGGACATCTGCCCTGGGAGTGTTCTGCCCTTGGCTTCAGAATACCAGGAAAGAACAGTTTGAACACTTTTGGCTTAATTTGAGTGGCATATGTACCACTGAGCCAGAAGCATTGATTGACAGCACCACCAGACAGCACACAGTGGGGAGTAGGTGGGTGCTTCCTCAGAGCACTCGGCAGTGTTGTTGTCAGAATGGGCACGCGGTGGAAGAACCAACAAGTGCCCATCAGGGATGGACACGTGAAGGTTTATTTGGGCCTAGCCACTGGGAAGCAGGCAGGGCAGGAGGTAACAACTTAAGCATATTTCTATAGAGGTCTAGGTGTGTTAATAAAGGTTAAACCCTTGCTAGCACTGTGTTTTTCTCATGGAGGGAGAGTAAAGAAAGGAAAAAGGACCCAGCACAACGTGTCCTCCAGGCTCCTCCATTAAGGTCAATAGATAACTTTATTAGAGGAGAGAGAAATTCAAAGCATGTTCTGTTTTGTTGTTGTTTTGTTGTTTGTTTTTTTACCGAAGGGCTCTACTGAGGTGCTACTTTACCCACTTTGTTTTATAGAAGGCCAGTCTGAAATTCAGGTGGTGACCTTAACATCAAGTGCAGCTGATGGGCCAGGCAGGAACACCTGGCCACCCTAACATGTACAATTAGCCTGAACAGCATACGCAGCTGCTCTTTATGGAAGGGTCTCAGATGGACCATCTCAAACCCAAGCACAGACTTTTATCATTTCTATTGTACAAGCCTCAGAACCCTGACGATACTCAATAAATGTTCATTCTAGGAGTGAATGTGCCATTGTTGGCACAATCATCTTTTTTAAGGTAGTCTGTCTTGGCTTTTCATTATTCATGGTAGAATTTGCTATAAAGTCTTTAAATGCTTTGTGTAGATTTAAATATCTTAAGGTACTATTATCACAGTAATGTAGGTTTTTATAATCCACCACTGCCAAAATTACACTCTTTTTTTTTCTGTTTTGAAACACAATTTTCTTTACCTGTTGTATTTGTTAGAACTCTTGGCAGCAAATCACAGAAACCCAGCCTGTTCAGGAAAGGCCATATCCCAGCTCCTGTATCAGAAAAGTTCAGGAAAGATGCACTTCTGGTTTTCTTCTCTTCTTCTTGGTGGTAAAATGGTCACTTGCTGCTTTAAGCTTAAACCCTGCAGGAAAAGGGAATAATCCAGGATTAACTTCAATCAGACCACTTTGATCCTGTGGTCATGCCTGAACCAGGGCTTATGGCCAGAAGTATAGAGCGTTTGGGAATGGGAGGGTGATCCATGTGAGGAGAGGTGCAGGGAGTGTGGTCAATGATCCTCTAAAACCAAATGACGGGCGTGCAGGGAAGGGGGGCGGGGTTTAAATGGGGGAATGTTGAAGAGAGAGAGTGGATGCTACCCAAGCAGGAACAGCAGGTATCTCCTACTGCATCTTTTTTCCCTGGAGGAGGAACCTCCTCTCACTAAGCCACCAGGTCATAAACCTGGGAATGATTCTGATCACAGCTCCTCCCTTTCCTCCTCCACTAATCAATCTGCAGATTGATTAGGGCCTTCTGCTGCATCTCTCAGTCTCACTCTTTGTCTCCTTTATTTAGACCTTCCCTGTGTCACTCTACGAGTCATCTGTACAATGCTGCCCCTAGTCATTCCACTTCTAGGCCCTCTTCCTCACCACTGCCAGAGTGCTCTTTCTAAAGAACAGATAGATCAAATTGAATCATGAATCCGTAGTCAAAAGGTACAAACTCCAGTTATGAGTACATATGTCACAGGGATGCGATGTATAGCACGGTGACTGTAGTTAACATTACCGTGTTGTGTATTTGAAAGTTGCTAAGAAAGTAGATCTTTAAAGTTCTCACCACAAGAAAAAACAGGTAACTATGTGTGGTAATCGATGTTCCATTCAAAGCCTCATAGATAGTGCTAGAGAGAGCCTCATAAATAGAACCATTCGAAACTTCAAAGCCCTGGCATGGATGGGAGGAAGTTCAGACTTCTGACCGTGAATTCTGAGGATCCCCGTGGTGTATGTCCTGCCTTCTTCTGTGGGCCCAGCAGATGGTGATGAGGGAGGATGGTCAGCAAAAACTTCCGTGGCTACCCATGTTATCCTCAGGCTGTGTGACCTGTGTAACCTCAGAAACCCCCAATGCCCCACTTCCTCTCTCATTTTCATGCTTGTGCATGTGTTTTTATTATTTACTTATTTATAAATCCTCACCCAAGTATATATTTGTTGATTTTAGAAGAAGAGGGGTTGAGAAAAAGGGAGGGAGAGAACGAACTCAGTGTGACAGAAGCATCAACTGGTTGCCTCCCGTTTGTGCCCCCGCCCACCAGGGATAGAATGCGCACCCTAGGCATGTGCCCAGACCCGGAATTGAACCCGCAACCTTTTGGTGTACAGGATGATGCTCCAATCAACTGAACAACCTGGCCAGAGCTGCTTCTCATTTTTTGATCTAGTGAACATCCATTTCTCCTTCTAAACTCAACCCATGCTGCTTTTTCAAAAAGCCTTTGCTGAACACCCCATGGTACCCAGTTCCTGCATCAGGCTTTACCCTCTGGTGCAGGGGAAGCTGTGCTTGTCTGACCCTCCTGCTGCTCTGCTCTCTCTTCGTCTATGCCTGTGCCTCTTGCATCCTATATGCTCAGTGATTTTTAAACAAATGAATGAAAAAATGGGTACTGAATCACCAATCTTTACGTTTTTAAGGTGATGCTTTAAGGCTTATTCTATTTCATTTCACTTGAGTCTCATATTGGCATCTTAATGTTGCACAGGATGATAGGTTCTCTTTGAGGTTGCTGCTCCGACCTGCAATGGCTTTTGCAACTGCTGTGAGCTCTTTTCCTTCTTGATCACCAAGAGATACCATAGGAGAGAAACTGAAAAGTGGCCCCAAATCATTCTCAAAGCTAGAATCTATGGCTTAGAAATCAGATGAGGAATACTTTTTCTTCCTACCATAAAGAAGATATTTACTAGTTAACATTTACGAGGCACTTACTCTTGGTTGGGTGCTTATCAGATGGCCTAAATTATTTCCTTATTTGAGTCTCATAGCAGCCCCAAGAAAGAAGGATTATCACTAACCGTTCTTTTTCTCCACATGGGGAGGCTATGGTTTAAAGCGTGGAAGCAGCTCACTTGCCACCAGTCTTCCATTTGCCAGAGGTTGTCAGGTCACTGGCTTGTTGCAGAGCAGAATCAGTCTTGGGGCTCTTCGAATTCATTCATTGTGATTTCTCTTTGTTGTTCTAAGATGAGGTGACTACCTCCTAAGAAAAAAGTGGGAGGTTCACTTTAAGAGGTAAGAATGGCAGTACTACTGTTAAATTCAGATGAATTTCTACGTTAGAAACTCCAGCCATATTCCTTTGCTTCTTTGATTTGGCTGTTGCCAGATAATAAAAGCCTTTTACAGACATGGCACTGCAGTGTATAACTTGGTCTTGAATAGGCACAGAAAAGGTTTAGTTCTGAGGACGGCTCAGGAAGTTATTTCAGCGATACATGAAATGAGCTAAACACTTTCAAAGGTGCAGGAGCTTTTTCTCCTGCTTTCAGCCTGAGAGCCTTTAGAGGTTCTGATGAAAGCTCTGGATTCTTTCCTTAGAGAAAACAATAAAAGGTGTATGTACATATTGTACATACTCATGCCCATGCATGGGCACATACGCACACCACTTTGTAGGAGTTCAGGGTGTTTCCAGCATCTGTGGAAGCCCATCTGTGGATTTCCTGGGGCTCCGTAGACTCTAGATTAGAAATCCTGTTTAAAAACTATTAATACAATACAGCAGCCCTAACTGGCATGGTTCAGTAGTTTGGAGCATTGTCCTACAGACCAAAAGGTTGCAGGTTAGATTCCCCATCAGGGCACATACCCAGGTTGAGGGTTCAGTCTCCTGTCAGGGCACATACTGAGAGGGCAGGCGGTTAATGTCTCTGTCTGTCTCTCTGTCTCTCTCTCTTTCTCCCCACACCCCATTCCCCTCTCTCTAACAGCAATGAAAAAGGTTCTTAGGTGAGGATTAAGAAGAACAAAATTTACAATCCAAAAGAGACATAGCCATTGCTGAGCATTTACCATGTGTCACATGTCACCATTTATTGAGTGTTTACCATGTGCCAGTCCTTTATATGAAAAGTGCATTATAGCTAACCAACACTCTAAGGCATGTATTACGAGCCCTGTTTTAAGCTGCGGAGAATGTGGTTCAGAGAAGGAGCTCAGTCTCCCAGCTGCCAAGCAGCGAGAGTGGAAGTAAACACAGAACCTAGGTGTGCATCACTGCTACTTCACACCACCTCCACACTCGTTCATCTTACCATGGGCATGAACACTGTGCCAGCGAAATTCTGAGCCTTCCTTAGTCCAGACTTCCCTCAGCCGTCAGCTTCCTTGTTTAAAGTCAGCAAGGGTCTGTTTCTGCCTAAAGAGCCAACTGGATGCTTTCCAGCTCACTGTCCTCCTTCACCTGTCACAACTCTTCGCAGGCAGATAACGTCATTAGACCAATCCAGCACTACCGCTTGACCATTCCTCAGTGAGTTGCTAGCTCATTCCTAAGTGCAGTCTACACATCTGGAAACTTTAACTCAACAAATAGATTCACAATAACAAAAATGACTGCAAAGTCTCCATTGGAACTTGTCCAGAGACATTTATTTGGGACCTGCTGTGTTTGGGCTCCATACTCAGATCTGTGGTCACAGCGGTGAGCACACAGCTGTGGTTCCTGAGCTCGAGGCACTTCCCCCTAGCCTATGTCTAGCAGACAGGGGAGCTAAAAAGTAATTCAAATGAAGTGGTTAGAAGTGCTGTGAAAAAGGAAATACACAGGATTTGTTCTGTGCGGGCCTTTGTTCTTGGGCAGCTTCAAAGTTCTAGGGACAAACGTGTCTACTTCTTTACTCTTTTCCTCCCTCCCTCAGGTTGTTTAGAGCATTTCAGGGTTCCAGAAACTTAGCTGACAGAGTAAGGGGGACAAACCAGTAGTCCTGAGCACCCCCTTTGTAGATGAGAAGGCAGAATGGCCAATTGAGTGGCCAGAGGTAGCGTGAAGACAGGGCTAACTAGATGGTCTGGTCTCAGGAAAAGCATGGCTCACTGTAAACCTCGGTTGGCTTCACAGTTACTTGTGACACCATTATTGTCTCTGTTCAGGACTTTTTTACTGTGGTCTTTCTGCTGCAAATGAATCTAGAAGGTAAGTGCTCTTCAGGGAGCAAACACATTGCCAGCCTCTGCTTTCTCTTTGCAGCTCTTTTGAGGCTCCTTTGGGGGTTGTCTCTTCTCCTATTCTGGCCACTTCTTCCTGCTCCCCTGCCTGTCCCCAGGCAGCCTCCCAGGTGTCCCCCCAAAGTGATGTCTTGTGACTGCTTAGATCAGAACTGGCTGATAGGAATAATAGGATCCATGAAAGTGAGCCACATAGGTCATTCCAAATTTTCTAGTAAGCATATCAAGAAAAGTAAAAGGAAATGGGTGAAACTTTAATAATATATTTTACTTAACCTAATAAATCCATAATATTAGCATTTTGCCATTAATCTATGTAAAAATCATTAACCATATTGTTTGCACCCTTGTTTTTACACTCTGACATTTGGGCTGTACTTTATTCTGAACCCAGCCTAGCCACGCTGGTGACACTCTGAGGACGTTTGGCTGGTGGCTCCCACAGTGGTGGGCTGCAGGCTTGTTCTGAGGAGGACCTGGGAGTCCAGGGGTGGAATCCAGGGGTGAGCTCAGTGACCCTGGTACTTATCTCCTAAGTTCTTAGCTTGCGCTTCCACTGTTGCTTGTACAGGAGGTGCTGTACATGGCTGACTGTGCCTTTGAACCTAGCTTGTGCCTTTGAACCTAGCTCTAGAGGGTAGGGAATGTGCCTGCCATTTTTATGTCTTCATTGTAGAATGCAGGTTTCAGGTGGCCCTCATTTGGTATTTAGAACATTGGAAATGCTTTAATAAATGAGGGAAGTTTGGCTGGTTACCTGAGCTTCTGAAGAGATTGGTTTGTGGAGGCTCACCTTGCCAGCCCTGGCACCCATGGTTCAATCCCTGATGCTATCCAGTGCCGCAGAACTGGGCTTGAGTCAAGCTGATGGGAGAGGGAGACCTCTGCATTCAGAGGAATATCCCAGCCCAGAATTGTTCTGAGCCTCTGTGGGTCTTGTTTTAACTCTAGGTTTCACCTCTATTGAATGCTAGCGACATTTAGCTGCAATCTAGTAGGTTAAATCATTAGGTTCTTTTAAATAGAATGGCCAAAAAAGAAGATAGACCAAATGCCAAAACAAGATTCATCCACTGAACAAACCTTCTACTGAGATTACTTAAAAGGTCAACTGACATCTAGAACATTAAATACTGTGTATAAGGGACTTCTCAGGCAGCTGGGAGAGTCAGCCTGATGTGCTTTCTCTGTCTCCAGTGGTTTTAGATTCTCACTACTTGGCCCCCCAAACCTGAGAAAGGGAGATTAATATCCTGAGTCATTTTGCCTTTGCACATCTAGTATTTAAATTTTGCAAGTTCTTCTAACCAACTGATGTGCATGTGCTTGCTTATCTATTTTACCCCTAATGATAAATGTCATTTTAAAATAACTCATACAACCAAGTCTCAAAGATTGGTATTACCATAAAACCAAACTAACCACATACTCAAATAAGTTCAAACTTTGAAAGTGGAAGAAAATGAGTGTCTGATCTGTTCAGTCATATAAACATTTTTAGCAGGGATTCTTGTCTCCAAAAAGACTATGGTTACCTCAGACCCACTTAAAGAGCACATTGAAGTAGAAAATGGAATTAGACATGACCTCCATCTTACTACTGATGACCAGTTTCAACCTGGAAAGCTCATGGACCTACTTGGGTTCTTGCTTCGCAGAATACATAAAGAGAGGAGAAAACCCTGCTGTCACACATGATGTAGGAGGAAAATGAACAAAGTCTAGAAAATGTTTTGAACAATTCTTCCAAAACCTATTTGGAATAGTTTGAGGGAAAGGTAGCTTGCCAATATTTTTGCAAAGTTTATAAAACTAGAAAAATCGTAGCATACATCCTGTAGGAGGTAATGAAACACTAGCCATGTATAAGTAGTTTGTAGAGCTCTGCTTTAGTAAGTCAAAGATGGTACAAGACAGACTAAGCTTTGCATCTTTTGGCTCCAGTTTTGTGTGTGCTGCTTTTATTTTTGAGTATTTTAAAAAAAGAATGTGTGCCTCTCTGTAACTGTAATATACTTCTTCCAACATGACGGCTCTGGTGTGCTGTGTTGGTGTAATTGAAAACCTATAAAAAGGCTGAGAGCTACTTTTGAATTGGCTCAGTGAACTTGGACTGAATTTGTCAAAGTGGTGAAAGGTTTAAAGGAATTTTCATAAATGAGGTCTCCAAGCTGTGTTTTAACCATAGAATTCCAATGAACTCCAAGGCCTGTGAACTTGGAGAATAGTGCCTCAGAGAAGAGCAATCATATCAAGATGGAAATAAATGATTCATTTTCGTTCCCTGAGTTCTGCAGACATAGGCACACTTAGCGACTGATCATCATAATTTAGCAGTACTGTTGTGCACTAAAAATACAATTTAAAAGTCTAATCTTTAATTAAGTTGAGTACTCACACATTAACGTGGTTACAAATCTTGGGCTCTGAATATAGCATAATGTTGACTTGTTGCTAGGAAATAGCCAAGCTCTCAGTAAGTTACAGATTGATTTGGTAAGAGGAGGGGTGTGAGGTTCCCAGTGATGTCTTTGAGCGTTTCTTTACTGTTTGGTTACATGATGTATGTAAATGCATTTCATGCAGCAGGATTTATGTACATGCAGAGCTTTGGTTAGCAAGAGAGAGCACAGGTGTGGGTACCTAAGTAAACATTGGGAAAATAATTTATTTTTACCGGGAGCTCTTGGATGAAATAAGCATTATGAAATATTTGCATTTTCAATGACATGAATTTTCCCATGTGTTAGAATTATTAAGAAAATAGATTATTCTTTAAAATATTATTATAATGAGGCTAATTGGTGGCATTATTGTACATTCTTGCCATTAGTGGTAAACTGTCAAATTAGTATAGAAATTTGATCCAGGTTGGTGGTTTTCCAAAGTCATTTAAACTTGCATGTAGGAAATCAACTCTGCTATTCTTTTTTTTCCCTCCCTCCCTTTGGCAAACCGCACTGCATGACACATTGTACAATAGTTTTCAAAAATGCAAAGCTAATGCTTGCACAGTGTGAAAGGGAGTAGCTATGCCAGCTCGCTAGCCTTGTCCCTGAAAAAGATGAAAGATTTCTATGTGCTATTTCAGTCAGGATCAGGCATGAAAGAGTGGCCTCTCCAGGCTCAAAAAAAGAACCGAGAAAAAAAGCCTACAGGGACAAATTCCTATTTGATCTATTTGAGGCTGGCCCCTGTACATGGGACTAGTATTTCAAAGCAGAGGCCCTTCCTGAGAGATGGAAAATAGCAGAATACTTGATTATTTTGAGGAACAACAGCAGGGTTGGAATGGCTTGCGCAAATTACAGAATTTTACCCTATAGTCAAGCTCAGAACAACCTGGGGAGGGTACTGCTGAGGGACAAGATCATGACTGCACTCCAGGATACATGCCTATGACCTCTCTTGGTAACTCACATACTTTTAACCCTCTGGATAATTATCGACTCCTTCCTGTAGAAAACCGGTTGCTGATTTTGGTAAGAATTGTTTTCTCATTCTTACCTAGCACAGCTCCAGGTATATAATGTATGATTAATATTTGTTGGTTGAATGACTGAATCCTCCAACAGGTCTTGCAATGAATCTATTAATAACATAAGACCCAAGGCTTACTCCATTGAATTAAATAGAGTTTAAGGGCTTGTCTTGTTATCTCAAAAGATATCATCATGTTACCTGTGTTATTTATATTCAGAACGTCCCTCTGAGGCAGGATGCTGCCAACAAGTGGGCAAAATGCCATGTGATGGAAGGTTTCACTGCTCAGCTGTTGGACAAAATAGGTGATGGAATTGTAAGAGATGTAGGACCTGCTTTTATAGAACTTTGATGCTAGAAGGGAATTGGAGATTTGACAGTAATGAGATGGAAAGGGTAAGATAACAAAACTGACACTCAGATTATAAGCTTCTTGGGGGTGTTAATTATTTCCTGTCATTCTCACTGTCTCCCAAGACATCCAACAGCGTGTTTCTAAATGGTGTGGTATAAAGATGGTGGGGAGGGGACAGAATACCATACTAGTTCCCAGTGAGGACTTGAACCTCAGAGCAAGGCCTGGCTCAGCCTTTTTCTGTATTTGTTACCCACAGCAGCTTACCCACACCTTTAGATGTTTTGACTGGCTTCTTCTTTCACTGACAAACATTTAGTGATTACCTCACTTATGCAAGGTAAGTTTTGGATATTTGGGATAGAGTGGGAATAATGGATGTCAGATCCACTCTCTTCCTTTCTCCACTTGCTCTGTGTGTTGAGATGTTCAGACTGAATCAGCAGGATCCTTTGTTCTTTGGTTTCAGGTTGGGTTTGGTCAATGGGAGACATTAGCATGAGGTTCAAGGAGTTTGAGCTTCTTATGCCCTGGGTCCCCTACTTACCAGGTCACCTCCTGCTGCTATAGGCCATAGTTCCTGGCATGCAGCCAGCTTCCTAAGACTGCTTTATGAATTCTGGTAACAGAGCCCTTGTCTACACACTTTACACTGATTAACTCTCCCCTTTAGTCATACTAGCTCACTATATCATCTCTTACAGTTTCTCCAAACCTTGCCCCCACCTTTGCAAATACATCTTTATTAAACTACTCTCAAATTGCATTTGAATGTGCCTCCTGCTGGGAACCTGGCACAAGCGATTATTTGTCTGAGGTCTTGATAAGAATGACATGATTTAGGTAGGATTTACTATAGAGATTGGCTCATAGTAAGTATTCAACAATGTTAAGTGTTATTATCATCAGGTTTTTGTTTTGTTTTTTTTTTACAAAGTGTTGGTTTTGCCATATTGTTGCATTGAAAAAAGGGAAGAAAAAATCTGTTATCTTGAAAATGTTAAAAATGGAAAAAATGAAATATATAGTCAAGGGCTAAAATTACAGTCCTTCAGGGACAAGACTAAAAAGTGAATTAAAGATTGTTGACTGTTTCTTTGCGCAGGGTACAGTCACAATGTGTCTGTTACCGAAACTTGCAACATCAAAGTATTCAGTAAATTAAAACACAACCTACTGTGGTATAATTGGGTATGCCAATTCTATTCATGACCACTAAATAATTGGATTAAATCATGGACAGTTCAGCATCTTTGTTTAATTACTGTAAGGGTGAGTGCTAAGCATTTTCACATTTATACCTTCTTGGTAATTTCAAGGCAGATGATTTTTAGGAGTGAATTTCTTGTAGGCTCTTGAAAGTAGATCTGTTTATTTAGATTCAAAGATGTATAAGATACAAGCCCGATGATGCTTATACAGTAGATTTTCTGCACATAACACATTTTTCTAATTTCTATCTTCAAGATCTCATTCTTTAGTCACACAAAATAGGTCACTGTTTAGTCATCTCATCTGTAACTTATAGTACTCTCATGAAACTGTCAAGAATGAAGACTAACAAATTCCTGAAGAAGTAGTGGTCAATTTGAAAAAGAAAGCATCCAACAACTTCTTTTCATTTTATAATAAATTTGTCATGGTTGTTGAAATTTCAGACCATATCAATGTATCTTTCAATGTCTTGGGAAAATTGTATAAGCATTTTCTAACTAGGAAGAAAATTAATTTCAGAAGTGTTTTCTTTTTACAAAAATGTCAAGGGAGGAATAGCAATTTGAAAGGCCTTTTGATGTCAGTCCAAAATAAGGATTTATAGATTGTCTCTTCTGTTCAAGGAGCTGAGTAGGCGAAAACAAATATCCTGCTGCCAGAAGAGCTGATGCTTCTAAAAGGAATGACTGTCATTTGAACATGGATCTCTTTTTCATTTGTTAGCATTTTCTTTAAAGTCAACCCAGGTATGGCGCCTGTCTTTTTTTTTTTTTTATTGTGAAGACTATACCTTTCATATGTCCCTATGTTGGGCACTTAAAAACAGACTTTCTCAATTATCTGTCTGTCTGTCTGTCTGCCTACCTACCTACCAGTCTATCATCTATCATCTATATATCTGTCTTTGAATTTTCTTTTCTGAAGGCAATAATATACCAAAGTCCCATAATGGTCTCCCAGTTGATCCTGGTGAAGTGTCCTATTGCTTTGTTCCAGCCCTCTATTTGTTTAGATTTCATTTCTTCCCACTTTTTGCCTTGAGCGAAATATACTGGGATTTTCAGAGAGGAGCTAAAGTATTCATAGTAATTCTAAATGATTACACTTGTTTTCACCACATCGGCTGTGTTGATGTGAGATCTAATAACATGGAAACAGAAAAAAAATCATAGTAGATCATACTGACAATATCATATCCTACACTCCTATACCTAAGAACCTTCTGTGGCTGCCTGCCAAACAGAAGTCATCGTAAGTCCTTTAGAGTAATTGATGGTGTTTGCAGATAGAGGACACATTACTTTCTGCACTCACTTTATAAACATGCCTTGAAACCTTTTCCTGTGTAGCGCAGTCTTTTCCTTCTAGGAAGGACAGTTTCGATCTAGTGGAGGGTAAAAATTGTGTATCAACAGTACAGACATAAATCAAGTGCTATAGTAGGGAGGGGGAGGAGCAGTGAACTTCACCTGCAATTGAGAGGAAGGTGGTCAGATTATCAAGGGCTTCCCAGGAAAAGTGATACTTGATTTAGAGTTAAAGACCAAGTAAGTGCTTACCAGGTAGAACATTTAGGGGAAGGCATTTAGTTCTGACAGACTTAGAAAATTGTATTTTGATGTGACTTAACAGTAAGATATATGGTGTGGTGTCTCAGGAGATAACACTCAAGGGATGACTGGAGCCAAATCTTGATCCATTACCCACTACAGAAAAAGGGAGCTTGTAAATATTTTTCAATGAATGCTATTAATAAATAACACTGTATAGATTCTTGTATCATCCATTCCCAAGGCTTATGCTATCACCTGTTTTGGTGATTTAAAAACTTAATCTATCCCTGGGCTAGAGATCTTCTTTGTCTTCTGGTTGTTTGCAGTCTGATGTTTCATCAACTCTCACAAAATCTGTATTATAGAAAATAATATTAATATTAATATTAATTAATATTAATAATAAATGTATTACCTGTCCTTCAAAATCTTGACTCTGTCCCAGTTTCTTAGTAAGTAGCCTTAATTTCCAAGGATATTATCCCTAATAATCCCTTCTCTTAAATCCCTCCTCCCTAATATCTCTCAACATATGAACATTCAACAAGTTGCCTTATTTATTCGGTTACTCTAAACAATATTGTTTCCTTTCCATTCCCATTGTTAGTATCTTTATTCCGGGCGGTCATATTTTTTCCCCCTTGATAACTGCAACAACCTCTTAACCCAGCTCCACCCATTTCTGATCCATTTCCCTCCACTCTCACCAAGTTTATTTTTCTAAAATCGATTGCATCAATGACTGTGCTAGCAAATTTTTAGATTTTCATTGCCTATGTATAAAATTCAAAATCCTTAGCATGACACACAGCCCTTATTATTTTGACCCTGCCCACCCTCCTGGGTCCCATGACCGATCCTCTACCCTTCTCCGGATTTATTAAATGACTGGAAGCTCCTTGCAATTTCCAGTGGATTAGTGTCCTGGGAATTATCCTGTTCCTGTTCCTAGCCTGCTAACCCTGACACCTCATTCCTCTTGATCTCTGTCTCCACCCAAATCATAATAACGTGTTCACACAACTGTGTGTGATAGATTGTTTACTCTTCTCTGTCTCTACTAGACTTCAGGCTCCTCAGTGCCAGGTACCATGTCTTATTCTTAGCATTAAGCTTTATGTCTGACACATAGTTATAGCAAAAATAATAGCTTTTTACAAAGTAATTATTTTAGACCACCAATCAAGGTGCTAATTTATTTACATGCATTATCTCCTTGAAAGGTGAAAACACAATCAAGCTGTGCTTTGGAAAGGGAACTTAGCAGAAAAACAAAGATAGTGCAAGAGAATTGTTACATGGACTTGAGTCAGAACAGTAGTTTGGCAAAACAAGTGAGAATTTAAGAGATGTATATAAGATAGAGAAAGTACAAATAGAGTGATAATTTATTATAGTAATTTCTAGAGGTGATGGATGGATGAAAGGAAGGAAGAAAGGAAGGAAAATTAGAAAGTCCATCATGTGTTTGTTAAAACTTTCTCTATAATTTACTTTATTTAACTTACAAATCTTTTTTTTTTTTTTTTTAAGATTTATTTATTTATAATTTTTAGAGAGGGGGGTTGGAAGAGAGGCAGATAGGGAGACAGACATCTATATATGGTTGCCTTTCACCTGCCTCCAGCTGTGGATCTGGCTGGAGACCTGGTTTGCAACTTGGTTATGTGCTCTGGCTGGGGAATCAAACCAGTGACCTTTGGGTTCAAAGGCTGGTGCCTTATCTACTGTGCCACCAACCAGTTAGCTTACAAATCTTAATAAATTAAGTGCAACGAGTTTATTAGGACTAGAGGAGGAGCCATCTAGATGAAATGAAGCTTTGACTGAAAGCTTAGGGATTGTCTGTAGAGAGTAATGGTTAAAAGTGTGGACTCTGGAATTATGTTTTGCAGATGGGTTATAACAGGAGAAATACTGCCTTGTTTTATATTGAAAGTGATAATTGTGTGTACTAAAATTTACTTCAGGGAGCTTTGTTAGGGTGCAACCTAAGGAGATTTGGTTTTCCCACACAATTGCTGAAAAAGTGAGGTGAATAAATGTTAGTGGTGAACATTCACTTAATGTACACAGCATATTAAAATGTGTTACCTAGTTAATTCCAATTTGGTGGGAATTCTCAAGTTCATTGACCTTGAATGTTCATTAAGCAGTCTCTTTTACTATTCATTATTTTAGTTATTGAGTCAAATATCTTGAAGAACTCTTTTTTTTTGTATTTTCATTTTATTTGATTTTATTGTCGTTGCATTACATTTATCCCATTTCCCCCACATTGCTTTCCCCTGCCTCACCCTCCCCATCTCCCCTCCCCTCCCACAGTTAATCCCACGTGTTGTCCAAGTCCATGGGTCATCCTTGACTAAACTGTTACCCTTCTTTGCCTTTTTCTCCGCCTCCCCATCCCCCTTCCTCTCTGCACACTGAAAGTCTGTTCCTTGTTTCCATGCCTCTCGTTCTATTTTGCTTGTTTGTTTTGTTCATTAATCTCTGGTACTGGGTGATATCATACGGTATTTGTCTTTCACTGACTGGCTAAGTATTATATGACTAAGCATAATACTCTCTAGTTCCAGCCATGTTGTTGTGAAAGGTAGGAGTTTCTTCTTTTTTTTCTGATGTGTAAATATACCAAAGTTTTTTGATGTGTTCATCCACTGATGGGCACTTAGGCTGTTTCCAGCACTTGGCTATTGTAAATAGTGCTGCTATGAACATAGAGGTGCATAGGTTCTTCTGAATTGGTGTTTCAGGGTTCTTCCAGTTTAATCCTAGTAGTAGAATTGCTGGATCAAAAGGCAGTTCCATTTTTAGTTTTTTGAGGAAATTCCATACTGTTTTCCTTAGTGGTTGCCCCAGTTTGCATTCCCACCAATAATGCACCAGGGTTCCCTTTTCTCCATATCCTTGCCAGCACTTGTTGATTTGTTAATGATGGCCATTCTGACAGGTATGAGGTGGTGTTTCATTGTGATTTGCATCTCTCTGATGTCTAATGATGTTGAGCATTTTTTCATAAGCCTATGGACCCTTTATATGTCCTGCACAGAGAAGTGTCTAGTCAGGTCCTTTGCTCATTTTTTAAATTAGGCTGTCTGTCTTTCTGATGTTGAGCCATATAAGTTCTTTATATATTTTGGAGGTCAAACCCTTGTCTGAGGTATCATTGGCAAATATGTTTTCCCGTATAGTTGGTTCCCTTTCAATTTTGTTGATGTTTTCTTTAGATGAGTAGAAACTTTTCAGTTTGATGTAGTACTATTTGTTTGTTTATTCCTTTATTTCCTTTGCCCTTGGAGAAGTATCAGTGAAAATATTGCTGTATGAGAAGGACGAACTCTTAAAATACACCATTTTCCAAATGCTCAGAAGGTATAATTAGTCCTTATTTCAAGGTAAAAGTATTGTATTCTTGAGGAGAATTTCCGAGAAATAAAAAATTATTATTTTAATAACCACCCAACTGATAATGAAAAATGAGTGATATTAACTGAGGAGTCTCTTCTGCTTTTGTAGTGTCTTGGACTTCCATGTTCTTTTTTTTAATGGAAATGTACTCAAAACTTTCAGTCTCCTTTCAGTCCCCCATCATTCTCTGTAACTTTACCTCATGTTATTTTTTCTGTCATAGCTCTTACCCCAGCATAGCATAGTTGTTGTTGTTGTTTTTTTTTACTTATTTATTGTCTGTCTCCCCCATCTGCATGTAAGCTGATATGTGGATGACTTTAGTTTATTCACTACTATATTCTCTACACTTATCAATAATGCCTGGCCCATGAGAAATGGAATAAATACTTGTTAAATGAATAAGTGTACAGCTATAAGTGTATACATACTAGAGTCTTAGACAGGCTGTGCTGCCAGCTGAATGTGGTTTTATAAACAGTGCTTGCTGAACATAATGCAACATTAGTTCTCTGAAAACAAAGCAACACTTGGAAACTACAAAGATTATCAATAGAAAAACTTGAAATCACTCTTCAATTCTGAGACCGTGATTTGACATTTTTGAAAAAGATATTTATTTTTAGAGAGAGCAGAAAGGATGGAGAAAGAGAGGAAGAAAAACATCAATGTGTGGTTGCCTCTTGCATGCCCCCAACCCTGGCATGTGCCTTGACTGATTTAACATTTTGATGTGTTTCCCCGTCAGGTATTTCATATCATATTTATGTGTTATTCTGGATATATTATTTTGTAGCCTTAATTACTTTCACTTAGTATTGTATCATCAGCATTTTTCTGTGTTTTTACAAAAGTTTTTATACACTTATATTTTTAAATATTGGAGTAAAAATACATTTCTCCCACCTTCCAAACAGCAAAATAATGAAAAGCAGGGAAGAAAATCCATTTATAATGAAAACAAGTCATTAGCAACAATCCTAGAGCAAAAAGCTTGAATTACACATGCCAGATTTGTAATGTTCAGATACAAGAGAAAAAAGGCATAAGAAACTATACTTGTCTCATCTTCTTGGATCTTGAGCAAAATTTCCTTCTGTCAACTGATGGTTGTTGGCGCCAATTCAATGCCAATAGGAATCCCCCATTTGGGGTGCAAAGATGGAAACTTGATTCAGTGCAAAATGGCTCAGTTGTGAAATAGCGTAGCTGTGGGATAGCTGAGTTGTGACATAGCATGGCTGGGAAAACAGTACCGCTGTCAGGCAGCTCTGGGGCCAGGTAACCCTGGGGCTAGGCTTCTTCCTGGTGAGACAGTTCTACTCTGCTCCTTTCCAGTCTGCTTTGTGCTGTGCTGGTTTGCTCCACTGTGCTTTTTCCACTTTGTCTTCTCTATGCTGTGCCAGTCTGCTCTGCTTAGCTTCTGTAAGATGTCTTCCCTATTTCAGCTCCAGCCAGGGAAACACAGTCTTCAGTGGAATAGGAAAGTGCTGCACTCAGAGCCAGGGGGAGCTGGCTTACATGGACAGAAGTTCCTGCCCCTGGTCTCCAATTGGTTTGTACTCATGCAAATGCAAAATGTAAAATCCTTGCATTTTGATTGGTTCAAAAGACTCTGCCCTGATTGGTCAGAATAGAGCTGCTACAGTTGGGTGGAGCTGTGTAGAATTCCAGGAATTCCTTGATAAGGACTGGCTCAGAAGGCAGAAACACAGTGCAGGTAGGCAGGTTAATGCAGAGGCAGGCAGTTCAGTGCAGGCTACTCTCTAAAGTGCAGCTTGTGTGAGAGATCCTTCTGTAGAAATGGCTCCTAGGCTCTGTTTTTTGGTTTGTCTTTTTAGTTTGAACCCAGTTAGCCACCAGAAACCCTTAGAAGGTTTCTTCTTTCTCAGGGTTCACACTTAACATTAAGTGCATTGCCATAAAAGACATATTCAGTGATCCCTGAAGTATGTGACAAGACTTGGAGCTGTAGACTTTTGGAGAAGCTGAGAGCGACTCTGTAAACATCCAAGTGTTGTCACTGAAATGGAACTGGAGAAGAAACCATTCTGCCATGCCATTTTAATTTTCTCCTTCCTAGCCTACTGGCTGAGGGAGTCTGGGGAAAGGCAAGTGTGGGAAGAAGGAAGAGCAGGAGCTGTTCCTGTGAAGGCTTTCAAGAGGCTCTGTAGAGTGAGCAATGGGAAGAGCCGGGGTCAGAGAGAAAGGCTTTCTAGAAGAGCTACAGAGGCTTTTAGGGAAATGCATTACTTACTTCAGGCTCTTAGAACACACTAAGATACCGGCATTTGGTGAACTGAAAGAGTGAATGATTTCTCCCTAACCTATTTGGTAGAGAGACATGGTGACTAGGGGTAAAAATAAATACATTAATTAATTAAATTAAAGAATGAAATCGCTGAGCTTGTACAAACTTCGCACTGTGTACAGAAAGAGGTGAGCACAAGATAGCAGCCATAAATCAAAGATTAAGCAACATGGCACAGAAGGGTATGTGTTTCTGTAATTGTAAAGTAAGCTTTGCAGCAAAAGGTGAAGCTGAGCTTTTCAAATTGCTAGAATGTCACTGTTTATTTATGAGCCAAGACAAAACTCATTTTTAGATAAATGACTAAATTGAAATACTATAATGCGTACCATTCAAGCGCTGTTATGGTTTAAAAATGTGACTATAAAAATGTCACATTATTATGGAATCTATTTGTGGGTTAGGTATTTTCCAAGTCCTATCTTCTCAGTTTATTGACTCCCACTAGGTTTTACTGCAGCCTGCCTTGCATGGCCAGCACACAGGAGTTAAGTGTAAAGCGAGAACTAGTCCGTTCTACCTCACACAGCCTGGAAGAACCGCTGGAACTCTTTCAACCAGGGCTGTTATTGTCCATGATAATATTAGAGTATAAATAAAGGCACTTTGTTGACAGAGCCCATACCTGATGACCAGAAAAATAGTAGTGGGCTCTTCGAAATTCAAGTGCATATTTAACTTGCAATTCTACATCCTACATTCTAATTGTTCAACCATTTCCCTTGAGCACACAGACTGTGACATCTCCCTGCCAAATCTAACCAAGGCAGTGTTTGTACTATACCGGATGGGGCAAAAGTAGGTCTACAGTTATCTGTATGGAAAATAATATGATAATAAGTAATAATGCCAGAATAAATTGCACTTTGCAAACTCACAACTATAAACCTACCCTTTATAACTCATTAAAAACAAAACAAAACAGTGTAACCTGGATTAGGTAGCTCAGTTGGTTAGAGTGTCATCCTTATATGCCAAGGTTGAGGATTCAATCCCCAGTTGACACACAGAAGATACAACCAATGAATGCATGAATGGAACAATGAGTTGACGTCTCTCTCACTCTCTCTGCATCTCAAATCAATTTTTAAAAATGGCAGTGACAGACTGCACAGCAGCAGCAACCTGCATTTTGTGTGTCTTGTAGGTGATGAATGGAGATCTACTAGCAATGTTAGTAAACCACATTTTACATTTTATCATAGTCCACAGTGGCTGACATGTTTGGAGACAGATAATGGTAATGTAGAAATAATGGAGCAATGGCATATATGCTGTGGTGGATATAGAAGAGGTGGTAGCCACAAGAGAAAGTAGATTCATGTTGAAAACTGAGCTTTGTAAAGAAGAGAGAAGTTAATCAAGAGAATGGGTCAGGTAGCAATGGGAGATAATGCTATCACAGGATAGCATTCTCCAAAGAGTTTCTAAGGAGAGGAACTCGAGGAAGATGAAAATAGAATGGCAAACTAATTACAGCAAACACAGATATACCATGTGCAGGCACTGTCCTAAATGCTTAATGTATGTCAATTAATTGAATCTTCACAATAACCCCATGAAATAGGAATGGTTAACATCTCCGCTATACAGAGGGGGGAAAAATGAAGCATAGACCATTTTAAACTGACTTGCATAAGTCACACAGCTAACAAGAGGCTCAGCTGGGATTTGAACCTGGGAACCTCAGATCCAAGCCCATACTCATGATCATGACACTGTATTGTCTCTTTCAGACACGACAAATTAAGATGATTTATAAAAGTTTATTGTATGAAAGAATGAGTTGGCAGTCAGGTCTTTGTTCAAGATCAACACTTGACTAATTCATACTTGAGAGAGTTACAGCAGAGAAGTGATTAGTAAAAGAGAGTCCCCAAGTTCATGCCTATGGACATTAGGTATGAAAATTGATTGAAGGAAAACAGTGGATTAGAGAAAATAATAGCAAAGCCTCATCCAGGGACTTTGGATTCATACCAGAAAAATGGTTTCTTTTAAAAGTTTTATTCAATTAAAAAATATGTGAGATATCATGCCACTTTACAGCAGTTCTAAATTAAAAAAGCATATGAAATATGTTATTGTCACCACCATACAAAGGAATAAACCACTGACATTCAGTAAGTGTACAGGAATTTGTGAATGATTCCTTCAACTTAGGCCCTTTGGGCAAAGCGATATTGACCCTGTATGTGTGGACGTAGTTACTGCAGTTTTCAGGAAATGTTATTTTATTGCTAGAGATACTAGTAAATTGGCGTAGATTCGGCCAGAAGATACTTTTAAATGCATTTGACAAAGCACCTTTACTTTTAATACCTAATATTTGAAAAGGTGAGAGAGGAAGACTTGTGAGCAATAGAAATACATATTCCCAGGCATTCTTCAGTTTCCTTCTTATTGACAATGAAGACCTTGTATGCTTTTATTTTAAATAAAAATGGACCTAATGTTTTAGCATTCCTCCTTAGTGGAATATAGTTGTTCGGGGAGAAACAGTTTTATAGAGAAGTTTGAGTTAAACGATTGCCAAGGACCTGAAAGATAAGCTACCTCATATGCCCCATCTGAGGTATTGTCTCTACAATGTCAAAATAACTGCTTGGTTCAATTAACCATTCAGTTCCCTGATCCAATAGGCCAAACTAATCATTTGGCTAAATTGACCTGTTTTTATTTATTTATCTCTCGTCTTACTTGTTCAAAAGTACCCATTTGTAGTTGTAAAGAGAGCAGATACATCAGCTCTGATGAAACATACACTGTATTTCGGTTATGATAGTACAGGAAGCCTTAGTCACCTTGAAAGCACACAGTGTTCGGGCAGATGGTTTTTTTCTGGACTGTTGAACATCAGGTTTCTGATGGTTTTTGTTGTATGTCAGGTTCCGTAGGAAACAGACTCAGGAAGAAGTTTATTAGTGAGTTTCCATGGAGTCAATACCTACAGAAGGGGGAAAAGGAAGCAGATATAGGCAGAAGCTGAAGTTGGACTCTGATCCAGTCTCACCACAGGCCTCAACCAACCTGTAGAGAGCCCTGAAGTTGGGGTGCTCTCCAGCAGTGTACCGAGGTGGGGCAAGGGGGCCTGGCCTGTGTGAGTCCATGCCAGCCAACCGCTGGATACAGTCAGCCTCTGAGGCTCCCCTCAGTGAGGACAGCTCCCAGAGCAGGCGACAGTTGAAGGCTTTCTTTCCCAGTAGCTGGAGGGAGTAATTCCGTTGGGCTTGAGAAGGAATCTGGGAAACACTCAGTTGCACCTTCAGTAGTAACTGACAAATATTTTGAAATCTGAAGAAAAAAATGGAAATGATAAAAAATAATATCTACATTTGATTGTGGTTGCATAGAGTTATCACAGAAGTCTCATTTGTACAAAGAAAACAAAGCTAAAAATTTTGTTACCCGAATAAGCCTTTTTTCCATAGAAAAGAGGAAGAGGTCATATATTTGGTTATGTACTGGATATCAAGAGAATATACGAGGTCTGTCCCAAGAGTACTGGCCCCGCAAACTGTTTTCATTATATTGATAGTGGCTCGATACTTTCTGGACAGACCTTTATGTATGTGTGTGTGTGTAATAGATAAAGTGAGCCAACTAATAAGAGATAAATAAAGTGAGCCACTTTAGTCTTATGCACTGTGTTAGTCCTCACATTAGAAACTTAACATATTATTTAGTCTGTGTAACTCCCCTGTGAGGCAGGTGCTCTGGTCCTGATTCTGTTGATAAATGAACAGACTCAGTGAGGTTAAGTGACTTGTCCAACACCCCACAGTTACCTACCTAGTAGTGTAGTCATGATCCTAAGTTAAATCTGCCCAAATCAAAATTCTCTTTCTCGGTCCTTTACTGTGCAGTTAGTTCTAATCCTTAAATTTTAGTCAGAGATTTTGTTGCAATAGAAAACATTTCATTCTGGTTTTAACAGCGTTTCTTTATCCAACTTCTTGTCCTTAAAAATCTCAGAAATTTGACTTTAAATGGAGTGTTTATTGCATTTGACCCTTGCCACAACTTCTACAGGTAAAAGGCAAGTATTATTATCCCCATTTCAGCAGGACTGAAGTGCTGAGGACAGTGACCCAGCATCCTATGAAAACAGGCCTGATCTGGATGACTTCTGTCCCCCCTGAATAGATGACCTAGCAGGTAACAGAAACTCGTGATGCTCAAACGTGGTGGGAGTCAGAGGTGGAGTTCACTCTCATGCTTGATCCCCATGCTTAATTCCCCTTTCTGTGGGATTAACAAGGGTGTGTTAAGTACAGAGACAAACTAGCCTTTCAATGACCCTCCACTGTAATCATTTTATTTATTATGAGGAGATTCTGGAACCAGTAGAAAGAAATCATTGAGTGGCTACTTGGAAAAATATAAGTATATACACTTGAAGTATGTGACATTTGAAATGAATGTATACCTCATTTAGATTAGAATAATTTCCTATGGGTTTTTCCTTTGATTAGAATATATTATCTATTCAAAGAGAATATGGTTGACTGATCCCCCACACTTGAATCAGGTTACAAATGATACAACACTTCCTTTGCTCTGTGTGAGTGTGGGCTCCCTCTGGTTCTTTTTTGACAGCACAGCTGAAATAGACAAGGTTCTCTTGTTCCTTTGTTTATTTTAATAGGGTACTGCTTGTGTCAGATAATCCAGGAGAATTTTAAGATGTCAGATTTTCATATAATGGTTTATCTTCTACAGTTAAAAAAAAAAAAATAAGTAGAGTCTTTGTTTTAGTCACATATGTTCTTTGATATAATGAAACAAAGGACAAATAGTCTCAATCTGAAGTACTTTATGCCTTTTCTCAAGCAATGATTACTTTGTATTTGGTTTTAGGTCAATATTAATTTAATGGAGGATTTTGAGAACAGTTGGATGGAACAGATATTTCTGCATAATTAATTCACTTTCCCATATATATGGTATAACTGCATTATAAAGTCTTTGGGACTTTAGTATTAAAAACAGATGACAATATGTTTGCTTTTTGAAACGTAGAAATAAGGATATCATTACATAAACGTATACAGATTTTAATACATCATGAACACATGTGCATACATGTGTGTTCATTGACCAGTCAGTCAGCTTAAAACAATATTCACGATTTATCAGTATTAATCTAAACATCTATAAGCTAGATTACACTACTCATACTACAGTCAAGGCCAGTGAGGATTTTATTACTTTATTGTTCTGGGTATTAAAATGGTCACAGAACTACAGGAACACCATTTCATGTCCGTCCCTACATGTATTAAGTTATGCTGATACTAACAATTATAATGGCTCCTGAATGAGAACCAAATTAAAGATACCTTGGCATTCTCTTTTTTTCTTACAGCAAAGTCACAAATCAAATACTAATATCATACCTTGAGAATTCATAAATGTACTGTGATTTCATAAAGACTTTCAGGTTTCAACGTTATTTTAGATCCCCATAGTATTTGAATGAGGTTTTTTGTGTTATTCAAGTCTGTTGGCCCAAGTCTTCAAGGGAATGTTCATTTCCTAAAACCTCTTTATGAGCTAAACATAAGACTTTATAGCAGGATTCACACGCACCTCTGCTTCTAGGGCAGGGATCCTAAAGTCATACGCGTACTGAGGCAGGAAGTACTTGGATACCAGGAGGGCACTTGGGTATTATTATACATTGGGAGTGGTGAAAACTGGCAAATTGAATAGCTCGGCTTGGTCTAAAGGAAGCAGCTGGGTTTGTGATTATTTGGGAAAATAGTGCCACTTTCGCCACATCTGATTTTCAAGAGAAGACAAAAATATGGATGTTTTTGTAAAAATTCCTTATTTTTAGAACACTGAGTGGGCCAAATCAATCCCTTATGTGTGCTACATGTGGCCGAAAGGCCTCAAGTATTCACATTCCCGCCTGAGTCATGGGAAACTGGAGGCCTGGGTTGTCTTCCATTTTACATACATGGCTTGTCAATATAGTTTGAGTAGGAAACTAATGATTTTAATAGGATCTTCAAAACACTCACAGCCAGCCTTGAATAAGTTTAAATTTTCTTCCTCAAGTGTGAAAAACATAGTGACCCTCCAGTTCTCTAGTTTAAATTGTGTGTATGTACTATTCACCAAAAGGGAGCTGGGGATTTGGAATCTTATTTCTTTTGGCATATTGTGTTTTATTATTGATTGGTCCAAAACTAGATACCGAATTTCCTCTTTCCCACTTATACCTCACGATGAGATTTCCTGTCTTGATTCAAGCCTCTGCAGCCGGTTTTTATCTGATCGTTTGTCTGTCTGATATCCTTGATATGTTTTTATAACATTTTTAACAGAAAGTGCAAGTGCTATTTATGGAAAGCAAGCTGGTCAGTGTGAGGGGTCTCTTGTGATTTCTCAAGTTGTTTTCACGTTTGACTGATACTGGCTTCTAGAACAGAAGTCTGGGAACTAACAATGAATGTTAGACCACTGAACATAGGTTTCTTTCCTTTCCAAGTCTGTCTTTCAGGGCAGAGAGAAAAAAGATGAATGAGAATAGAAAATAGATGCTTGTAGCTGAGCAGGAGGTTAATTATATTAATTTTAGAGTCAACCCGGAATGTAATAATCTATAAAAAATGGAATGCCAACAAGGAGCCAAACTACTATTACCTTTTTTCTTGTTAAGAGCACAATATGTTATAGCAATCAGGAGCTCATAAATTGCCCTTACAAGCAGTTTAGAAAAAGACATGGTATAAAGCCTATTTAGAATTAGAAACTGGGGGAAGATTCTTTTCCCGGTTGCACCGGAGGTATTCTTTCCATGTGTTGAGTTCTCAGTGGAGAACATGGGAATTCTGTGCTTCTCAAACATGAATAGATGAGGAGGGCTCAGGATGCAATTGAGTTATTTTAAATACTGGGGAGCCGAATGTAAATAGTAGTCTGTAGTCACAGCCCTTTATTGTATATGTGACTACAGAGAACTGTCATGTTTCCCCTTATTTATACTAAGATGCCTGGTAAGAATTAATTGGGGGGTGAGGGTGGGAATAAGCAGAAGGGAGTGATGAAATGTTCCAGTTTTCTCCAACACAAACCCTTTTCTTCCCTCACCAAGGAAGAATTACCAGGTAAAAGACTGATGAGAACTGCTGACACCTCAAAACAAAGGAAATTTTTCAGAACATTTACAGCAGCTAAGAAAGTAACATAGAAAGTTGATTTGCCCTAAGTATTCAACTTAGTGGAGTGTGCAAAATATTCTTAATATTTAGTGTTTTTTGTCCTGCAAACAATTATGTCAGTGACTCCTTTTATTAAATTATGCGAACACATATTTCATTATTGCAAAGAAGCACATGATCCTACAAGTCCATGGAAATTCTAAAGTAAATTTTACTGCCTCTTCACCTGTGTCTAGACAAATTTATTAGGTACTTGCTGATGGTGAGTAATACCTGTTTATTAAGCTGATTTTCAGGCTGCCTGCACGAGAGCTTTCTTAAATTAACTTTAGTACCTTAGGATTTAAGCCTGAGTAGAGATTAGTCATTCATAAATTGAATCAACTGATCATGGACTATGAGGAAAGAAAAAATGTTTTTAATGCATTTTTGGCCCACAACCCCTCCTTTTCTTTTAACCCCCGGAGCCTGCCTTACCATAAGGAAGGACATTTTCAAGTTAGACTCACTAATGCCAGAAATGTTTACTTGTTGTCTTGGCTAACCAGTGAGGATAATCAGCACCTTGTCTCTCTTAAAACTGGCAGGGTACATTTTTAAAGTGTTGAAAGAGAAGTATACAGAGCTTACAGGCTGAGCAGACTTAATTCCCTGACCTCATGAAGATTTTGAAACTTAAGTTTTCAGTTGTCAGGGTAACGCACTGTGGTCAGTTAAATGCACTGGATACTTTAGTCATCGATATTTTCTGGCTAATACGTAAAAATCAAAGTGCATACTCTGAAACATAAAAAGCAACATTATTCACAGCAGTGCTCATTTTGTATAGTTTTACGGTACCTTCAATAAAAGACACAATCTCTTTCCTAGTTTGGTAAGCCTAACACTGTTCACTGTATTAAAAAGGCAAGCCATTTAAAGACTCAGATTGAATCTTTTGGAAATGAACCCAATCCCAGGTTTTAAATAAACCACCTAAATTCAGACAACTGCAGTGACCCTTCAGTTTATTTTGCACTTCTATTTGGAAAATAATAAGATGGTGTATGCCTTTCTTCACTGTTTGAAACAATGATCCCTCTAGTACTTCCTCAGGAGATCAGTAGGAGCCTTCATCTCTTGTGGTTCTGCAGGAAACTCTTTGGATAGGCTCCACAATTGGCCATCCACACCTCATATCTGGGAAATGTTCAATAGGAGGAGACATTTGGGTACAGTGGGGATAGCCAACACTTAATAAACAATACACCATCCTGAATTTAGCTGCTTTCAAAATCCCTTGACTTTCATAAATTTATTTCTTGATTATGTCATAAAACCAAGTTAAAGGAGTATAAAATAGACTATAAGATAATTTTTCTAGCAAGCTTATATAAAAAATATGCTTTCTTGTCCTTGAGCCACCTTTCTCTCTAGAAGACTAGAACTAACAGTTCTGCAAAGGTACACATAGGATGATTTGGATTTTAGCTGTTTTCCCATCAGCTGCATAATCAGGCTATAGATCACCAGCCACCAGTATTAATATTCTCAATGTTACAATTTTTTGATGTTTCCTTTCTTTCTTCCCACTCTTCGTCTCAATGGTTGATCCATTATGTCTTGTTACCCAAGTGCTTAGGTCAAAGCATAGAGAAGGCTGAGCAGGGTGGTTTTGGGAATGGGAGAAGAGAACCAGCACTGATCTGTTCCTTCCCAGCAGGAGTCACTGCTCCCAGCACACAGGTCCTCAGCTAATGTCCACAGAGACGACAACTGTAGGCTTTCAGGGGTCTTTGGGAAGCAAAGAATCAGGACCTCTTTACAATGATTTGGATCCTTGGACTTTGATGCTAAAGGAAAGACAGAATCATTTCAATACACATGGAGCTAATTACACCACTAATAGTTGTCAGTCATTATTGAATCCTTATGGAGTGCCCAAGTGCAAGTACTCTCAGATGTTGCCTTGTTTAATCCTATGACAGTCCTTGGGGGAACTTTGAAGAACATTATCCCCAACTGACAGATGAAGAACCTGGGGGCTTATGGAGAGCTTAAGGAACATACCCATGGTTATTCTTCAGGTAATTGGTGGTAAAAGGACTCCACTCCAAGGTTCATGCCCTTAACTTGCCAGGGGTCCTCCCAACTGTCTAATTCACTCACCACCATGTACAATGCATTCCATAATGTTAGCTTCCTCATCCTGTCACTTGTTTTCATGGTGACAGCATGCATGATAAGCAGACATTGCTCTTTTTCCAGCAGCAGAATGTTTAAGATATATTGCTCTTAGATGATGTATAAGAGATTTTGCAATTGATATGTGAAATTATCTTCTTATTTGCCTTAAGTCAGAAACAAAATAGAGTGTCTTTTCCTTTCCTCTTAAACTTGTGATTACACTTGTTTTGGAAGAGATGTTGTGACAGATGGTATCTTAAAATAGATTTTGCAAATCTGTTCATGAGTTGAAATTATAGAAGTCTTAATACCAACCAGATTTTTCAATGACACAATAAAAACTGAAGATTTGAATGTTGAAAACTACTTGGGTGCTTAGCTCTCAAACTAAATTAACCAAGTGTGATTTTCTGCTTCCTTTTTAGTTGTGTGTAGCTAAATATTTGCAAAGGGAACTCAACTCTTGCTGGACAAGTAGTTTTCCCATGTTCTCCCTTCATCTCACTGGCCTCCTACCAGTTACTACTGTCTGAAATTGTTCATTCAGGTACAAACTTCTCATTGCAGTAGGAACACATTTTAAAAACTCAATAATTTGAACTGGGGACATTGAAATTAGTGCAAATTTTAGTGATAGGATATTTGAAAGAACAATATATGGCTTTTACACATAAGAAGTTATTTAAACTGAAGTAATAAAATACTAGTGATTATTTATTGCTTTAATGAATCACTAAGACTTTTTAAAAACCAGCTCTACGCAAATATTCTCAAAAGATGATACTCCGTGTTTTGTTTTCCCTTATGTGGGTTTTGAGGGTTTTAGAGAGGCTAGGCATGCCTCATCCTCTCTGTTGCAGGGTTTCTTTCTAAACCTCAGTCCTACTGACATCTTGGGCCAGATAATTTGTTGTTGTGGAGGCTGTCCCTGTGCATTGTGGGATATTTAATAGCATTTCTGCCTCCTACCCACCAGATGTGAGTAGCACCCTCCTCTTAGTTGTGACCATCAGAAATGTCCAGACATTGCCCAGTACCTCCTAAGGACAAAATCACCCAAAGTTGAGAACCATTGCTGTCTGCTTCTGCAGATAAGAAGCATGTTCAGAGAGGAATCAAAATATTAACTCTGTTGATGGTGAACTAAGGTGGGGAACATGGCTAAGGTCTAAGGCCATGATGGGTTTGTTTATGCTTTTCAGACACTTCTGCCCAGGTCTCATCTTATGAGCTCTTCCATAACCACTCTATTCAAAAATAGCATAACCTTGCGATTGTCACTTCCATCCTGCTTTATTTATCTTCCCAGCCCCCTTCTCAACCTGAACTTATATATTTAACTTATCTTCTTCCCCCATCAAAATCTAATCTAAATGAGAGCAGGAAATTTATGTTTTATTCAATACTATAAACTCGGAGCATAGATCAATGCCTGGCATGTAATTTATAATTCATGAATAATTGTTGGCTAAATTAGTCGATTAGTTAGAGACACTTGCTATTAAAAGGTAAAGAGTGAGGATACTAAAGATTGCAAATATAACTTAAAATAAATTGTTGGATGAAGCAGCACAGCTTTAAGGATGATAATTTCACCTAATGGTTTTAGAATTAATGGTTCCATAATTGAGATTTAGAGTTTTCCCCATCTGATGCAATTAGTTTCACTAGAGTCTATTTTTCATGTCAAGCAAACAATGGCTTCAGTTGAGAGAAAGCTTTGAGTTGTAAAGACACAAGGAAAAGCCCAGATAATGCATGAATTGAGAAAACAATAGGGAAGTACCCTTACTTCTTATAAAAGCAGTAATTGAAACTGTGTCTGTAAGCAAAAGGTTACCATTAGGTGGGTTCACTGAAAGGTAGGTATGGAAGAACAAGAATGATGATCACTTGGATGCTTGCTTTGTGGTTCCATATCTAACAAGTGAAGTTTGAGGTTTTAAGCAAATCATTTATTCATTGAAAGTTTAACATTTTTATTTTATATTTTTAAAAGGTTACTTGTTCTGTACCTACTTTTTCAGCCCCCTAAATTGAACCAATCCAAAAATTTTAAGTAGTATTGCACTTCTGAATTGAAGTAGTTGTCTTTAATAGGAAATGTGCATTTCATTACAAAGATGGAACACAAAATCCTTGGCTTAGCAATAAGGTCCAGGAAAGAATGGGCTAATATGCTATACACTTAGCAAATAGTAAAGATATATATTCTACCAAGTGTGTTTTGGTGTTGAAAAATTATGGGCATATGCAGTGGCAAGGTGAAAGAAGCAAGTAGCCCCTTCAGGCTGGATACTGAACACCACTGAAATTTTAAATGACAAGAATTACCAACCTGGCCATGGGCAGATGCCAGAATTCACTGGTATCATTAACAAAATGGCTGTGACAACTTACCTCGCAAAAAATGTTACAATCAAATTCATTGTTATTGGTTGATTAGAGTGCCCTCATGTGTTTCTTAATTATAATGCCTACTTAGCTGTTTCTAAGAACACAGTGTTTCTTACTTTTAAACATGGGATCACTATAATTAATAAGAATACTAGATTTAGTTGTTTCCGCTTTTGTCATGTCTGCCTCCTGAGGTATACATAAAGTAATTCTAAAGAGTGCAAGGCAGCCCCAGGGCTGTGAAGTGGCACCTGTTTATTATAGATTAGTTACCAAACTGGAAGAAGCAAAGTAAGTATTCGGTTCTATTCCTGTACTTGCTGTGGCTTGGAGAGCAATTGACTCAGCCTCATGCAGTGCATTAGTGATAGTTTCTTGACTGAGCTTGCTCCCATGATCTCTGTCCATTGTTATTCTCCTCTTCTGTTTATGGTATAATATGACCACATATTATACTTCATTGGTCAGCATCTGAGTCAGAGTTTTTTGTAAAGTTTTATAATGATAAGCAGGTCAGTGGAGGTGACAGGGAACAAAGAAAGAGAGCAAAGCATAGGGGGCTGCCTTCCCTGAAATTCTGTCTGATAGCAGAACATTTTAGACATGGTAAATTTCTGTTAGGTGCAGAACATCATGAAAAGTGATACGGAAGATGCAAAGAGGAGTATGATTTGGCTCTACCCTCCAGGAAAACATGTCCCTTAATGATTTTCTTCCTTGCAATGGTCCATTGTAGCCTATGGCCACAGATCTTTGCTGGAATTTTAGAGATGGAAGAAAATCATGCTCCTGTGGCTTTTGGATACTCAACAGAATGACTTACACTGTATGGTTTGGCTTATAGTGTTTTTGTGATTATTTGGAATTCGTCCTCTTGGAGAGTTTTTAAAAACTCAAAAGTTCATTTCATTTATTTCATGATTTGTTCTATGTGGCTTTATATTTTCTAAGTACATTAACATTATTAAACAGGGTCAAAAGTGGGATACCAGTGTTAGAGATGAGGGAATAGAGCTTGTCTCAAGTAGCTGATGAGTTTTCCAAAGTTGAAAGAAAACTTTCTCTTTTTATTCAAGTAGAAGGCAATTTGACCAACAAATTAAATTATAGCCTATCTCCTACAAAGCTTAGATTCATGGACTAATAGAGTTTTAGAGCTGTATAATTATTAGAAGTACTCCCCTGGACAGCTGAATCAGTAGACACTTATATATGCATCTTACTTCTAGTTATTGAATAATAGGACTTTCACAAATCTCTTCTAATAACTTATTGGAATTTGGGTAAATGAAAGCAAGGTTGAAATTATTTATTTTGACATATCCACTTCATGGTAGTGTAAAACTGAGAAATCAATTTTAAAACCTTTTAGTAGCTGTATAGAAACTAATAATTTTATTGATTACTGAGGTATTTGAACTATGGACTTCTAATAAAAACCAATGATATGGATATAATTATGGATATAATGAAAGCAGTTGTCAATGAATTGTGTAGGGTTTTCTTTCAATCCTATTAACTATATTACCACATAATTAGGACAGACTTAGAGGCACATTTTCCAGGAATGATTCCCAGATGTGAGTGAGCTCATTTTTATCTTTAGATTGGAGATAATGCAATGTTTTAATGCTGCAGGAGCAAAAAAATATACTTCAGTAGAACCTTCAAGAAGCCAGTGTTATTTAACCTTCTTTATTTTATCCACAAGTTATTTGAAGGAGTAGACTATGAATTTTTTGATATCCATAATATATTACAACTTTCTGGAAGGTCTGTGTGAGAAATACTTTTCAAACTTTCTGGGATAAAATGGTAATCATAGCATCTTTACCACAAAGAACATCTGTTCACCAGCTCTGCTTTTTTGACCACTTATAGGAGCGCTTTAGGGAATGGTTTGTTTTTTGTTTCTTGACAGGCTTCTGTGTTTGAGGCCAGACTGCAAAGATAACAGTAAGGTGTGTGTGTGTGTGCGCGCGTACGCACACAATCGTGCACATGTGTAGAGCATACTCAAATCATAAGCATAGCCACAGAATACTTTCTGTTTCTGCAGATAATTTAAAAGTTCTTGGTACTTTTGTATATATATATACAAAATAGGTACCCTCAATTAAAGTAAAAAAAAAAAAGTTCCATTTAAAACCCAAATTATTTGTCTTTTCTCAGAATATTAATTTAGCATAGTAATTCTCAATTCTGGACATGCTTCAGAAATACCTGAGGAGTTTTAAAAATATTGATGCCCACATTCCACTCCCAGAAAAAGTAAATCAGAATCTCTGAAGCTCAGAGGTTGAACTATTTTTGAAGCTTCCTATAAGATTCTAGTGAGTACCACTGATAGTACAACCAAAAGGTATTACAGCTTCTAACAATTAGCTTTTCAACCAAAGAAATGAGTACAGGTATGATTTTTCTTCTACTTAATGTATGGAAAATATCTAAGGTTTTCCATTATATGTTAAGTATCAAAAAATAATTGTACCATATTAAGTCTTTAGTGATAACAAAGAAAATATTCTTTTTTTAATCTTACTCTATTACAGTTGTCCCAAGTTTTTCCCTTCGCCCTCCGCCATCCAGCCCACCCTCTGCTTCCACAGTCAATTCCCACATTGTTGTCCCTGTCCATGAGTCATTCATACACATTCTTGACTAGTCTCTTCTTTCCACCATTATCCCCCTCCTCTCTACCTTCTAGCCACTATCAGTCTGTTCCATTTTCTATACCTCTCCTTCTGTTTTGCTTGTTAGCTGATTTTGTTCATTACATTCTTCCTATAAGTAAAATCATATGGTACTTGGCTTTTACCACCTGGCTTATTTCATTTAGCATAATATTCCCCAGCTCCATCCACACTATCCCAAAAGGTAGTTCCTTCTTTCTTTCTGCTGTGTAATATTCTGTTGTGTAAATGTACCACTTTTTTGATCCACTTGTCTACTGATGGGCCCTTCAGCTACTTCCAGCACTTAGTGATTTTAAGTAGCACTGCTATGAGCATAGGGGTGCACAGATTCTTTTGAGTTGGTGTTTCAAGATTCTTAGGGTAGATTCCCAGCAGTGAAGTTGCTGGATCAAAAGGCAGTTTCGTTTCTAATTTTTTGAGAAAACTCTACTGTTTTCCACAGTGGCTGCATGAGCCTGCATTCCCATCAGTGATGCACTAGGGTTCCCTTTTCTCACCAGCACTTGTTTGTTGATTTATTAATAATGGCCATTCTGATGGATGTGAGGTGTTATCTCATTGCGGTTTTAATATGCACCTTTCTGATCGCTAGTGATGTTGAGCGTCTTTTCGTATGTCTGTGGGCTATGTGTATGTCTTCCTTGGAGAAGTGTCTATTCAGATCCTTTGCCCATTTTTTAATTGTATTGTTTGTCTTCCTTGTGTTGAGTCTTTTATGTATTTTGGAGATTAAACCCTTGTCTCCTGCTACTTTGTCAAAATCACTTACTAGGTGAAGTAATTTTTGGTGGGGACTGTAGGGTTTTCTATGGACACTATCATGTTATCTGCAAATAATGACAGATTTACTTCCTCCCTCCCAATTTGGGTACTTTTCTTTTTTTCTTTTTTTTGGTCTGATCACTGTGGCTAGAACTTCCAAAACTATGTTAGTAAGAGTGGGGAAAGCAGATAACCTTGTCTGGCCTCAACTTTAAGGAAACATGTTTAGTTTTTGCCCATTGAGCATTATGTTGGCAGTAGGTTCCTCATATATGGCCTCTATTATGTTGAGGTACGCTCCCTTTATTCTCACTTTGCTGAGAGTTTTTGTCATAAATGGGTGCTTGATTTTATCAAATGCTTTTTTGGTATCTATTGGTATGATCATATGTTTTTGTGTTTCAATTTGCTTATGTGGTATATTACATATATTGATTTGTGAATATTGTACCATCCTTGCATCCCTGGGATAAATCCCACTTGATCATGATTTATGATCTTTTTAACGTATTGATGGATCCATAGTGCTAATATTTTGTTGAGAATTTTAGCATCTATGTTCATCAGTAATATGTGGCCTGTAGTTTTCTTTCTTGATCTGGTTTTGGGATTAGAATAATACTGGCTTTGTAAAAAAGAGTTTGGGAGTCTTCCCTCTTTGTGAATTTTTTTGAACAGTTTAAGAAAACTTAGAGTTAGTTCTCCTTGGAATGTTTAGTAAAATTCACCTGTGAAGCTGTTTGGTCCAGGGATTTTGTGTGCTGGGAGTCTTTTTATTACTGTTTCAATTTCACTAGTTTTTATCCACCTTCTGTTATTCAGGCCTTCTGCTTCTTCTTGATTCCATTTTGGAAGATTGTATGTTTCTAAAAAATTATCCATTTTGGCCAGTTGTACAATTTCTTGGCATATAGTTGTTCATAGTAATTACTTACATTCCTTTATATTTCTGTGACATCAGTTGTTACTTCTTTTTTGCTTCTGATTTTATTTATTTGGATCCTCTTTCTTTTTTTCTTGATGAGTCTAGTTAAAGGTTTGTCAATTTTATCTTCTCAAAGAACCAAAGATTTATTGATCTTTTGAAATTTTTTTTAGTCTGACGTCATTTAATTCTCTGAAAGAAAGAAAAATATTCTTAAGCAAGAAAGCTAATTTCTGTATTTCTTCAAATTTTTTCCTACTGTTATTTTTTCTTTTTAAAAAAAGCATTGTAGTTCTGTTTATGTTTCTAAGCAGTAAAGGACCTGGCAGGCAGAACCTCATTTAACCTCACCCTTCTAATCTCTGCTGCCCTTTCTCATTACACATTCTACTCTAGCCACATAGTTTACCCTCTTTGCCACCCTATGGTGTTTCACTGGGCTATAATGCATTTTCATGGAGCATATCTCTGCCTGTGGCTGAGCTACTCCATTACCTATCTCAGTCCTTTCAAGCCTGTCTGCAGACCACCTCACAACTTTCACAGCCCCTTGCTGTCCTGTCATCTGAGTTTTCTGTAGAAGTGTATTCTTCCCTGCTTAGATATTATAATTTGCTCATGCTAGACAGACCCTCAGTATGTTCTTATTAAGTTAGAAAGTGGTTGAAAAGGATGTAATGGTGGGGAGAATCTCAAAGTTTCATTTAACCCTAATAGAAGTTTACTCCGTACAAATTAATTTCAAGAATTTCATTTTCTTGGTCATGTTGTTTCTACATTTGGAATAAGTTATGCATGGCAATATCGGAATTCAGGGGTCCATCTCAGCCATAAAGACTTATAAATACATAGACAAGTTGGTTGATCTTTAAGTTTTAGAAGATGGAGATTACCAGAGGTAGTTAAGTTCCTTTAACATATAGAAAGTAATTTCTTCCTTTTTCTTAATTCACTTTCTCATCATTAGTTTCAACTAATGGAATTTTTTTTAAAACTTGGGATGACAGTTTTTAAATAATATTTTATTTTAGTAGATGGTAAAGCTATTATGAGTATAAATTTGTGCATTCTTTTCATGCACAAAGAATAAGGCCCCACAAAGTGTTTATAAGAATCAGAGTTTTACCTGAATCATTGTTGATTACTAGAAAAATCTTATAAAGTGTTTTTCTGTATTTTAGTCCAGACTCTGACTCATACAGCTCATCACTGGCCAACCTTAATTGCAAGGGTTTTGGGCAACAACCATGTTATTTTAGGGTTTTTTGTTGTTGTTGCTTATATGTGCAATAAAGCTTGGAGGTCACATACTGTGCATTTTGGGGTCATTAGATAGGTCTCCAAACCACTCTCCAGCTGCTTCCGGGCAAAGGCTGACAAAAAAATGTGTCCCAGAGAAGAAGATGGAATGAAAGGAAGGTAAGGATGAGATGAGGTATTCAGGAAGAATAGGTTAGAGTGGTGGTAAGGAATCTTTTTTAGCTTAACGAAAGCCAGACACCACACACCATATAGTAGCGAATATTCAACATTTATTCTTGTTTATAGAGTTGAGTGCGGTTTACTTCCTCTAATCTTAAGATCTTTGTTAGAAACATTAACTGTATACTAGCACATCAGTTATTGTAACCCAGATCTTATTTTATACTGTCTCAGTTATAGCTCCAACATTTTTCTGTTGATTCAGCATATTTACTTTGTTCTCTTGGATATAAAAGTGTTGCTCTTTCCCATGCGTTTATTACCCTGTCTAAATTCTTTTTTGTAGTACCTTCTGTCCTCCTTTTACATCATCTTTTCCCTCATCCACAGAGATACTTTTTTGATTCCAGGGGAAAATTAAGAACGTAAACTAATTAAAGATGTATTATTTCTTCTGTAGTGGTTATGTACTTAGCATACCAATAAAGCAGCTTTTTATGTTTTTAATTTAATGTCAGTACGACTCAGACAGGCCTGAACCAAGGGCACTAATCAGCAACATGCCACATCTTCTCTTTTTTTCATCCCAGCTGTAACTGGGATGTTTGTACTGACCTCATTGGGAAAAGCTGGTTATTTAGCAAATTTGGCCAATCCTAACCTGAACCAAATGAGTTTGTATAAAATATGTTGGCTGTATACCAGACCATCAGATGATTGCCTTGCTCAGAAGGCAGGACTATTACCAATGATGGCCTCGTGTTTTCTGGAAAGGAAGATACTGTGACCTCACCACTGACCCCATGAGCAGGCCATACTTGATTCACCTGTTGGCTGTGTTGGAAGCAACAAGGCTTATGAACCATTGGCAAATGCAGTTTTCAAGATATTGGATGTTCGTTACTGGTGATGTTTTCCCAAATATATTGGATTGGTAACATGTCAGTTTCAATGAAAACCACTTACTATTTTTTGTCTCTTTTCCTGTCATTCAATTTCACCCAAATGTTCCCGAAAGAAAAATGAGTCTCTTGTATATGTTATTCATTGTCATCAAAGAAGGTTATACCATGACTTGTGTAAAAACATAAAGGTCTTTATAAAGTTTCCAGTGATTTTTTAACTATATATTATAATAAGCCTTCTATTGTTTTTTTATTTTTAAGATTTTATTACTTCCAGAGAGAGGAAAAGGGAGAGATGCAGAGAGGGAAAGAAATATCAATGTATGGTTGTCTTTCACCTGCCTCCAGCTACGGATCTGGCTGGAGACCTGACTTGCAACCTAGTTATGTGCCCTGGCTGGGAATCGAACCAGTGACCTTTGGGTTCCCGGGCTGGCACCTATCCACTGAGCTACCAGCCAGAGCTATAAGCCTTCTTTTAAAAAATTTTCCACAAATTTAATAGCTTTTTAAAAATTATTGAAGCTCCTATTGAACTCTCATTAATAGAGTTAAAAGATACTTTTGTTGCTAAGTTGTTTTCTCTGATTACCCATTTTCTACTTCTCTTACTGAAGGAAAAATTGCAAATATGGGATTCCAATGATTTTTTTTTTTTTTTTTTTTTGCAAGACTCTACCGTAAACATTAGAAACCTTTCTCCATGGTTCTATGTAGGGATGGGAAAATAATTCCTTTATAAAAAAAAGTTGTTCTTGGAGGTTTTTAAAATTCTTTAAAATTATAGATAGTTTTTAAAAAGTATTTATTGATTTGCCTAGCCTGGTGGCTCAGTTAGATAGTTTCCCAATACACCAAGGTTGTGGGTTCAATCCCTGGTCAGGGCACATACAAGAATCAATGAATGAATGCATAAATAAGTAGAACAACAAAATGATGCTTCTCTGTCTCTAAAGTCAATAAAGATATTTAATCAGTAAAGATATTTATTACTTTACTATTAATGTACTCTGTTGATATAAACAATATACATTATTATTTTGAGATAAGATTTGATCTCATGGACTGCCTGAGTCATTCTAATGAAAGATAAGACTTGGATATTAAACACTATTTCCCCCCCTTTTTTATTCATATCTTAATTTGAAAATAAAATATGAGATTTTTTTAAATCTTGAGAGTTTGCTCAATATTGATGGTCTTGTTTCCTTGGTTTACTAATCAACACTCTCATATGCAAAATAAAATGTTATTCTTTACTTCTTTGTGATTTTCCTAGAAAGCAAAAAAAAATTTTTTTCTAAGAAGTGCTTTATGTCAACCTTATTATGTATTTGATTGGTTAAGGGAGAAAAAAGGAAAAAGTTTCTCATTTATGAAAGGGCTGTTTCTTAATTTTATTAATCATTTCTGATTGTTTTGAAATGTCTTCTTGTTACTTTGATTAAATAATAAATCAAATATTGTTTAAAAGTCACCCACAATCCTATCTTAATGAAATATCTGCCTTTCTCTGAAAAGATTTTGAATTTTGCCTTCCCAAATTCAGATCCTAAATACAGAAAAGTAAATCTGTAAATTGCCAGAGTATCTTTTATACTTAATTCTTCAAAAAAAATTTAAATTTGTTGAAATTTCATAGAGAATCACTGGCAATGTCACAGAGATTTGTACTTTCTTATAAAAAGAGAAGTGCTGGCTACAGCTTTGCTTGAAATGTTTCCATAGCAGTCTTCCGTTCTTCAGGTATACATTCCAACACATTCAATGGACACCTGAAGGCACGCATGATAGCAAACCCTATATACACTGTTTTTCCCTATACTACCTATGATAAAGTTTAATTTATATATTTGGCACAGTAAGATATTAATCATAATGGTAAAATAGAATAATTATAACAGCATATTGTAACAAAAGTTATATGGATTGGCCCCTCTCAAAATATTTTGTTATGCTCTACTTACCCTTCTTGTGGTGATGTGAGATGAGGTGAGTAATGTAGACATTGTGATGCAACATTGGCTTACTTATTATAAAGGTAACTTGAATAGAAGCATTGCAGTACCTTAAAAGTTGATCCACTAGCCGAAAAGGCTAAGTGACTAACCGACAGGTAGTGTAGACACCATGGATACTCTGGACAATGGGATGATTCATGTCCTGGGCATGATGGAGAGGGATGGTGTGAGATTTCATTATGATACTCAGGACTGCACTTGGTATAAAACTTAAGAATTGTTGATTCTGGAATTTTCCACTCCATAATGTTCAGACTGAGGGTAACTTAAACCTTGTCAGGTGAAACCATGAATAAGGTGGAAGACTACTCTATTGTAAAAGTTCTTGGGAAAAATTGTTTAATAAGAATAGTCTCCCAGCCTTCTCAATACTATTTGTTTAAATTGTTTTTAACATAAATATTTCAGCCCTGGCTGGTAGCACAGTGCATAGGCACCGGCCTGCAAACCTGAACATCACTGGTTCAATTCCCCAGCCAGGGCACAGAACAAGGTTGCAAGCCAAGGTTGCAAGACGAGGTCTCCAGCCTCGTCTGTGGCTGGAGGCAGGTAAAAGGTAACTATACACTGATGTTTCTCTCTCCCTCTCTGCCTCTCTCCTTTCCCCTCTCTCTAAAAGTAATAAATAAAATCTCTAAAAAATGATAATAATATAAATATTTCAGAAATTGTATGCTTATGGGAAGTCCCTGGAGATTAGTCAATTCCTCAGTTTCTGTCATAAATTTAGTAGCTTTCGTTTTTAGAGGAGTTCTAGATTCATAGCAAAATTGAAGGGATAGTACTGAGATTTTCCAAGTACTTCTTGCCCCTACACATGTTCTACCTCCCCCATTATCAACACCTTTTCATCAGAGGGGTACATTTGTTACATTTGGTGAGCCCACATGGACACATCATTATCATCAAAGCCCATAGTTTACGTTAGGGTTCATTCTCAGTGTTGTACAGTTTATGGGTTTTGACAAGTGTGTAATGACATGTACCTGTCAGTACAGAATCACACACAGTAGTTTCACTGCTCTACACATACTCAGTGCTCTGCCTGCTCCTTCCTCCCACTGGATAGCTTTCTCCAGCTCATTATGAGCCTTGCAAAAAGAAACAGGCTTGTTAATCCTCACAGTTACAAGCCAAGAAAAGATCATTGTAAGCAAATTACATTATGAGAAGACAACCTTGGGTTTCTTGAAAAGAGGGTATTAGTCCATTCATTCAACAAATATTTCATCTTATCTTCATGCAAATGAGTTATAGGCTACTCAAAATCACCTTGCTTTACAGATTGAAAAAAGGATTGGTCAACCAGAGTTGATATGCTGTGGCTCTAACTAAACAATTAATTACAACTGTAGATTCTTGGAAACTTCATCTAGAACAATTCTGAAATCATCACCAGTTTCCAGTTACTCATCACCAGTGGATACAGAACTAAATCAGTATGGAAAATCCTTTAATATACATGTAGACAAAGATATCATCATCTAGGCTTTATCTACTTATGGCTCTCTTTATTACTATGATCAATCATATTGCCCTGGAGGTTTCAAAAGTACTTTTTCTTATGTATTGGGTTGGTAATTAGCATCAGTAAAGCTGGAATGAGTCAACAATTATACACAGCAATGTGGATATCTTCCAACATTGTATTGAGCAAAACTGGGCACAAGCATATCTACTCTGTTATTCCGTTTCTGTAAAATTAATAAAGCCAATCTGTTGTGTTGGAATTCAGGATACTGGTTCCCTAGGGCTAGAGAGGGAGCAGTAACTGAAATGGGGCAAGAGCAAGATGGCTTCAGTTTGTGAAAATTCATTAAGTTGTACAATTGTGATTTGTGTACTTTTCAATCAAAAGTTAAAATAATTGTAAGAGTTATGAGTTAGTTGAGGGGAAAGACAACTGTTGTAGTTATAGCAGGGATAGTATTGAGGGCCCAAGATGGGATGGGATGGGGTGGGGTGGGGTGGGGTGGGGTGAGGGTGAGCCAGTGTGAAAATCAGCATATTTATAGTCAAGGAAAGGAGAGTCATAGAGACTGTAAGTTGATGACATCTACTTGATGACATTTATTTTATATATATATATATATATATATATATATATATATATATTTTTTTTTTTTTTAAGTCCAGCCATTGTTAATATAACAAGAATGGTGTATATGACATTGATGTAACTTGGCAGCCAAAGAGAGTGAACCAAAATGTGTATGTATGAACAATGACAACTTCACTGTACTAGTAGTTAGTGGGGGTGGTAGACATGGTTGAGTGAGCATGTGTACTGTGTGGCTGTTGCATTCAATATGACTGAGGTGAGTAGAGCAAAGAATTTGCATCAAATTTTGCATTAAGCTTGAACATTCCTCCATGGAAACTATTAGGATGATTCAGAAGGCCACATGTATGGGCAGTTGGTAATTGGCAGCTTCATCAAAGCAACCTGCTCACTCATGCATCACATCTTATGCAGTTTTTTTGTGAAACATCAAATAACCCAGGTGGCTCAGACCCCCACCTGGTGCCTTGTACCTTCTGGCTTCTTTTCAAAACTAAAATCATCTTTGAAAGAGAAGAGATTTCAGATTGTTGATGAAATCCAGGAAACTATGATGGGGCAGCTGATAGCGATTGGGAGAACTGTGTGAGGTTCCAAAATGCCTACTCTGAAGGGAACTGAGGCATCATTGTCCTATGTACAATGTTTCTTGTATCATCTTCAATAAATGTCTCTATTTTGCATAGTGCATGGCTGGTTACCTGCTGGACAGACCTTGATATCTATGTCTATGTCTATATATATTATAAATATATATATATGTATATTTATATCATATATATCTATATCTGGAGAGAGAGAATGAGAGAGACAGAGATTGAGAGAAATTAAGAGAGATTGAGACCAACACAAAACCATGTCTCAGATTCACAGATATGGGATAGACTGCTGCTGTTGTTGTACATGGACTGCAACCAAGGCAGGTCTGCTGGACCAACCTGGAAATGGGTTCCCTGAGAAAAGAATTTCAGGACTCATGTATAGGAGGATTTGAGGTTTAGTGGCAAGATTTACCGAAGGGGTATGCAGTGCGTAGATGCTGCTACAAAAGACTGCTACACTGCCTCATTAATGACCAGGCGGCTCAGCTCCATTACCTACCCTACAGAAGAAATCTAGCGTCCAGGGCTGCAGGCCCCCACTTATCCCCACCAACTCCAGGAGGAGAGCCAGGGCCCAGAACTGCTATGCCATGACCCCAGTTCTGGCATCGGAAGCTTCACAGTCCATCTTACACACACACACACACACACACACACTCTCTCTCTCTCTCTCTCTCTCTCTCTCTCTCTCTCTCCACTTTGGTACTGGCTATTATGGAGAGTTCACACCTGGGGCCTTTGTTAAGTTTTGATTAATGTCTCCTTGCATTTGGGAAAGGGTAAACTCTCTTTCAAAGTAACTATTCATCTAATTCTTTGTGGGCTTATATAAGGTCCTCCCCCTACCCAATCACTTTCTTGGATCCTCTGTGGTTTTGTGCCCTCATTTTATCAGATCTTTCCCCAGATTTTCCCAGGCTAGACTCCTACTTATGATGGCCATTTTGGCCCCTAGGCACTGGCTTCAGCAGAAGTTCCCCTCTCAGTTTATCCATTCCTCTCCCTTCCTAACCCTCTTGACCATTCATGGTGGGTGGGGACCTGGGGGACAGGGCAATTTGAAAACCCATCTTTTCTGCCTGCTCAGGGATTAACATCCCTTTGGCAGAGGATTTGGCCCTTGCCTAGGTTGTCTGTGGAGCTGTAGTTTACCTCCTTTCTCTTTTGTTAATACCTAAGTAGCTACCTATGCTAACACTAGGATATACTTGGGAACCAGACTGATGCAGCCCGACCCTGTCCTTACAGATTTCAGGATTCAGGTTTTCCAGATGATCTGCCCATCCTAGTAGACATTTGAATGTCCTTGATTCACATCAGTCTTCCTTTTTCAGAAAGCTATATATTTCATTTTGCTAAGGCGCAGAATAGCTTTTCCTTTCCCTTTGTTACATGTTTCATTGTGTTCAAGGGAGGTTGTTTTGAGAGTTGAGTGCAGTTGAATATTCTTTTACAGAGACACTCTTCCAGGTTGGCCATAATGAGAGCAGAGAGAATTCTTTCCCTGTCCTCCTGGGCTTGCAGACTCGAGTCTCTTGGTCTCTATGCAGTAAACTCCTTTGCATCACTTGGCTCCCAGGCTTTTCATTTGATCAAGCTCTCATCTGCATGTCAATGAGGCTGAAAGCCCCTGGAAAGAATTAACTGGTCTGTAATGTTTATGCAACTTTTCTGCAAAGGGAACTGAAAGGAGAGTTGCTCTGACTGAGCTGATTGTCTTGGAGCAGATCTATAGTGAAGTAATCATGTTAATATTATGTGACTCGGGTTATATGATATTTTCAATAATCAGCCTAGTAGGAGTTTAAACATGAGCAAAAACACAAACTAATCAAAAACAGTAAATGAAACATCCCTTTTAAAGCAGATCAACCAGGCTTTTATTTATTTTTATACTTTTATTCAGATTAAAGCATAGTATAGATTCAGATTTGTTTCAGAGTTTATGAACCATGTGTTCTATTGCATTGTTAAACCAACAATATTAATTTTCAGTAGTATTTCTTTTCCTTTAGGACTAATTAAAGAAAGCATGTTTGTTTTCCTAGGCATCACTCCCCAATCTGCTGTACCAGGACATAAATTCTGTTTTTATGTTCCAAAAGGATGTTTGAGTTTTGAGATCATACAATCTTTAGTAGAAAAGAAGTTGTTGTATGAGGGTGGGTAGGGTGGGCAAATGTTCTTGTTCAAGGTTTAGCCTCATGCCATATACATTTCTAGAGAGGTAAGCAAATTCCATGTAAAGACTTTGCTGTACTTCTGCACAGGTTATATAAATAAACATGTAACAAAGTCAACTTAGATTGAAAACTATGTGTCAGGGGCCACAATTCCTCAAAATTAGTACATTATCTTATTTGTGTTAAGGTCCTTGTATAAGGATGGCATGCCCTAAAATAAACTGAAAACAAAAACAAACAAATAAAAAAAACTTTTAAGAGCTTGATTTTTAAGTTCTTTCAAACTGAAAGATACTAATATGAGATCCTTCATGATTTTCCTTCTGAGAAAAGTCGAAGCCTCTCTGTGCCAATAATGGTACACAGTGAACCCCCATCCTAGAAGGTGATTAGGTTGTGGACTCAGTGCATGAGGCAAAAATTATGTCTACTGAAAATGACCCTTGAATGCCCATTAAATTGCCCATAAAATCCACTTTTCCACAAGCCCAATGTTGCCAGTTTTAACTCCAGCACTGGAAACAGTGCTTTGTCTTTGTGAGGGCATCAGATGAGGTAGGACCCTGGTAGGGGAAAAAGTTAACACTACAAAGGACCAACATGGTAAAATCCCCACAGCATGAAATGAATGGGAACCAAATCAACCGGTGGAACAGCTAATTTCCTGTCGAATCCCATATCATTATCATGCGTATATAATCACTGAGGGAAATGGTAAGTGAAATTTCCCACACTGTCAGTTGCATTCCTTTTATTTTCCCTGACTCTGAGGCATTGAATTTAAGTTAAATGCATATATGTAGTGATACTTCCTTATTTATGAAACCTCTATAACAGCTTTTCTGTGCATAGCACACCAATGGACACAGGGAAATATGTTGTCAACTCCAGGATTAAATACTTGAAAACAACACCTGTAATGAGAGATTTACATGGTCTCTATGCCTGCTCACTCTCCTACTAGGTAGCGTTTGATTACAGTTTAGAATAACTGGTTTTTGAAGGTGGGTGGCATTTATGCAAGCTTAAATATATGTAGATTGTGTTTAATACTATGCCAAAGAGTATTTTGGCAACAATAAAATGCTGCAAAAGTTGGCTTCCTTTTTAAAACGTCATTACCCAGTTTACATGCCTAGGGTTAAATAAGTTCTTTTGATCAGACTGAAATAATTGGGCGCATTTTCCTTAAAATTTTATATACACACGCACACACCCACATACAAAAGGACTTCCTAACATATGGATAAGGGCTTTTCTGGTTTGACTACTTCTGGGAATTTGAGCACCTTTTTTTTTTTTCTTCCTTAAACTGTTCAAGAGTTCAAAGGTCACCTCTCCCCAGAGTCTAATGATGTTGGATAAACTCTTCAACTAACTCAGGAGGCATCCTCCTCCGTCTCTCCCTTTTCCTCCTCACATGCAGACAGACTCTCCCCACATGTCATCCATCACCACAGCCCGTTGGCTCTGCCCGCACAATACATTCTGGGTCTGGCACTGCCGTGGCCCCAGACAGGCCGCTGGAGCATCAGGCCTGACGAGGCAGCTCCCTCCTGACCGCTGTTTCCACTCTTGCTGTCTGGTCTCCAGCTAGCTGTTTGTCTGATCTTATTAAACATAAATCAGCTTATGATACTCTCCCCCTTGAAGCCACTCACTGGCTTCCCTCCACATCAGAGTAAATTCCAAACGCCTTCCCATGGGCCCTAAGGCCCTGCATGCTCACATCTCTGCCTGCTGCTCTCTGACTCGGCCTCCTCACGGCCGACCCCAGTTCTCTGCACCCCGTTGGCCTCCTGGCTGTGTTTGTCTTCTAAGCTCACTCGCACCGAGGGCCTTATGCACTTGGCTGTTCCCTCTTCCGGCACATTTTGTATGGCTGGATGCCTTTCCTTGGGCAGAAAGAGGTCTTTCTTGACCCACCATAATTAAAAGAGCCCAGCCCCGACCCCCAGCCTGTTTTTCCCCCTCATTATTGCACTTATCCAAACCCGAAAAGATTTTATATACTATTCACTTGTTTATGATGTTATTAATCAATTAGTACTGTGCTGTCCAACACAGTAGCCACTAGCCCCATATTTAAGTAGCCGCATATTTAAACGTGTCTATTTAAATATAATAAAATGGAAGACAATGTAAAATCTAGGTCCTTGATTGCACTACCTACCTTGCAAGCTCTCGTGTCAGACAGTGCAGCTATAGAACCTTTCCATCCATCATCACAGAAAGTTCCTTTGGAGGAACAGGAGTTCCCTGAGGGCAGGGAACCTGTGTTGCTGCCCTGCTGCTGAGTAGCCAATCGCTGTGGTACTCAATGAGCAGGAATGGAAGGGAGCCAGGGAGGGAGCACAGGAGGGAGAAGAGAGAAAGAAGGAGGAACCCTATGGTTTTCAGGGAGAGAGATCTTCCTCAGTTTAAAAATTGTCTCTAAGTCTTCTATACCCATGAATAGTCTTACATTTCAGGATTAAAAAGTATTAAAATGTTACTTGATATGTAAAGAAGACATGGGAGGAGTATTTAATTATCCTAATGAAATCCTTTCTAATTGCCCTTTACATCTTCAAATAAAGACATTATTATGTGACTTCCAGACGAACTCATTTTTCCTGGCCTCTGTTTAGCATGAGAAACCATTTTCCTCTCTTTATTTCCAGGATGGATGCACAATGTTTCTTCTCTCACTAAGACTGAAGTTCCCAAAAGTTAGAATGTGGAATGTGTGTACCTGCAGGTTACTTGTGTAATTTTTCCAAATTCAGTGTCGGAAAGTGTACTTTTTTCTAATGTGTCCTGACAGTATGCGAACTTGCGGCACTCTGGATCATAACGGATTGGCAAGGTCTGCAGCAGGCTGGGGATTGTAGCTGAGTGTTGATTTAAAGCAGCACTTTCCCTCTGGCTTGCTTCAGAGCTAAGACCCTTATAAATTGTTGCTCTGAACTTTTGAACTCAGAGAAACTTCTGAATATATGTAATAAGAAGCAAGGTAATCCCGAGCTTAGAATTTGTGTCTTCCTTGAAATAAATCACATCTATTAAAAGTAAGTTTGATTCTTGGCTTTTTAAGGTTTCCTTACAATGTAATGTTTTAAAAGTTATCTGAAACCTTTATCTATACTTCATATAAGGTCTTTTTAAAAAATATTTTCTTTTTAGAGAGAGGGGGAAGAGAAACACCTATCCCTTGCCTCTCATAAACACCCTGTTCAGGGACTGAACCACATCCCAGGCATGTGCCCTGACTAGGAATGGAACTGGTGAACTTTTACTGTGTGGGATGATGCCCATACCAGTCAGGGTTCATATAGGTCTTTAAAGAATAATTTTTAAAAAGATTTTATTCATTATCTTTAGATCGAGAAGGGCAGGAAGGGAGAGAAACATCGATGTGTGGTTCCCTTTCACCTACCTTCAGCTGCGGACCTGGCTGGAGACCTGGCTTGCTACCTGGTTATGTGCCCTGGCTGGGAATCAAACCAGTGACCTTTGGGTTCACAGGCTGGCACCTAGCCACTGAGCCACCAGCCAGGGCTGAATATTTTTATTTAATAAGCTCTTATGAGAGAGCTACAATAGCTATTAGTGCAAGTTTTATTACTTTTATTTTTATTGGAAAAGGTAAAGCATAACATGTCGTTAAAGATTGAGTGCCAAGCAGCCCACGAATCTGTAGGCTTAGAGATAAGACCTTGGCCTGTAACACGTGTTGCTGGCCACAAATAATAATGCCTTAAGCTTCTCATGAGGAAGACCTCATGCTGCAAGGATTCCCATAGAACATGCTGAGGCCTGGAGAACTTACTGAACTGTAAGAACCTTCTTGCGCAGTCAGAGCTGATTACTTGCACTTGTGGTCGGGCTCTTTCATGCGGGAGTGGGAAAACATGGTTCCAGGAGCACCTGTAACCACTTTCTCACTGTTCCTTTTGGATTTTAACATCTTGATGTCAAAATTGCTTTTGACTTACTGAGACCAAAATATTTAGTCACACAGCCAGCCATTCTACTCAGAAGAATATCCCACAACAAGCAAATACATAAGAATGCTTGCAAGTACCTCACATGTCTGCAGCTGCACCCGTTGGACAGGATGCCTAGAACCCTTTGGAGCTGCGGATCCTATGTCTTCCTGACAGGTGCACAGCCAGCCACAGAAACTACATTTCAGTGTCTTTCCTGGCGAGGCTTGTATTGAATAGGGTGGTACTAGCAGCTGAACTGAAAACTACTGGCTTCCACCAACTCCACCATCCAGTACCAGGTATGCTGTCTCCTGGGCATTAGGTGGAATGATGTTGGGCACTGATCTGATATGGATTGTAATCCTTTCACCACTGGCTATTTGCTCTGTGAAGTAATAGTTACTACTTAACTCATGTCTCAGTTTCCTTGTCTACAATGAGGATAATTATATCAACTTTGGAGAGATTTTGTTTTAGAACTTAGTCACATAAAGTGCCTGGCATGTGTTAGTTGCTCAAAAAGCAATACTGTCTTTTTAGCTCCATGAAATTCATTAACTGAAACTCTACTTAGAGAAGAGAACTTTTTTTTTTTTTTTTTTTGGACTGTATTCAGTTAGCACTTAAGTTTTATTTTGTAATGTCTCCAACTATACTGCATGAAAATAAGTATGATGATATAGACCAGAGGTCCTCATTATCTGAGAATAATCAGGCAAGGAATAAAAGACCACTTAAAAAACAAAACCAAACCAAGAACTCATAGACACAGATAATAGTATGGTGATTACCAGAGGGAACTGGGAGTTGGAGGAGACAGTAAAGGATAAAGGCTGCAAAATACATAGTGACAGAAATAGATTAGACTTCGGGTGGTAAACACAGAATACAATATATAGGTGATATAGAACTGTACACTTGAAACCTATGTAATTTTATTAACCAATGTCACCCCAATAAACTTCATTAAAAAGTGACGTCACTACAAACTAAAAAAGTTGTATAAGCAAATGTCACCAATTTAGAACTTGTTTTCAAAATTTAAACTGAAATTATGAGAATAAGTCCATGGATGCCTTATTTAATGATACTTACACTCAAACTTTAGAACAAATTGACAATCATTTCAACAAAATTATGCCTTCATATTACATGACATTATTTTGTGTTTGGTGTTATTTTGTGTTATGGTCAATTTTGCCCACCCCTCAGATGTCCTTGAGCTTAATCCCTCTGTCTTTTGCTAGTCAGATCATTCTCTTGTGAAACATCTATTAAACCACCATCCTGGTTGATATGTTTCTAAAATTACAAACCACTTTAACTTTTCTAGTGACTTGATATGTATTTCAGGCAGCCACTTAGCATCACTGTTTTTGACATCATAAATCTGGTGTCTTTTGCGAGCTTTGCAATTTCACTTCCAATCCACTTGCATTGTATTTGTGTTGCATTAAAGGAGGGTTTGCAACCTCCCACAACCAGGGTGTGACTAACTTCCAAAAATGTTGATTTAATGAATACAGAGGGAGGTTTTTCTTTGAGGGGCAATGTTTTAAAACAGCCAGTTCATGAATATTTTCATGTTATGATGACTTATATCCTTCGGTGACCTTGAAACTATGGGAAGTTGGGTAACAAGGCCTCCCTGTGTAGAATTATTATGTGTGGTGTGTCCCCACCTCCCTTCCCACTAATGAAGAGCTGTGTCTCTGACCTAAACACCCTCAGCATGATCTCTTCCAGCATGTTTGCTCATGCTGTCCCCTGGGGTTTCCAGAATAGCTTTTCACGTATCATTTGATTTTCTGCTTCCATATAATCACTTCCTAATGAAGGACCAGACACAGAAGATGGGGGAGAGGGGCAAAAGAGTATTCATGCTTCCTTAGCCTTGAATCAGTACAATCTTTAAACCAGCAAATGATCTTAAAAATACGACCCTTGTAATTTTCCACTACTGGAGGATGGATGCAGTTAGGGATAACAAAAAGTGGGAGATAATGTGTGTAAATGATCTGAATTCTAGGTGCAGAGTCCTGATTTCCTAATCATCGCTAGCCCTGTACAAAGAGTAATTTTGCTTATCATTGGAGATGTTGTAGTTGATCTATCGTAAGGATAATAGTAATATAGGAACAACTAGCACCTATTGAACGCTAAAGACTGCCTACATGGTCTCATTTAAACTTCACAATACCCTCAAAGTGCCCATTTTACAGATGAGGACACTGGGTATCCATCACTTAAATGCCATGAACATTGGGTGATGAGTAGATGCCTGGTTAAAGTGAGATGAACCTGCATGTTATTGCCTGCTGAGGTAGCAGGATTACCTTATGGATCGCTATAGTGGGCATGTTGGAAATTCAGGAATCTGGGTGTTTTATCACCCTTGACAGAACAAATGGAAAAAAGAATGGTGGAATATCAGATTCTTCCTCTGTTAAGCTCAGAGATATGTAGAAAAACTCAAGAATAGATTTGAAATAAATTATAGTGGATTAACAGGGAGAATTTAATTATGACTTATCAGTGAAAATGGAATGTTTGAAGTCAGAGAACTCATAGGAATGTGTACTGGTTAATAAATGCAGAATCAGAGTAAATGGGGGAGGAGGAAACTGGAGAATGCCTACATTTCCCTAGATAACAAGAATGTTGTAAGCCAAGAACTCAATTAAAGTTTGATAAATGAAGCAGTTGCCTTCGCATTGCCCCCCACCTTGATAATGACATAATGATAACAAACACATTCAAATAAATTAAATAGTGCAGCAACACCTGCTCCAGCTATCTTTACCTGGGGAGGAAGTGAAGGGGGGGAGGTATGGAGTTTGAAAAGGTCAGTAAGGGTTTGAGTCTCAGACTAAACATGTGGGTAAGAAGGAAAGAATCTAGGTTGAAAAGATTGAGCGTCCAGGTACCATGGATTCTGTTGTTTTCTCACTGACTTGGTTATTCTTAATGCCAACAGTTCAAGTAGTCCTATGTTATCTTGCATATTTTACCAGTTAGTGTTGCTTCCTGGAAGGGATTTGCTCTGCAACTAACAGACCTTTTCCTGCCGAGATCCGGGATCCTGCGTAAGCTAGCTGATGTTGACTAGAGTCCTGGTGGTTGAGGTTGGCTCCTGTGTGTTGGTCAGCTCACCTGGAAGAGTTAGGCCCAGGAAAAAGAAGAATGAGTGTAGGGTTTGGAGTAAACTCAAGTATTTAAATTAAGGACCCAACATGACTTAGGTACAGAGGGAAAAAGGAAGAAGAAAAAAAAAATCACTATTTTGCAACACCTAGGACAGTACTAGAAACTGGCAAGTAGTTAAAAAAGAAACCTCTTGATTGATTTAAAATAGTTTGAAGCTAAAATTAAAGACACACCAAATATAATGCATCTGAAAACTATCTATCTTCAACTTTTTATTGTTCATATATTTAACATAGGTATGAGACTTTTGATGCATATTCTAAATAATTGTGTTCAAACAGATGTTTGTATTATTTGTATCACCACATCCTTTGCTTGCTTGTAATGAAAATGAGACACATAAGAAAACCAAGATGGTGCAGGAGTAAGTGGAGCTGCACCAATCTCCTCCCAATATCAAACTGGAATTACAACTTAATTGGGGAGAAATCATCCAGAATAACCAGCAGAACACCAATTGGAGAGAAGTCTTATTACCAGGGACAGAACAGAAGAGCCGATTCACAATGTGACTGGTAGGACGTGCAGAGATGTGAGAGGGTTGGTGGGGCTCCCATGAGTGGCAGCTGAAGGGACAGAGAAACATCTTAGCAGCAGGGGACTCCACCTGAGAAGGGTGGACTCTAAACCCCCAACTGGGCTCCCCATCCTACAGTGAGCGACACAGCTGGGAGTAAAATAGCACCCAGTTGTGAAAAGCAAAAAGCCACCAGGTTTAGCCAGCTTGACAGAGACCAAGTTCTTAAAGGGACCGTGTACAGAAATACAGTGGCACCCACCTACCCTGGGCTCCAGCAGCGGGAGGGCACAGTGGACTAGAGATAATTAAGGAGGGTCAGTGGCTTTAGGGGAAGAGTTGAGTCCAGTGCCGACTCATCCCCCATACAGCCAGCAGACTACTCATCTCCAAAGGGTAGGAGCAAGAGGGGAAGCCACAGCCCCACCCATAGGAATTAATCCACCCCACCCAGCAGTGCCTAAACCTGAACTCAGATCACAGACTGATTGGATTAACAACTAAAGGAGACAAAGACAGTGGATCTCTGGTAGTCTCCAACTTGCTGACTAGGCCCAGACTCAGACATGAGCTGATGTCACCAAGCACAGATCCAGGAAGTAAAAAATGTGCACCTCTATACCACAGAAAGTCACACCACTAAAATAGTAAGTCAAAGCAGACCAATCCAAGAAGCAGAAACAAACAAGAGTTACCTAAAATAGGGAGACAAAGAACTAAACCCTCAGCAAAAGGAAAGGAGGAATCTGTAGGAAGAGTACAAATTGAAATAGAGACAAGCATACCCTCCTCAGACATGGACTTCAAAATAATAATGATAGAGAAGCTCAATGAGCTCAGTGAGTTCAAAGAAAACTACAAACAATTCCAGGGGAACTACAAGGAACTTAACTGAGAACTACACCAGCATTAAAAAGGACATAGAAACCATCAATAAGAGCCAGGAGGAAATGAAGAATACAATTTCTGAATTGATAAAACACAATAGAAGGAATCAAAAGCAGGCTAGAGAAAGCTGGAGGTCAATGTTGAAAAAAAATCCCAGGCAGTGCAACAAAATGAAAAAAGACAGAAAGAATGAAGAGGTTTTAAGAGAGCTGCAGGACAATATGAAATGTATGTAATAACATCTGTATCTTAGGGATACCAGAAGGAGAAGAGGAGGAGCAAGGGATAGAAAGAAAACCTCTTTGAAAAAGTAATGACAGAAAACTTCCTTAAATTGAGGAGAGAAAATGTCATGTAGACTCAGGAAGCATAGAGGGTCCCAAGGAAGATGAACCCAAACAGGCCCATTCCAAGACACATCATCATGAAAATGGCAAATTTCAAAGACAAGGAGAGAATTCTAAAAGCAACAAGAGAGAAACAGCTAATAACATACAAGGGAGCTCCCATAAGGTTATCAGCTGATTTCTCAACAGAAACACAACAAGCCAGAAGGGAAAGGCAAAAAGTATTTCAAGCAATGGAAAACAAAGGCCTGCAACCAAGAGTAATACTCTACCCAGCAAGGCTGTCATTCAACATGGAAGGTGAAATAAGGAGTTTCCCAGACAAAAGAAGTATAAAAGAATACATCACCACCAAACCAGCATTGCAAGAGAGGCTAAAGGGTCTGCTTCAAGAAGGTGAAGAAACAGAGAGACAGACAGAAACACAGGTACAAAGGTAAATGGATTAAATGCACCAATCAAAAGACACAGGGTGGCTGAATGGATAAGAACCAATTTTAACTTATGAATGCTTTAAAATGATCTTGTTATAAATAGGTTTTACTAAATAAGGTACAATATTGTATATTACTTGTATCTGCATTACTACAGGTTAAGTTTTCTTAGATTGGAATAACTTCACAATATGGGAAAATCAGGTTACTTGCAGTAACTCAAAAAGATTGAATGCAGTTAAGCAAGAAAAAACTAAGAAAATGTGGATGTCTATTACAAAGAATACATGCTATCTTTCTTATTCACTGTTACAAAATATGTGCTTATTTGTGGGTGTGTAATATATAGATTTTGTTAGCAATTTATATTTTAAATAGCAACCAACTGGACATGGGTGTGTTGTGAAGTCAGGTTAGAAAAGGTGCTAAAGAATGAAGACCAGTTTGGATGGAAGTTGCAAACTACTAAACTGTATGACTCGTGTACATAGACTATATATTCCTATATTAGCATGTAAATTAGATGAGATTCATTTCAACTAAATTATGGAAATACACATTTCCATCTATGAAGGCTCCCAAACTGGGGATGCTTGGGAAAAGGAATGAATGCTATAGTAAACTTTATTATTGAAATGTGAACATATCTAATCTCTACCTCAACAGACTCTTCAATAGTTCAGGAGTTAGTTTAGGACCACATAGCAAGTCAACCACAAGTTTAAAAAATAGCTAAAATACTATTCTACAAAATTATTTAAATCCTAGGGATTTTTATTTTTTACCTCAACTTAGTGGACATAGTAATTTCTACTCTGGGGACCAGCTGAGCACTGCAAGTGCCATTATATCTGAGGATTTCAACTTGTAAAACACATGTAGAGGGAAAACAGAGGGTATTGAAAGAAGTAAGACCTGTGCATAGCCTAAGTAAATAAATAAATAAATCTACTATTTAAGATGGAAAACTCCATAAAGAATAATTTCCAGTAATTTAAAATAAAGTTGAGTTGTATTATTGGAGTGGGGAGGATCTGACTCAAAAACCAAATTCATTTTTTACTATGGGTTTGCACTGTGAAAGGACAACTTTCACAAAAGTGAGTTTTCTATGATGTATTTCACAAAAATAGCATTCTAGAGTAAAATAAGTATTAAAGAAGAAAAAACTGCTTAATTTTGCTACAATATATCTAAAACATTATCATTTAACATGTAATAATTATGTAAGCTATTGTCATATTTTAAATTTTTTGTATTAACTCTTCAAAATCCAATATGTACTTGAAATATGTATTAAAATATGTATGGGTGTAATGTACACCTATGTTCATAGCAGCACTATTTACAATAGCCAAGTGCTGGAAACAGCCTAAGTGCCCATCAGTGGATGATTGGATCAAAAAACTTTGGTACATTTACACAATGGAATACTATACAGCAGAAAGAAACAAGGAACTCATACCCTTTGCAACAACATGGATGGAACTGGAGAGTATTATGCTTAGTGAAATAAGCCAGCCAGTGAAGGACAAATACCATATGATCTCACTCATTACAGGACAATAATGAACAAAACTAACAACAAGCAAAACAGAACCAAATATATGAATACAGTGAATAGGCCTTCAGTGGTCAAGGGGAAGGGGGTTGCGGGGAGGGGGAAGGCAGGAGCAAGGAAGGGGAGCAGTTTAGACAAGGACCTAGTATAAAGGAACCATGGACATGGACAACAGGTGGGATTGACTTTGGGGGGAATAGGTGGGTGGGGAGGGGGACAGAGGGGAGCAAAAAGGGGATGGATGTAATACAACAACAATAAAATTAAAAAAAATATGTATGGGTGTAAATATATTTTGCATGTGTTTGGTAATATTGCAATTCATATTACTTAAAAGAGTAATTCTTTAAACACATGAATTAATGTAAGCATTTTGGAATAATGAAAAGAAAACTTTGTGTTAATATGATTTGGGAAGCTGACAGAAGGCGGTAATTAAATGATGAATTTTCTGGTTTGTGAAAGGAAAAAAGAAAAAGTACACATTGGTTACAGAATAGACAGGGGGATGTTAAGAAGAACAAAGGAAATACAGAAGCCAAAGAACTTATATGCATGACTCATGGACATGAACTAAGGGGGACATTGCTGGAGGAAATGGGGTACTGGGTGGAGGGGGGCAAAGAGGAGAAAATTTGGACAACTGTAATAGCAAAGTAAATAAAATATATTAAAGAAAATAAAACATATATTTTGAATATTGCTAATGAAGTCATTTGGACTAGGTGGTTTGGTATGAATGCATGGGCAACAGTCAACTTGAGGTTTTTATTTATTTTTATTATGATTATTTATTTTCCAATAAATTTGAAAACTATAGCAGGCAGAACAACTCAGGAGAACTATGTTCTCTTCCCAGCTCTGCCATTAGAAAGCAGTGTGGCTTTAGCAAGTCACTGGTCTCTTCTAGATCTAATTTTTTTAAAGATTTTTTTATTTATTATTTTTAGAGAGAGGGGAAGGGAGGGAGGTAGATAGGGAGAGAAACATCAGTGTATGGTTGCCTTTCAGCTGCTTCCAGCTATGGACCTGACTGGGGACCTGGCTGGAGACCTGGCTTGTGACCTGGTTATGTGCCCTGGCTGGGAATCCAACCAGCGACCTTTGGGTTCGCAGGCTGGCATCTACCCACTAAACCATACCAGCCAGGGCCTAGGTCTAATTTTCTTAATTTGTAAAGTTATAAGATGGTGCTAAATACTCACTATTTTTTAAAGACCTTATTTTTCAGGGGAGTTTTAAGTTCACAGCAAAAGTGAAAGTAAAGAGATATCCTGTGTTCTTCCTACCCCCACACATGTACAGGTAGAGCCTCTCCCAGTGTCAGCCTCCCCAAACAGAATGGGACATTTGTTCAAGTTGATGAACCTACATTGATACACCTTAATCACCCAAAGTCCATAGTTTACCTTGGAGTTCACTCGTTGTGGTGTGCAGTTTATGGATTTGGACAAATGTGTAATGATGTGTACCCAACATTATAGTATCATATGGGATATTTTCACTGTCCTAGAAATCTTCTGTGCTCTGCCTATTTGTTCTTCCCCTACTAACCCTTATCCCCCAACTCCTAGTCCCTGGCCATCATTGATCATTTTATTGTCTCTATAGTTTTGCCTTTTCTAAAATGTCATATAGTTGGAATCATACAATATGTGGCTTTTCAAGTTAGCTTCTTTTATTAGTGATGTGCATTTTAGATTTATCCTTGTCTTTTTATGACTTGATAGCTCTTTTATTTTTAATGCTGAATAATATTCCATTATCTGGGTGTTCCTCATCTTACTTATCTGTTCACCTACTACAGGGTATCTTCCTGCTTTCCAAGTTTCAGTGATTATTAAAAAAGCTGCTGTAAACATCCCAGTGCAGATTTTGTATAGATGTTAAGTTTTCAACTCCTTTGGGTAAATATCAAGAAGTGCGATTGCTGGATTGCATGTTATGAATATGTTTAGTTCTATAAGAAACTGCCAAACTATCATCTTACAAAAATATGGCTGTATCACTTTGCATTTCCACCAGCAATGAATGAAAGTTCCTGTTCCTCTACATCCTTGCTAGTATTTGATGTTATCAGTGTTGGGGATTTTTGCCATTTTATAGGTATGTAGTGGTATCTCACCATAGTTTTAATGGCAGTTTCTCTGGTAATGTGATATGGAGCGTATTTTCATGTGCTTATTTGCCATTTTTATATCTTTTTTGGTAAGATGTCTGTTAATATTTTTCAACTTTTATTTGTTTAGTTTAAGGGTTCTTTGTATAGTTTATTTTATTTTATTTATTTTTAGAGAGAGGGTAAGGGAGGGAGGAAGAGAGAGACAGAAACATCAGTGTGTGGTTGCCTCTCACATGCTCCCAACCAGGAACCTGGACTGCAGTCAAGGCATGTGCCCTGACTGGGAATCGAACCAGCGACCCTTTGGTTTGCAGGCTGGCACTCAATCCACTGAGCCACGTTAGTCAGGGTTCTTTGTATAGTTTGAACAACAGTCCTTTATCAGCTGTGTCTTTCATAAATATTTTCTCCAAGCCTACGGTTTGTCTTATTCTCCTGATAATGTCTTTCACAGAGCAGAAATTTTTAATTTTGATGAAGTTCAGTTTATCAGTTATTTCTTTCATGGATTGTCCTTTGATGCTAAAGCTAAAAAGGTCATCTAGGCTTTCCCCTATATTTTGTTTTACATTTTACATTTAGGTCTATGCTTCATTTTGAGTTCATTTTTATGCAGGATGTGAAGGTCTGTGACTAGATTTATTTAATGTTTTGTGCATGTGGATGTCCAATTTTTCCAGGGCCATTTGTTGAAAATACTTTCTTTGATTCCTTGTATTGTCATTGCTCCCTTGTCAAAGACAGTTGCCTTTATTTATGTAGGTCTATTTCTGGTTTCCTTATTCTGTTCCATTGATCTTTTCATATATTCCTTTACCAACACCACATGTCTTTCTTACTGTAGCTTTATAGTAAGTATTGAAGTCATGTACTATCAGTTTTCCACCTTTGTTCTTCCGTATTGTGCTGGCTAGTCTGGGTCTTTTGTATTGTCATGTAAACTTTAGAGCCAGTTTGTCAATATCCACAAAATTACTTAGGATTTTGTATGGGATTGCATTGAATCTCTGGGTCACTTTGGGGAAAACTGACATCTTAATAATGTTGAGTTTTCCTATCCATGAACATGGATTATCTCTCCATTTATTTAGTTCTTTTTAAATTTCATTCATCATTGTTTTGTAGTTTTCTTCATATGGATATTGTACATATTTTATGATTTATACCTAAGTATTTCATTTTGGGGAGTATTAATACAAATGATGATGTGCTTTAAATTTCAAATTCTATTTATTCATTCATTGCTGGCATATGTGAAATCAGTTGACTTTTGTATATTAATCTTATATCCTGCAACTTTGCTATAATCATTTACTAGTTTCAGGAGGTTTTTTGTTTGTTTATTTGTTTGGTTGCATTTTAAAAATAGACAATATGTCATCTTCAAAAAAGAATAATGCTAATGATGCTGCCTGTAGGAGCTGATAACTGATGACATACAGGAGACACTGCTGTGACAAGGCAAGGGTGCGTGTAAGAGAGAGGGAGAGGTAAAGAGAATAGAATGGGGGCGGGGGAGGGGTTGCCCTTCTCCCTGCCCTCTAATCTTTTATCCCAGCCTGCTCTTGGCCAGACCTACCAGGAAATCATTCAACTGGCAAAGGAGCTTAGGAAAGAATAGGCAAATGATTGTACCATGCACTGGCAAATTAAAAACTAAAGGTGAGTGTTTTAGTGGTTTGGGTGATAATAACAGAAGGATATAGGCAGCGATATCAGCATAAGCCAAAACCCCAGTACAAGGATCAGCATGTACTGTGCACAGAATCTCCATCAGTATCATTGAAGTTTCCAGTGTGAGTCAGAGCTTGGTTGGAGCTGAATGGTAGGCAGGCACCCAGCATGGCTGGCTTTATGTAACTGGTAAAGGAATTGGCCACCTGCCCTGTAGGCAGTGGGAAGGCACTGAAGCATTTTTCAGTGGTAAAGTGACAAGGTTATCTTTGTATTTTCAGTCACTTAGAGAGTTGTGTAGACTCAGAAAATATTTTTGAAGAAGCAAAAACATACTAATTTCCTTGCCTTTGTCTTGTTTTCCTCAAATTCATTCTAGCAAAAATCACAGTGAGAAACTATAATAAGAAAACTGGTAGGAAGGATGAAAGGATAAAAATTTAACTGACAAAATGATTGAATGTGCAGGTGAGCAAGAGGGAGGGGCCAGAGATAACAGCCAAGTCTCTGATCTTAGCTGAGTAGAGAATGACATGTGGCCAAGTAAGGTGAAGTCATCCAGAAGCAGATGGATGTCTGTACATAACAGAGGTCAGTGGTTGAATGAGAAGAGAAGTGGACCAAGGCTTCTGATCTACAGGGAGCAAAACTACTAGAGCCTTACAGGAAAAAGAGAAAGAATGAGAGACAGGGCCAGGTGTTACTGGATTTGTTGGTAGGAGCCAATATTGTTCTGAATCATTTTCAGAGGCATAAGAAGTAGAAACAAGATTGCGGTGAGTTAAGTAAAGGGAGATAAGAAAGGGTCAAAGTTGAATATAGATACCACTTTTGAGAAATGTGAGTGAGAGTGGGGAAAAGATGGAATGGATTTTATTTGTAGGGTTGATGTAAGTCATTGGTAGTTTGTGGTCAGGTGCAAAAAGCCAGCAATGGGCTTCGTCTTTAGAGGATAGACTAGAGATACGGATGGAAGGAGCTCAGCGATGGACAGCCTGGAGAAGGTTGGGGGAATTTTCCATGACTGCTTGCCAAGTAACTAAGTTTCTGCTGAGACAGTGCGTTTAGAATTTCCACCTTCGGCAGAGAGCCCACAGAGCACCTTCCAGTTACAAGTGTAAAGCATGGCTATGTGTGTGATTTTAGGAAGTAAATACAAAAACTAGCAACTGTATAACAGCTTGCATAGAAACGTATATGTGTCCATACATGTTTATATACACACATTTGCATACACTTGTACACACACACACATGTGAACTTACGTGTGGGGAATCTAAGGTCAGAGCAGATAAGACTTGCCAAACCTTTGACAATGCTATGATTTAACCCAGGCCTTCTGGCTTCAGATTCATAGGGACAGGCTTTGTCACTCTTTGAGACCGGCCTAGGGAGTGCCAGGACATGCACTCTTCACTTTACTTCCTGGTCCACTGTCCTTGCAGCCTCAGACACCTGGGGGCCTCTCCTCTGGCACCTGCAGCATCAGAAGTGCTCAATGGTGTCCCCAAGCTCCATAAAGGCCCTTGCCTTCTTATCTTGGCAGCACTTTCCTTCCCGGCCTCCTGTGTTGTGACCTGGAGGTTTCCCAGATTCTACCCTTAAAGCTTCCCTGTGTAGGCTCTCCCTTACTTGGTACAGGAAGGAAAGGCACCACTGGGCTCTTCATACTTGCAGACTTTCTCTTTAAAACCTGATTCTCAGTTCTCTCATCTTTCTCTGCTACCCAGTTTCTGGCAGTTGTTGAACTTCGAATTTCTTCCCATTGCCAACCCACTGCCCTTCAGAGCCACACAAACCCGACAAGACTCCTGATTTAGTCACGTACCGAGTGGCCCCAACTGGGCCAGTTATTCAGCCTTACTGAAACTAGTAATACCTCATAGGTTATTGTGAGGATTTCAGAAGAGAATGTATGTGAAGGGTCTAGTTCAGGGCCAGACTTCATCGGTCTCAGCACCCTTTCCCCTACCAGATTGGCCTGGAGCTCTGATCCACATTTCCCACCACTGAGCACACGAATATAATTAGCAACATCAGTATATCTAAAAGGCAGTTACCATTTAATTGCTCGAGCCCTAGCCAGCCTGAGGTGCCTCTTCATTTACTTCTAATTTGGAGCTAGGGGTTTTTAATCCTGCCCTGGCTGGTCGCAAAATCACTGCCTTAGAATTAAAAATAACTTCAGGCAGCCACAGGGGACAAGATAAAAGATCTGGCAATTCCCTCCATTTTGTTCTATATTAAAATGCAGATATCAGTTTGCTTCTGGCCAGGGAGCAAATCAGACAATTTGAAATAGCATCTTTCTGTGAATTATTCTTAGTGCATTATCCAGCTTGGTTAGACCAGCCTGCTTTCAAGAAGCCATGCCCTCCCGAATATGTGCTATACTGATCTTCATTAAAACAAATAAGTATGCCCCTTGTATAGATTCGGTCTCAGAACAAAGTGTTGGGCATCTCTTCTTAAAAGACATTCATTTATGTTGCAGACTCAATTGAAAGGAGTCAATGCTCTTCCCTCAGCCTGCAAAGTTTGTTTATCTTTGTGCTACTGTGAGAAGCTAATGCCTGAATGAAGGCAGTGTGTTTTACTTCTCCTCGCACCCAACCCACCAGTGCAGAAAGCAACAGCAGTCTCTAATCAGGAAGAACCCAAAGTACTTTGAGATTTTGAATCCATAGCTTTCATATTAGAGCAGCACATGTGCCTTTGAGGAAACCTAGATTGCCTTAAGCCACGCGGAAAGCATTTACATCTGAACCACTTTACTTGTGATTGTGAGTTAAATTCTAAATAACTTCAGCAGTTTGCGATTTGGAAAACAGCCTGGGCCATATACATTCTCCCTTAGTTCTTTTTTTGTTAAATCTTATGCCAAAGTAAATGGAAGCTGTAGAGAACCTTTGAACTCCACAGTTCTCAAATGATCTCAGTGAAGTGGGATTGGCAGGGCCTATGTTTAGTTTCCAAAGGAAGATTTTTTTTTTCATTCCTCCTTGAAGCGTACACAGGACAGTTACCTCCCTTGGTGGAAGATGCAGCATTGCTTCCTGGGCCCTCCTGGCTTTGGAGAAAGGGGCTCTCTGCCATCAGGAGCTTAATCGGTGCCGCCCTTGGGGATCCTTAGGATTGCGCCCACTGCTTAGCCCCTCAGCTTCCCAGATCAGTCATCTTTGCTCTTCCCTGTCTCTTTCCATTTTCAAGCAGCTCTTGAAAGCCAAAGGTCTGTAGAGTTCAATGCCACCTCTTCCCGCTAGTTAGGGTTAAGTGCTTTAACTTCTCTAAGCTTCAGTTGCCTTTTCTGTGAACCGAATATTAAAAATAGTCCTACCCTCCCTCTTGTCTGAGTGTTTCATTTTTATAATCACAACTTATTACACTATATTATTCATTGTTTATGAATTTTAATCAATATTTAAATATATTTTCTAATAAATATGTGTGTATGTATGTATACACATTATATACATGTGCATATATATGTATATATATGTGTGTGTATATATATATATATATATATCATCTGTCCCGAAAATATTGGCTGTGCAAACTGTTTTAATTATATTGACATTGGCTCGATACTTTCAGATAGGCCTCATTTGTGTAACATATGCATTATACATCAGCGTGTTCTTATGATTAGACAATGCACCTCTTGAAGACATGGACAATGGCTACCACTCTTGCATATCATCCTTACAGTCCAGCGTCATGCTGTGCACACCACAGGTTCTCAGTACAGCCATTTGAGTGCAACCTTAAAAAGTTATCTCTTTAGCCCTACTTTGCCATAGTTAACAAAGCATTATCCATCAATCAAGCCAGTATTCACAAAAATTAATTTTACTGCCCCTACATTTTAATGTGCTGTTTCTCTAGTATAGAAATAACCCTGTAGGAAAAGAAATGATGTTTGTTTTACACTTTTGCCCTAATGTAAAGGACCATATTTCATGTTTGCTGATCCTTTGAAGGACAAATATTTATGTAAGCTTTGCAGGGGGTGGGTGGAGGGTGGGGGGGGGGCGGCAATTGACAAAACATTTTTCCCCTTTTAACCTTGAGAAGTCAGTGTTACTCACCATAAATTGTTACTATTTGGGCTCAGGAGCAGGGTGGGGGCGAAGCTCATGATTGCTGGAAACAGCCCATTTCTGTTCCAAGTGAGGCATCTTGTGCTAGAGTGCAGAATATTTAAACATCTTTGAGACGCAAAAGTGTGGACACCTACCATATGTATTATCACCACTGAAAGAGAAGGGAGATGATTATCACTACCCAAAAACATGCATGACTTGTATATTATAAACCTGAGTTCATTATGGGCTCTGTATGTTCAGTGTACCAATGGTGAGTCATTAGGGGAAGATCAAAAATAGTCAACAGAAAATCCACGTGACAGCATGTTGTGGAAAGGCTGTGAGGAAGAATAATGATTTTGGAATCAGTCGTACCTGGCTTTGATTCCTGTCTCCATTACTCAGTAGCTTTGAACAATTTACTTTTCCTCTCTGGTCTTCTGTTTCCTCATCAGTGAGATGAGAAGTGATATTAAGGATTAGATGGGGTAAACTTTATAAAGCCAAACGTCAACATAGCGTCTGGCTCAAATTGGTGTTAAATAAATGGTAGCCAATATGAGCATTATTATTGCCTTAAACTATTACTATTTTGTTAGTACTAGTATTATTATCATCATCATTAGAAACTTAGCCTTTTGACTGACTGCAGTTGACACCAAGGTAACAGATATTTCTCCTGAAAGGAAAATGTGGTGTGGAGACTCTGAAATGGGTACCTGTCTTAGGAACCAATTAGGGATAAAGGGTCGAATAGGAAGTATCAGCACCCCTGAGCTTTATCCTCCTGCAGTGGAATTGTGGGGCCCAACCTTTTTATCTGCTAACACTGTCATAAACCTTTCACATGTACCCTTACTTAAAGAGCTGATGGGTGCCAAATACTGATCTTATCTTTATGTAAAAAAAAAAGCTCAGGTGTCATTACTCTATTTTTTAGGCCAGCCTTGTCCCAGTAACACAATTCTCCTTTCCCCTCAAAGCCCTGATTTGCAGCATTTGCTTATTTCCATGGTATAAATACTCCATGCATACCCCATTTCAAGACCCTAACATGAAGTCTGTGACTGCAGAGTTAGAAAGAGATGTGCGCAATTGCTCAAGTCAGTGCAGGCTGACTCCGGTACACTGCTGGGTCAGACTGAAACATATATTGTGACAGTGCAGATAGGATGATCTATACTGCAAAAGTTACAAGCAAATACAGTAGAGGGAAAGTAGTTTGTTCCCAGAATGGATCATTATGATATACTTGGCCAACAGAATTCATACAAAAAGTGAGTTAATGCCAGATTATTTGAGCAACCTGCTTCAATGTCGTTTTTCTGTCCTTGTGCTGAACTCTCCAATCGTGCTTCAGACAGAAATCTTTTCCTAGCCTCTGGTGCTCTTGGGTGGTGGTGGGGAGACTCCCTAATCACTTTCTTCCTCCCTTCCTCTCTTCTTTCTCTAGTGACTTTGAAAATATTTTCTGATTTTTTTTATAATAGTCACACATACTTGAGGGCACCATAATAGTGCCTTCCAAAATGTCAGAGACAAGCGAAAACTATTGTCCTTCATAAATCTCTATCATGTTATTACTGTCACTGGTAATATGTCATTTTTTGTTATTTGGAAATCATTGTTATTCAGACATGCCCACTTCTTTAAGCATTTCCCACAAATGAAGAGGGTAACTTAACTCTCATCATTGGACATGTTTCCTTTGCTGTCACAGGTTTAATTTTACTCTCTCCCCCATGTTGGTTGAAAACGGTTTAATACCATAATTAGGAAATGGAATTACAGTGCTATAAGTACATTTCTGAGAACTTTAAGTGATGATACCTAGAACTTTCTGATCATAGTTAGGTCCCCAGAGATGATGAAACAGAATTGCCTTGGAAAGTGGTTGTTTTCAGCAGTTTATCACTGGAATAAGCAGAGTTCTGTTACAGACCATCTTTAACTGCTAGGGTGACACCAGTCAACGATTTCATCCGCTTACAGTGAATTAAAAAGTGCAGTTCTTTTCACTGAAGACTTCTTAAAAGTTATCTGAGTGCCTAGTGACTTAAGCTGAAGCGAAGGTGTTTGAAATAACCAACTTGCATTTACCATGAAGCCATCTGCAGACGGACTTGAGGTCCTCACTTGTGCCATTCTCATCCTCGTGAGTGTGGTTGGAAACATGTGCTTATTTTATTCTACCACGAAATGCATCACCTGGCATTCACAGACATCCTTTCTTTTGATTTTCAGTCTTGTATTTGTCCACCTCATTAAAAATTTGGTGGTGAACATCATGAAGATTGCTTATTCTTACGGTTTCATGTTGGATTCAGCTGGCTGCAAAGTTCTGCACTTCGCAGCAGCACTGACCACCTCTCTGGCCATCTGGCTCATGTTACACTTTGCATTGTTCTACCACCAAAAGCTTTACCAAACTGTCCACCCTGTAAGTGAGGCTCAAAACCTGGACCATCAGAAGCCTTCCTTGAAGGTGGTTGTTGCAGTTTGGGTGGCTGGTGTGGCAGTGTACACCCCAGTTTTCATGTATACCGGACAATCAGAATATCTGAATGCAGGAAATAGAACGCACCCCTGGTCCATTAGCAGAATTTATGTGGATTGCCTAACTGACTTCAGGAATAAGCAGGTAGAGTTTTACTATGGGAAAATATTTTTAGTTCTGATTGATAGTCTTCCTTTAGCCATCTTAGTCTTTGTCTGTTTCTGGATGTCTTTTCTCCTTTTGAAAAGAAAGAAGATGACATATGGTGACATCTGGATTGGAGATGATGATTCAGAAATTGAGATTCTTAGAGGGGCCAAGCTCAGTATATTATTAATGTGGCTGATTGCTCCACTTTGGATTTCTCACTTTATCTTAGTCAATTTCTTAAAAGGCTTGGCAGCCTGTGTCTATTTTCCAGCTGTTCTCACAATCCTCTCTTCAGGCTTCTCTGCTTTCAGTCCTTTCCTGCTTATGTTGGTAAATTACAAAATGAAGTTGGTGTCCTTCTGGGGTGCTAAAAAGGAAAAGCCTACACCACAGCCAGCAAATGTTATTCTTTCTCCATATGCCCAATGTAAAAAACGAAACAAAAAACAAAAAAAGAAAACCCAAACAAAAAACTCGGTTTTAATCAGTGGGGAATGAGCCCCATCATTGGAAGGTGTCACTTGATTCCAAGGCTCACATCAAGCTACCATTTCTCAAAGGAGGCTTAGAAGATTAAACCCCCCAAAAATAGATTTCTGAGGGAAACTGTTCAAGAAGGAAATACATGAACTCAAAGTTGTTGTAAGTTGAACATGGCTAATCATCCCAGCATTTGTCGTTTAGGACAATACTAAGATTGTTAATGGAGACGTTATAAAGTGACTCAGCAAAGTAATCAAAGTCTGGATATGAACTCAACATGAACACTGGTTTAAGTACTTACGCTGTTGACAATATTGTGTTAAAAAACGGCGTATTGTTCAAACTGTGGGTAACACTTCCCAGCTGAATCCTTGAAGGTACTGAACAGGAACCTCACATTTTCATCTGTTTTTCTTGAAATGCTTTGACACATTGGAAATGCATTACTTGAGTATACTGTGTTCAGTTTTTATGCTTTTAATCATAGTACCTCATTCAAAATAGAGGCATGGTTTGTTCATTTTCCTTCCTGTAAGTATCTTTAGTAAATTGGGGCTAGATAAAAGCAATGGATTAAAGATTTAGAGTTTGCTAAATGACGTGTGTGTGTATGCATCGATGTGCAAATGTTTGGTTACCATAGACATTTAGCCCACTATGCTTGCTTAATCACCTGAATGTCAAACTAGACTCTTCTTTAGAAATAAAAGGGACCTTTATTTTATAGAGCATATTTAACTTTTTGGTTATTAAATTAGAACATTTTAATTGGGAAAATTGATAAGCTCTTCTTAATAATGTGATTTCTGTATTTGGTTTCAATAAAAATAAACACATTATAATTATAATTTTAAATGTACAGGCAGGATTTTATTTTTCATAGTTAGCTATATGGACTGGTTTAGAGTCAATGACTAATTGTTCCAAGTATCTTATGATGCATACATGTTGCCTAAGCATTGAATTTTAAGTAATTATTATTGGATTCTTGCATTTTTCTATGTTCCTTCTTCATTGGCAGACATTAAATATATTATAGTGTAGTTCTGGTGAATGGATATCCCTACATTGAGATTCTTGCTCTAAAAAGGCTGCATCTAAATCTCTAAACTTGGAAAACCTTAGAACATCTTTGCTGCCATGAAGTACTATGGAGAAAGGAAATTTTAAAGTAACCCAGGTCAAAATTTTGTAGGGTGTGTTGTAGGCCAATATCTGTCCCTTGTATAGCACTGGGAATTAAACATATGCACAATCACACATACATACACACATATACGCAGCATTAAGGCTTTCTGAAGTTTCTGGGTGGTCTTCATGGGAAATGCTTAGTCAGGTCCACTGAGGCAGTTTAATCAGAAGGGCATTAGGCATGGATCCTGTATAATGAAGTTAACATCTGTGGAGATGGGGAATGTGGGAAAGAGGTCACCATCTTTTAATTAAGTGCAGATGTAGTCAAGGCTGGGGCAAGTCATTGATCTTAGGAAGTAGTCTCAAATGTGATTATGGGACCAGAAGAATCACCATCACCTGGAAACTTGTTAGAAATATAACTTCTCAGACCCCTGCCCAGACCTATTGAATCAGAAACTCTTGGAGTTGGACCCAGAAATCTGTTTTAATAAGCCTTATGGATAATTCTCACACATGCTGAGCTTTGAAAACCACTGGTCTAGTGTTTTCAGAAGGTTAGCCCTCACAGACATTGAGAAGTATGAGAATAGAGCCGAGACAACTGACTCCTGATGTGGCTTTCAGTGCTCCTTGTGTACATTGCTATTATGTCTACTTCACTCTAGAATGGGAATTAGGATTGTCCTCTGTGTTCCATATATCCCCCAAAATAATTGCCAAACAAATCCATTGTAGAAATCAAGCAGTCATTGCAAGATCAGAAGTAAAGCATGACCACTTCAGGTGTGCCAAAAATTTGGAACATGGATTTGGATAGTTTCCTGTACATAACTGAGTAAGGGATCCAGTTCCCAAATTATTCCATAGTTCCTTTCCAGAAGCCAGTGCAAGACACAGTTGGACTAAGCCCAGGCTCAACTTCCTAGGGCTAGAAAGGTTTCTTTCTCTTCCCAGATACTTATTTTTTGTTTGGACCACATTAGGTCATAGTTTTGTCCTTGTGGAATCGGTACATTTTCATCTACAACATAGAGTAAATCATATTCTAATGGAATGAGCAATGTTTCAGTCCTGTTTTTAACTTTTTCTCTTTCCTCCCTTCCCTCCTTTCTCCTCCTCTCACCCTCCCCTCCCTTCACTTCCATATTTAATTCACATCTCTGGCAGGATCAGCATGGAAAAAGGAATAGGACGAGGGAAATTCAGCAGAGATTGTCATGGTAGCACCCTGGAGAGAGGCTGAAGTGGATCAGGATTGTCCTGAGGTCCTGCTTTGGCTTCGGGAGTATTTCCACTGCCATCTCAGGCTGCACAGAATCTTTGAGTTAGGTCATCTGTTTCTCCTTCCCAATGCATGATTCTCATCCCCCTCCCTCAGAAGTTTTATGAATAAGTTTCACTAGGGTGGTTATGGTCTTGTAGAGTGCTGCTCACTCCCCATCAGATCATTTCAGGTGTTGTTAGTAGGAAGTCTTTGGCGAGATCAGCATCCCTGAGATTTCCTCTAATATCTACCCTTGAATCTCCTTTTACCTGATGGAACTTTAGATTCATAGGACAAGAGAAGAGTGCTTTTGGTTTCTTCAAGTTAGACATTTGCTTAGCTGTGCAACATGAGAGTTTTCCTTACTGTGCCTTGGTATATTCCAATTTACCTAGTAGGCCTTCTTAAGAAGCAGCATCCAGAACTGAACACAAAATATTTTTTCTTGTGTTTATGTGTATGTTTATATACATTTATTTTTCTCTTATACCTTCTTTTTACTTCTCTGTGCAACTACTGAGCATGAGGTTTTTTCCTTCTTCACAGAATAATTTTAAACATTAAACTCATCATGAATCACACACATAAATCTATAAGTACCTCTGCCTCTATTCTTGGAAATAATGACATGATCTCCAAATCATTTGTGAGAATTTTAAACTACAAGCTAGGGTCGCAAACTACAAAAAGGCCAACCTTTATAGGGGCTTGTCAGAGCAGTCCTGGCCTCTAGAATGAGTTTTCTAGTACAGTGCTTTTTCATAAGATACAAGGAAGGATGGTCATAATTAGATTTTCTTTGAAGAGGAAAGTGAAATAGTAAACCAATTGTCTATGAAAGGTAATGTTTCACAAACTAGTTCAGGAATATCTGTGGGTGCAAAATATGTTAGGGATGCAAAGGTTTATACATTTTTCCTTCATGATGATGATCCCGTCTACCATTTCTGTTTATAGCCTGCCAGAGAGAGGAACGTATTTGGTGTCACAGTTGTTGAACACCAGAAGCAATACAATCCAGGCCAGAGAATGTCTACGGTGTTCTGACCTATATGGTTCCAAGCCATGCTCATGCTTCAGAGAAATCTGGGGTGGGGGTGAATCTGAAGGGCCCTAGACTGGTTATTGGAAAGTGGATTGATTGTTTGAACTGGTGTTGCCGCTGCTTGGTAGTGTGTAACATTGGCCAAGACGTTTCTGAGTTTTGCCACCTATAAAATAGTTAGGCTGTGATTGCAAATCATACGCTCCCTGCGCCTTCCTTACAGAGTTGCAAATGAGTAAGGTCTGATTAAAAGAATAGTGAAGGTGATTTGAAAAGTAATAAAATGTTTGACATGTGTTAAGGTGTTACTTTACCACTGAAGTCTTAACAAACTGAAATAAAGGAGAAAAGCCTATTGAACATCAGAATCCTGACGGTGTGTCAGTGAGGTGATTCCAGAACCTCTAAGAGCCTTGGTTTTCTTGTCCCCACAGAAGATATTATAAAGATGCCTCCCAAGGTCTTTGTGAAACATAAATAAGAGAGTATATGTAAAAGCACCCAGATCTAGACCCTGATGCTAAGTGAACATGTCTGGGCTGCTCACACAAGAATTACAACATTTCCTTCCTTGGGAGCTGCTGCAGGCTCAGTGTATTTCATTGAAGTCTCCTGGTTGATAACAAACATTCACTTGTATTTTCCCCAAACATGCCAGCAAATTTGATATGCCAAAAAGAAGTGCTCTGTTTACCCTCTGGTTTTGGAAATACATCTTCCCTCAACCATCCCTGTTTACCACCCCAGCTTTACCCTCACATTTCAAGACCCTCCCTCCCCTACTTTTTAGTAGGAAAAAAAAAAAAAAAGCAATAGGTGCTAAGTCAGTGTTATTCATTTTTCTGGAAATTCTGTGTTAGAATTTCACCTCCAGGCCTTTGCCCATGCTGTAACCATTACCAAACTTAAGGGATTCACTGCTTGGGGTGTTCTATGAAAGAAGGAGATCTGCTTGACCTTAAGTAGTTTTATTGCACCAAATAAAAGACAGGGGATTCTCATGGAAAGCTCTGTCTCCCAGAAGGGAAGCTTAGTCATTGCTTATATACACTATTTGGTTAATTACCTGTTGATTTCTTTCTGGCAGTGGGCTAACCTTAAATCAGGTTGGGTTCTGGTCAAGCTCATAGGGTTATAGCTACATCTGCAAAATATTGTGCTACCTTTTGACATAGCAAGAATGGCATTTTGTAAGAACCATCTAGGCCTTGAGATCCTTGAGTCTTTGGCTTATCTAACCTTACTTCTACCTGGAACACCTCCTGCTGGCCCTACCACTCCCTCACCATTCATACCCTTGTCTTCCAGCTTTCAGCTTAGACCTCCTTGCTATTAGGCAGACTTCCCTCATCACCAAGTTCTAGTTTAGGTGTTTCAGGCTCCTATGCATTTATTTGTCTTAGCAAGGGCTGCATTGCATTGTAATGGCTTGTTTTCTTGTCTGTCCCCCTTGTGCTGTATGCCCTGCACAGGTGTGGAGAGTGGTATATGCCTCCTCCAGTGTGTACACAGAGGAATATTCCATAAATGAAGAAGTGGATGAAATTGAGACAGTTTGTGCTTTCCCTCTTCCTCCTCATGTGTGCGTCTTGGCTCCCCTCCAGTTGCCTCTTTTCCAGTAGAAGTTTCTTGCCTCTATCATTTTTCTGCTTCAGGACTAGACATTTAGCGACAGCCATGCTTCTGGCCACTGTTGAATCAAAGAGTGAAAGAAATTCAATCCAACATTTGGAATGAGTTGCTTCCTAGCCAGCCAAGCTACTGAGCCAACTGGGGACATTTCATATATTCCACTTTTTTCCACCCAAGCCTTCCAGTACTTAGTTTGCGATTTAAAAAAAAAAAACTCTTGTTAAAGAAAGTCAGTCCAGTATCTATGTGCAGGCTTTCAAACTGAAAATTTATCCTAATACAAATTTGGCTGTGTGTGTGTGTGTGTGTGTGTGTGTGTGTGTAGGGCTGTAAGGGAACTGCTGGGTTTTCCCAAGTATTGGTGAATTAAAGAGTGAGGAGAAGTGTAATACAAATCGATTGAGGTTACCTCATCACCAAATGAACTCTGTTCATTTATTTTGACAAGCCTTAACCTACTTTTAATTACCAGGCCTCAGAGTTTACTGGTAAATGTAGCAATAGTGACTTTGGCAGAAAAGGAGAAATCTGTGTAACGTGAGCCTTCAGAATGAGTCCGTGCTGAGTCCTTGTAAAACGGAGTGAGGCAATTCATTTTCAGGAGAATTTCAGTAGAGCAATTTATGTGATATGTGACTGTAGTCACAGATCAGTAAGCCTTTTTTGTTTTTAATGAGCCAAGCACACCAGAATGTGTCTGTAAAATGAGGGTAGTTTCTCAAAGAAATCACGTTGGCCACTCCAAACTTTTTCCAGTGATGCTGCCATCACCCAACAGATTTTTGGAGGTCTCCATTTAGAATGATTTTCAGAGTCAGTTTTCAAGTCACAACAACAACAAAAAAATATTAAAGATATTACTTGAAAATGAGACCACCAGAGGTGGGGGACTATTTTGTTCAATTGCTTGTCTGACTTTTATTACCCAGTTGAACTCATAGTTAGCTTGAGCTCTTTTTCAAATTGCATCTTCCCTTAAAGGAAGCTTTTGGGCCATTGCAGAGGCCACTCGTGAGAAGGCGACATGGTGTTGATAGACCCATTAGGGCCATGAGCCCCCTCCCACGTACTTTAACAGGCACTGGAGGAACTTCTGTTCTTGGCAGTTTATCAACACACAGTGAGAAGAGAAAAATCCTGCCGATATTGTGTATCGTTGGTGCTGACTATTTTGTTTGTTGTTTTCTCTAACTGAGCATCAGTTTGGAGTTTGGGTAAAACCTCCCCCAGTACTTTGGACACATCAGAAGATGGGGCAAAATGTCACCCACATATTCCGCACAGCATTCAGATACCACCACCCAGCCCTCTGTCTGCACATTCAGATATTTTTATTCTTTCCCCCTCTACAAGTTCTCTACCTGATCTAGTAGAGTTAAGCCATTGGAAAATATTTCCCTTACCTTTTTTCTATTCTCCCCTTCTGTCCAATCTCCATCCTTACCTCTACCCCCTATAAAAAATTTAAATACACAGCATACCTGCCTAAGTAAATAAGAAATTGAAAATTGCCAGCATCAGTGAAGAAAAGCTAAAAGACCAACTGAGATGAGTTGGAATAACTTCCATAGGATCACAGCACTAAAGGTAGACAAAGCTCATGTGTATGTGTGGGGTGGCGGAGGGCAACACAGAAGAAAGCCCCTGGGACCTCACATACCTGGGACAAGTTGCTGCAGCTTGTAAGGCCAGGGCAGCAGGGTGGGGTGCAATACAAATTATTAATGACTGAGTCCGGAGATCCCAAGTGGCCCAGGGCCAGCTATGATGCATGGCAGCAATAAAATCTCATGTCAAGGATTTTAAGCTGGACTGCCCTTCCTGGAGAAGCTGAAAAATATTTTTCACTTAGGCGTAAACCCACTCTGGTTGGTCTTGAGTGGTCCTCTTGGGTCCAAGCTGCTGATGTGGCCAGATGGAGAATGGCTTGGGTCTTGGTCTACCCTTACACTTGGCAGCTTCCACTCTTCCCCTCCACCCCCACCCTGTAAACCCACAGTGCCAATCACAACAAGAGCCCCTCCCTCCTCTCGCGGTGCAGGGTGGGGAACATAGTCTCCACCTCTTAATATTGTATTAATTTCCCATAGGCTTTTTCTCCTAGTTCTATGAGGTAGAATGAAGGCCCTGTAAAAGCACAAATTGTAACATTCTGGGAGTTAATTTGTAATAAACTTTTTTTGTTGCTGTTGTGGTATGAGAATTTAAAACAATCTTGGAATACAAATTCAATCTTAGAATACAAATGAAGTAAACATCATTTGGCCAGGAGGCACCAATAAGGAAAAAAAAAAAAAAAAAAAAGTGGTACTTATTGTTTAATACTGAATTCCTGTGAAGGGTCCAACTCTCCAACAACCCCAAGGCCAGGCAGGGCCTGTCAGTGAGGAAAGCAGATGAGAGGGCAGCTGGGAACTGGAGAGCAGGCCCCTGGACAGTTAGGGGCAGTGACAGCTTTGCTGAAGTCACCTCTTGTCGTGGGGAATGTGGACCTGTGCTGCCATAGCTTCAGATATTTTTAAAGTGAAGCCAGAGCTCCAGGATTTAATATGAAATCACCCAAGGTCTACATGTTGGCAACTGACTTGATTATTTTTAAAACACTGCTGGGGCCAAACACATCACATCTGTGGGCCAGACTCAGCACATGTCCTCAGTTTATGTCCTCTGTAGCTGTACATTCCATCAGAGCCCATGTGTCCTTGGTCAGAAACAGGGCTGGCTGGTTTCCACTGCGGGCTGGTATGCAGGGTGGAATGGTGCCAGAAGAGCAGAGTGAGAAAAGCACTCTAACCTGACCTCATCCCTTCCCATTGTACGCCTGATTCCTCAGATGGCGTACCCGAGGGGGCCAGGTGCTCAGCGAAAGGGCAAGATGAGGCGGGAGGAGGCAATGACTCTGGGGCAGCTCACCCTCAACTGAAAAGCAGTGAAGGTTGGGAATGTGGCTGAGATTGGTGCACCACAGTGATTTTTGCACGTTGTAAATGAGGGTGTAATACTTTCTAAGTGGCACCTTGCAAAAAAGGACGCATTAAAACCACACCAAAGGAACTAGGCCATAGAATAAGGCACCTTAAAAGAGAGGGCTGCACGTGGAGGCCCATTTGGAAGTACAGCAGAATCCTGGGTAGCTAGGACCCCTTAGTCTGAGGCTAAACAATCCCACCCACTGAGCTAAATATGAGCAGTAGCTCAGGGCTTGCAGGAATGGGCTGCAACTGTTGTAACTCTTGTGTTCTAGACTATAGAATGAAGAGCCTCGCTGTCATCCTCCAAGTCCAAATGTAAAGGTTTTCTGCTTTAATATCATGATTTATGTTATCCACCAGATATGTTCCATGGGCATGGCTACACTTGAGTATATGTTGCTCTTTGTATTGTCAGAACACCTCAAACAGGGCTTGATGATTATTTGTTAATTTGCTTGGTTAAGACATGTTCATTTGCCTTTTGCCCTTAGTTTTGTATTTCTGTATATGTAAAAATTCACTGTTTCTACTGTATTCACTGTTTCTACTTTGATGCATGTCTGTCTCTGCTTCATCTTCCCATGTTTCCATGTTTCTGGTGATATTTTATTTGAACCCTATCCTATACCCAGCATCATCTTTGTGTTCTCCAACGCCATGGAAATAGTCTATAATTCAACCATTCATTGTGGAGAAAAGGCTTAGTGAAAAGAGATTAGATTGGAGAAAAGTTAGCTAACATACTGGAAGCCAAAGATCCTGGATTGTGTCTCAGAACCCACCAGAATGGAAGAGAACATTATTTGGAATAATTTTCAATTATGAGTGTGAGTGTTTTAAGTGAAAAGCTCATGAGGATTGAAGAAAAAGTGATATATTTTTGTAACAAGCAATTTGCTTAAGAAATTAATTTTAGATATAAATAATAAAATTAATGACTACACATATGTTTTATAAATACAGATTTGTTTTTATTTTAAACCTTACTGTGATTTCAGAAGAACTTCTAATATCTTAATATCTAGAAAGATAACCTCATTTCAACATGGTAGTAGGATTCTTAATCCTTTCTTGGACCAATTCTATATGTGCTATAGTTTAAACTATATGGAAAAAAGTACACGCATGTAGGAAGAGGAAAGGAAACACTGAAAAATAAATCAAGTGATGGGTTTGAAGTATGGAATGGCAAGTGATTATTTCTCCCTTTCTGGTACTTCTACTATATGTATAGCTTATAAAAGACCTTAAAATGGGAAAGCAATGCCTTCAGAGTAAGTTTTCTTTAAGAAGGTGGGGTTGTATTTTTACATTCTTGATCTGATATTGATAAGCTCATTTTCATTGGCCTAGATTTATTTTCACTCTCCAATAATGTATTCCTCACTCTTCTGCAACGTACCCCTTGGTTGGAGGGAAAAAGCAAGCTACTCCCCAAGCCTGAGTACATAAGGTAGTTTTTATCATCAGAAAGACAAGTCAGGGGAAATGAAATTTTTTCTTTTTTTGCTCTCTGTAAGTTGCTCTGGGATAGATAACTGCACATTCAGTCGTTGCCAGGATGTCTGTATTTCTTTTCTTGACATCTGGAGGTGCCACTGCCACCGCCAATGGTGATGATGATAAGTGATGAGACAATGAACTGGGAGGTGAAGTATCTTCTCGACAGACTTAAAGAATTGCCACAGGCATCCCTGAGGCAAGTGCTGACTGAGGACATTCTGGCGCCTGCGTCAGGTCACACTGGCCCGTCAGGCAGAGCTGTGAGGAGCAGGGGTAATACGATAATAACTCTGTGGTTTAAATCCATACTTGAGCATCTTTAAAAAAATTTTTTTTGAGGAATTAATTGGAGGTTTGGCTTCAGATTCTGAAATATCTCTGACTGTTGGTTAGGTGGCCTTTGTCTTGTATTTGTGTTATTACTGTGGTGATCCAGGACTCGTTGCTCCATGCAGGCATCCAAGGATATGCCTGCACACACTTTCGAATATGTCAGGGCACCCCATTCCCGAAGGCCTGCTTTCACCCAGCACATCGTACGCGCTAGGTATGGGCTGGCTCAACCCTAATGCAGCTCACAGGAGACGCGTTTGGCCTGAGTTAGTGCCCTGGAAAAGACAAGAAAGTACAACCGAAGCAAAGCAAAGAACCATAGTCTCTCTCTGGAGAGCCTAGAGGTGCTGCACTTAGCATTTCTGGAAGGCCAGGCCGGGGACACTTGGAGAAAGGAAATGTGCTCAAAGGTAGCACTAGCACCAATTCATTTTTTAATTTTGTTTGTTTAAAAATAGATATGGCCCTGGCTGGTGTGGCACAGTGGATAAGGCACTGGCCTGCGAGCCCAAAGATCACTGGTTCAATTCCCAGCCAGGGCACATAACCAGGTTGCAAGCCAGGTCTCCAGCCAGGTCCTTGACTGGTGGCAGGTGAAAGGCAACCATACGTTGATGCTTCTCTCCCTTTCTTCCTCCCTCCCTGCCCTTCTCTCTGGAAAATAATGAATAAAGTCTCTAATAAAAAAAAAAAATTTAATAGATAAGGTTTTTATTTGCAAAACAATCTACCTTTTTGCCTTCTTTTCTGTCTTGTTCAGGAATTTATAAGGATTTGAACTTACTCAAAATGTGCAAAGGAGAATAATGGAAGCCCCTGAATACCTTGATTTGGATGAAATTGACTTCAGTGATGACATATCTGTAAGTATTACTACTTGAAAGTAATGTTTGCAAGAGATTCTGTCTTCACCCACATGGGTTACTTTCTCTATTATATAGTCTGAGTTCTCCCAACTATATTAAAACTTGATGGCCAACATCTTGTAGGACCAAGTGTGGTTTTGGCATCTCCTGGGCTAAGAAGTGAATCCTTCTTAATTTAATTGTGTGAGAGCTGGAGTGGGAAAAGCATTTAACCTTTCCTAATCTCACTCGCTTGTTGCTAAAATTATTCAGAGTATATTTGTACAGTCCCAGCAGATAGTAAGCACTTTAGTAGTTACTTATGCACATAATTAACCCTATTCATGTTAATTCCCTTTGTATGACTGGCTATGGCACAGCCAACATTCTCTGGCATTCATAAGCACACAGACTGAAGGATGGCCAAGTTAGTAACTGATGAACAAGAAGAAGAATCCTTCCTATCACTGCAGGTTTCAAAGCACAGGTTGGATGCTTGTTGGAAATATTGAGGAAGAGTCATGCATTGATAAGGACTGGACCAGCTTGACCTCTGAGGCCCTTAGAGCTGACTGTCCCTTAGCATGGGCCATACAATCAATTCTGTCACATGTTGGCCCCTCACACCCTGCCAGCCAAATTGGGCTCCCAGAGTCATATGACTAGTTCTGAACTAGTCATGTGACTTTTCTTCTCACAACCTCCAGGGTCACAACTCCTTCCTTCCTTCCTTCCTTCCCTCCCTCCTTTTTCGTTTTCATTCCTTCCCTCTTCCTCCTTTCCTCCCTTTCCTCCTTCCTACCTACCTGCCTGCCTGCCTTTCTTTCCTTGTTTCACAAATGAAGCTGGCTGAGCTGGTTGATTTTGGTAATTAGTCCAAGAGACCACATCCCACATCCTTGTCCTACTTCCCAACTCCCCGACCCCGTGACTCTTCCTGTGCTTCAGTCATGGCTGGGCCTGGGGCCGCCGCAAGAGCCACTGAGTCGCAGTAGAGTGGCAGTGGCCACAGGGGCAGATGGACACAACTTCTGCCCGTGCGTTTCACTGAGCTCTCATAGCACACAGGTTTGGGTCACAGCTAGAAATTGACTGAAAAAAAGATAAGCTTACTTCAACATGCCTCTGGCAAGCAGCATTAGCCCTCTCCTTTACTCCTCATTTTGAAATAAAATCTGCTTACTGGTACGCAAGAATTGAATTATTAGGATGAGTTTGAATGGGCTCTTTTAACTTTGGATGAGTCTTGGTACCACGGAAAGGTGAATTCAGCCCTTCCATACCTCCACTTGCAGACTATGTTAATTAATCCATGTTAAGACCAATGTGAAATGAGTTTCTTCCTTTCACAATGTTAGACTGTCCTCTCTTTCATTCACTTTGCTTGACTCAAAACTGTTCAGAAGCCCTGGCTGGTAGCACAGTGGATAAGGTGCCAGCCTGCGAACCCAAAGGTCGCAGGTTCGATTCCCCAGCCAGGGAACATAACAAGGTTGCAAACCAGGTCTCCAGTCAGGTCTGTGGCTGGAGGCAGGTGAAACGCAACCATACATTGATGTCTCTCTCCCCCTCTGCCTCTCTCCCTTCCCTTCTTTCTAAAAATAATGAAATAAAATCTATTAAAAAAAAACACAAAACCTTCAGAGTGTGGCTTTTCAATACTCACTCCCATCAAGGTATTTTGAGCGGAGTGGAGAAGAGCAGAGAAAGTGAATGATAACATGGGAAGGTGTTTTAGAAAGGGAAACTTGTGTTGTAATTAGGAGTTTGGAACTAACTCTCTGAGCTTTGATAGTAAAGTTGCATTTTAAAAGCATAGGCTTTGAGGGTACCAATCTGGACTCCAGTCTTGTCCTGACCTTTGTTGGCTGAAGCACATATTAACCTAATCTCTCTGAGATACCCACCTAACTTTCAAGGGATTTTGTTGTTGTTGTTTGTTGTTTTTCTGGGGTTTCTTTCTGTTTTGTTTTCTTTTTAGGACTGAGCAAAATAATATATGTTAAGCACTCAGCTTGGCACTCAGTAAATTGCTCTTAAAATGGTAGCTTTTGTTGTTATTTCAATGAATAATACAATAATATTTATATGACCAATGGTGAAGAAAGAACTCGAGGGAAAAAACCAGGCTTCATGTCAAGACTTTTTTTTAGCACTACAATAGAGCAGTTGTGTTTACAGAAGAATCATCTGGCAGCAGCCCATAATTTTGATGAATTAGGAATCTTCACTTAGAAGATAATAAAATATGTTAAGCAATAACTGACAATGTTTAGCAAGTTGGGATACATGATTATGCAATAGTTGAATTTCTATAACTTGACCACTCTGAAACATAAATAAAGATATCCATCTGTAATTGTGTAACTGCACTCAAACGTCCCCCCTTTAATTATGATCTATTGTTTGGATCTTTGACCTACATTTAAACTTATATCAGAAGGAGAAAATATGAATGTACATAGAATTGTCCAAACAATAATTTGCCCTGGCTGATGTGGCTCAGTGGATTGAGCGCTGGGCCTGGAAAGCAAAGGGCCACTGATTGATTCCCAGTCAGGGCGCATGCCTGGATTGCCAGCCAGGTCCCTAGTTGGGGAGCATGCAAGAGACAACACATGTTGATGTTTCTTTCTCTCTCTCTTTCTCCCTCCCTTTCCCTCTCTCTAAAAGTAAATAGATAGATAGATGGCTAAATAAATGAATGTAAAAATATTTACAATAGGTAAAAAATATTTTTAAAGTAAAAGCTGCCATTGATTGAGCACTTCCTATGGGGATAGGCATTATCTTATTTAATTCTCACAGCAACCCTCTGAAGAAGGTACTTACACCTGTCTTCATTTAACATATGAGGAAGCTGAAGCACAGAGATGTGAGAGAACTTGTCCACAGTCACCCACTTAGTTAGGAATATATACTTTTAGCCTCAACACTTTACTGCTTCTCCAAGGTGAAAATCGTCTACTGCAGTGGTCCTCATAAGGATGATTTTACCTTCCAGGGGAACATTTGGCAATACCTAGAGATGGTTTCGATTGTCATAACTAAGGATACGCTAACGGCATCTAGCGAGTAGAGGTCAGGGATGCTTCTAAACAACCTAAAAGGCACAGGAAAATCCCCCAAAACAAAGAATTATCTGGCTTAAGATGTTATTAATACCGAAGGTGAGCAATCTGGCCTATAGAAACTCACATGAAACTAAAGAAGCTCTAATTTGACTGGCAACCTCTATAACATGATAGATTATTTTATTATAGTTCAACCTGGCCCAAGTTCAGTGCCTTAAATTTCCAGAATCATATTGTTCCTACACAATGGTTTCATGGAGAGAGCAGTGGCGATAACCTCTTAAATATTGAAATGATTGTTTTCACCCATTTTAGGTCAACTAGAAGCCATACATGTTACAGCTGTTTTAGGGGCAAAATAGAGCTTATTCAGAGGCTAACACTGAAAAAATGAGGATGTGTTCAACTTGCTAATTTACTGGCATAAAGAGAACTGTAGTATCTTGTAAACATGCCTTTATTCTTAGGGTTCCATAAACCTCCATCCTAGATAGCCCTTAAGCCTCTTTACTGGTTAAGTGGCAGGAGCGGAGAGAATAATGAACAATACATTTGGAAATGATGTTTACCAAAAAGATGCTCAAGTTTAAAACTGCTCTTCTTCCTCTCCAGCCATAGCCCTAGGCATTCTATTTCATGATTTTTCCTCTAGCCATGAGCCTGGATCTTGTTTTAATTAAAACACAAGCTGTATAATGGTACAAAAAAAAAAGGCAACAACTAGAGCTTTTCTGCCTTTATCCTAATGAGACAAAACACAGAAGGCACTTAAATATTTTGAAGTTTCCCAGACTCAAAAATAATGCTCATCCTTTGCAAAATGCAGGGTTTAAACTATACATTCTTATAATCCTGCCATCAAAAAGGGCAGAACATTGTGCAATAACTGCAGATGTGTGAGGGAGGGATGACGACACACATAAACACATGGGGTCAAAGCAGGGCCTTTCTGTCACTGCAAACGGGCTTACAAATTTCTTTATTCCTGGGAAAGCAGAGCCCCCTCTTCTGAAAAGGGGAAACTGCTCTGGAATACCTTGGGGTTCATAGCAGCCATGGTGTATTTTATTGAGAGGCAAGTTTGCTGTTCTCAAAAAGAGAACACAGAGGACTCAGTAAAGCAGAGCGTGAACCATGGGTCCGCTGAAGAGCTTGAGTTACAGCCATCAGATGTTGGCTGTGCTGCACACTGCGCTGAATGAACCCTTTAACGCAATTATTTTGTTTAAGCCTCGCATCAACCCTGCAAGGCAGACCCTGTTTTAATCCCCTGTTTGGCAAATGAAGAAAATGAAGCTTAGCGATGTCGTGTGACTTGCACAAGGTTACAGATATGTAAGTGGGCCGGTGGGGAGGAGGTCAGGATTTAAATACAGAACGCTGACCACATTGCTTTTCCCCTTCTGAGTAACTTAGGTGTGTAGAATGGACCAGTCTTCTGGTCATATCAAATAGGCACTAAAGCAATTGCAAATAGCCTTTGAAGCTAATGTAGTTGCTATATATTATAAATAAGTAAAAGAAAATAAACTAATAAGAACTTAGGCAAAACTTAGTTTTACTGGACCTCAACTCTCCCATCAAAAAATGATAATAATCATATCTACCTACAGCTCTGGTTTTATGAAGAAAATTTGAAAATACACACATGTACACACACACACATATGTATATAAACACATACCCCCATATTTATATGTTACATGTATGCACCTATGTATACACCTATATGTACATATTTGTAAATACCCTCATGCTTATGTGCACACAAATAAATACAACCAAGAAAAGGACTCTATTATCCTGCACAGGAATTTTTGTTACTTTTCTGTGTTAATGTGACAACAGCTTTGATGAAAGTTGATACTTTTTGGTCATTGCATAACCTACTTTTTGTGCAAGTCAAATGAGATCAAGATAAATAAATGTCCTTCCACTATATTATCCATTTTGACTCAAGCCCTTGAAACCTAGAGTAATAGCACAGAATTATGTGGATTGATTTTCCTGAGGTTCCTGAACCACTATCTGATAGAGGAAGAAATTATATGGCAGACATAGAATGCAATGAGTTTTCACATTTTTCCATCCTACAGATCAGGCTTCATTTGCACTAGAATACCTGCCCATACCTGTTTTGTGTGCACCATGCCTTACTCAACTCAATCCACTGATACTTCTCAGGTTTCATTACATTTTGAAGAAGAGCCATTTCACAGCAGTGGGAGACCTTGAGGAAGGATATATATTGCTTATCAAGCAGACTCAGAGAAAGAGTTGGGCACGTAAAGGATACAGCTTTTGCCCTGATTTTAGGTGTATTAAGGAGTACCGAGATATTAAAGGTAAAACAAACCAGGCTTGCTCTACCTCTCTAGCAAGGAATCTACCTGAATAAGGTCCTGTTATACTTTCTTCTGTGCTTCCTTTCAAATGTCATCTGGCTGCCTCAGTCCCTTTTTGTCTTGTCTGTCAGCCCTGCCCTTTGTAGCAGCCATCCCTCTTATCCATATTAAAACTTCTTAATACTTCTCAATATGATCTAGTTTCATTAACTATGTTCTTTTGTGCAATGTCCTATATTCAAGTCTAAATTATCTCTCATTATTCCTTTCTCCAGCCCTGTTATCAAATACCTCATACCTTGTTGTAATTTCATATGTTATATGTCCTAAATGGTTTTCTTAACCCCTGCCAGGAACAGAATTAGAAGTAATCTAATCCAGGCAAGATGAATTGTAAATTCATGTCCTATACCTACCTAGTTAGCAGCCAAAACTGGAACTCAAGTCCCCGACTCTAAATCTTGGACCAGAAAGCCCTTCCTAAGAAGGTATAGAGCAACTTGAACTGGCTGAGCGTTTTCCAAGAAGAATGGGCAAATATCAAATTTTTATATCTACTCTTCTTTTATCTGCAGAAAGATAGCCCTAAAAGTTCTTATTTTGCCTGATAGTCATAGCCTTATTAGATTGACAATGTGGGTTAATTACATAAACTATTACCTCATGCATAACTATACTTTATGCCAATCTACTCAACAAATATTTATTAAACATTTACAGCATACTAAGCATGGTTCTAGGCGTGGGGTGAATGACTCAAACTTGGTCTGTGTTCTTACAGAGTTCACAGTACCCTGTGATTACACGTAAGCAGATTATGACATGTCAGGTTAACTTCATGGTAGCTTACATTTAATTACAATATTGAACTCCATCCTTGACAGGCATTCTTTATATTTTGATGGTAATTGACTATTGGTTCACAGTTAAAACTAGGTCATCATCGAAGTTGAATAAGTATTACATATAGCTGTCTGCCATACTGCAAGATATATTTCTTTTGCAATTCTCTTGTAATTTGTGTTTTTTGCATTGGTAGTTACTGCTACTTTGGCTTCATTTTTAAATGCTCATTTTGCCGCTTTTCAATTTAACTAATAATAATAATAGTTAAATTTTATTGAACACTTACTATGCATCAGATACTTTTCACCATGTGCTACATTATTAGCTCATGAACTTCACAGCCACATTTCATTATAGCTATCATTATTACCTATTTTACAAATGAAAAAACTCATATGCATAGGAGAAGCAAGTAAGATTAGTTATCAGAAAATGATGAAGTCAGCATATAGTATGTGCAGTCTTAGCTCTAGAATCCATGTATGTGACCACTGCATAGAAAAATGACTTCTGCTGGGCCCCTTGGTCTTCTCTGGCCCTCCTTGTTCACCCAGGACTCTCCACTTCATGAAAACTCTTCACAGTAGAGGGGGTCATCCAGTACCATGATCTTACCACCTTAGCTAGTGTGGGACTTCCTTTTTGGCCTGACTACACACATTAGCATTACAGTAGAATAGTTCTTTGCATACCCTTTCTATGGCACACAAGTCAGTGAGTTTCTCCAAGTACCAGTCACAAGCAATGTCTTAGCATAAAAGAATTTATTTTATTAGTTTAAAATATATTTGATAATAGGATAATTTGTAATATTTTCTCTAATAGAGCCTGAATGGTGGAAAGAAATGTATTGAAGGCAGACCAGGATGAATATATGAAAATGTAGATCACCAGTGTCTGTACTTCATAAAGGTGGTTGTGGAAGTTGTGGGAGTTGGTGTGGCCACCCATGAAACAAGGAATGTGGAAAGAGAAGAATGTTCCAAGGAAGTAACTATGCTGAAGTGTGTCTCCTATGGTGGGGGAGAAAGAATCTCCTACAAAAGAGACTGGTATGAAGTTTTCAGAGATATAGGAGAACATTTGGTAGCTAAAAGTGGGTGAGAGACTTAAAGAATTTAAAGAAGGAAGTAGTCAATAGCGGGAAATAGGTCATTATAAAGAAAAAGTTTGAAGAATGCCCACTAGATTGTCTTAATCCAGTTAAAACTCCTTGGTGGCCGAAATAAGAGCAGTACCTGTGAGGGACAAAAGACATGGGATGGAAGGGTAAATACAGAGGTGGGGAAGGAGAGACAAAAACAAGACAATTCTGTTGTAGAGGATGGCTCTGAACACAAGGGCAGGAAAGCTCATGGTCAATTGGAGAGGCAGCACATCTTGAGGCGGTGGGGGTGCTTGTTTATTTTTATGGGGTCAGAGCACATAGCTGATGTTGAGAGAGTGGCTGGAGGGAAGGAGACCTGAGCACAGCAAAGCTGGTAGTGAAAGGGTGGACTGTCGGTACCACGTCCACCAAGCAGGAGCAGGGAAGCACCATCTGTGCTTCCTGATGGTGGAGGGTGTGAAGTTGGGACGCCCATCCTGAATTGCAAGGACAAGCCGTTGGAGAGGGAGGTAAGCATTTTAGAAAAATATTATATTTCTGAAAATCTCATTTCAGCAGTGTAGCCTTGCTTTCACTACCAGCAATGCTTGTACACATTTTTGTCATTTTACTATGTGCCCATTGAGATGTCTACTTGAAGTTTGGAAAGGCGTGTGAAAAACTATAAACTTCAGGATAGTTGTTTGGATGACTGGCTTGTTTCTTTCGGCAACTTAATGAAATCTAGTTATTTAAAAGTCTCTAGCTTGAAAAGGTGCTTGGGATTTTCGTTCTTTTCATTCTCTGTGGCTCATTACTGTGTAAGCAGTATCTGCCCACCCAGCTGGCTCCAGCCTTCAGGAGTAAGGGCCAGAGCTTTTCAGGACTGCACAATATCTGGGGTGGTCAGAGATCCCCGTAGTCCGATGTGGAGATCACACATTGTTATTATGAACCCCATGTATGTTCAAGTTATTTTGCATGGCAGAGTGACAAAATTGACCAGAATGGTCTGGGATGGGTAGTATTTGCGTTTCATCATATCAACTCAGTGTAGTTTCCAAAGCAAAGCCTCAGGGTTAGCCCTTGGCCATGGGTTACCTTGGATGAGGAAAGACCAAGTAAAAGCCAGATAACATGCTGGGGCAGGCTGAGCTCTTCCTCCTTTCCTTTCCAGTCCCAGCTCAGGCCCCCTGTTCCTGCCTCCTTAATTCTCATGTCTTGATCTACTGAGCTTAAAAACATGAGTGGAATGAAGATGAGAAGGAAAGGCTGTGGGAAACACATGGAAAACAGGTTAGAGAGAAAAGACAAAAACATCTAACATCACTCTACAAAGATTGCAAATTGACTTTACTTACATTATCCTACATAGTAATGTGTTTTATAGGTAAGGAAACTGAGCCCCTGTTATATGAAATGACTTATTTATCCAGAACCAGAGTTAATAAATATCAGAACAGGGACTTAAATCTAGATCTTCTTGCTCCAAATCCATTGTTCTTTATACAAAAATTTAAGGCATCAGCCAGCACTCATACTATTAAAATATTAGAGGTGTTTTGTTTTCTTATAAATATACCATGATCACATGGCTAGACTTGTAATTATGGGTTTTTCTAAGAAGATCAGTGCTATGTAAATATAAACTACCGTTATTACTATTTTTATTGCCACTGAAATCATGGACTGCATAAGGGAATTCATTTTATTTGGTTCAATAACCTAGTATCTTTGGTAAATAAAATATTGTCCACACCCTCAGGAAGCAGACAAAGCAACTATGTCAACATAGAGATGAAACGTTATATGATGGGTTTTGTCATGGGCATATGCCTAAGATAAGAAAATAACATAGAGCAGTGCTTCTTGAAATTCAGCATCTCTCTGAAGCACCTAGTGGCTTGTGAAAACACAGGTAGCCCTCTGAGTTTCTGAGATGGGGCCAAAGAATGTGATTTTCTAATACTTTTCCTTTTAATTTAATTTTATTGTTGTTGTATTACATCCATCCCCTTTTTCCTCGCCTTTGTCCCTTTCCCCACCCACCCACTCCCCACCCCCTCCAAACTCAATCCCACTTGTTGTCCAGACAGTCCTTGGTTCTTCCATGCTAGTTCCTTGACTAAACTGCTCCCCTTCTTTGCTTCCTTTTCCACTCTCCCCCCTCCCCTCTGATCACTGAAGGTCTATTCATTGTATTCATGTATCTGGTCCTGTTTTGCTTGTTTGCTTGTTTTGTTCATTATTGTCTTGTAATGGGTGAGATCATATGGTATTTGTCTTTCACTGACTAGCTTATTTTACTAAACATCTAGTTCTAACACACTTTTAGATGGTGTTGATGCCACTGGTCAGGATACCATAGTTTGAAAGCCAGTATTATTTCCATATGGGAGAATCAGATAAGTTATTATAGAAGTGATACCCAGGTAAAGCTTAATGAATTAAAGAGTGTTTGCCTAAGGAAAGTGGTGGAATGACATTCCATATAGATGGAGTTGCATGCATGAAGTTATAGACAGGTAAAATAGTAGATAGAGTCCACAAAAAACCTGATATTAGTACAATCAAAAGAGAAGTGGACAGTGATGAGAAGAGGAGTCTGAAGTTGTGGAGGGTTTTATGTGGTTTTTGCCCTGCCTGGTCAACCTTGGCAGGAGTATCTCTTAAGACCTGATAGAGGAGTGGAAAATAAGTTGGGATCAAAAGGGCGATTTCCACAGCGTAACCTCTGGCAGATTTGTTTAAAAAGAACAAATTAGAGCAATATAGAGGTAGGAAGTATAATGCTTTTCAACTGTCTGCAAGCCTCCTCTCTTATCACCCAAGAGTAATTGAAATTAGAGTACAGAATATAAAGGCTTGGACTCGGGGCAAGAGACAGGTAAAATATGCTGGCTTTGATTCTAATAGGGCCAAAAGGACAATAGTTGCTGCCCTGGGAGCTGGCCCTTGTCTTGAGAATGAGGTGGGTTTGCAATCTGATAGCGTCATATAAAAGGCCATCTGTCCTGTACCCTAGGATGAAGGCCTTGGATGCCTCTCCTTTCAGCTCCCAGATGGTAGCACAATGCATTCATGCAAGGGTAACTTCCTGGGTCATTTGCTTATTCCCAAATTTGCAGATAGGAAAATGATTTTGCATGATGGTTTTGTGAATTGTGGGTTTGCTCTTCGTCTCTTCATGTCACAACTTAACCATCTTGGCAGCATTTCTTAAGTACTTAAGAAATCTACAAGTACTTAAGAAACAAATCTACAAATGTATTTTTTTCTGATTTGTTCACAGTTTAAGATAAAAGTCATTGATGAATTTGACAATCCCGTATACCTTACAATTATCCAAAACTTGGATTTTTCTGGCCAACACATCATCCTTTTCCTTAGGTTGCTGTACTTTTTATTTCCATTACCAGGAGCAACACATGACATTTTTCCCCCGATCATTTTTCCCAGAGTTAAAATGTGTGTGTGCCTTCTCAAAAGTGATCCCTATACGACCGTGGGTGGAGAGGCAATGCTGCCACATGTAATGTAGGTTGAGGCAGTGGATGGGCACCAGCCAGGCTTGTCTCTACCTATAGCTCAGTCCCCACACCAACCAGGCAGCCATGCTGTTCAAATTAAACATCATCAAATTAAAAGTTACTGCACAGTGTGGACCTTTGAGGTCACGTAGGAATAGTTGAAGGGACAGCTAATAAATCAGAGATTCTGACATGCTTGGCTTTGAGTGGAAAGTGGCAGTTAGGATGCATGTGGCTGGAAATACAGACAGCAGCACACCAGCTTAATCAAATAAATCTCCTTAAGCCCAATGAGCAACCTTATTGAATTTATCATTAACTATATTTAAACACAATCAATCTTAAACTCCCACTTTCCAAACTTGTGCTTTGGAAGAAAAAAAAAAAAAAAAAAGGAGAGAGTAAAACTCGTTTTGCCAAAGGGTACTTTCATGAGACACAGGGAAGCCAAAACAAGAGGCCCAATTTTAATTGAATTATAGACTGTGTAATTATTTAACCTGTACCAGCTGGTCTCAAGAAGCTACCAGATTCCTTAGAGACCTTGTACTTGGCCAGAAACATAAGGTACCTTATTAGTAACAAAAAATAATGCCTTCTGTACCTGCGTCACCTCCCACTGCCCAAAGAACATAATGTTGAAGGAAAATACCCTTCAAGTTAATTTTTGATTTAAGAAGCAGTCCATCCCTCTCTCTGAGTATGTGAGTGGGTTCGCTCAAGCACCTGTGACTCTGAGGTATGACTAACACAAACAGGATGTTGTGGATTCACACAGGTAAGAGTAATTAGTCCTTTGAGATTTTATTTCTCACCTGGATATTTAATTTGTTTGTGATATGAAATTGGCAAGCTGACAATAGCTACCACCTCCCCGCTCTCTACCATTTTCCCTCCCTCTACCTTGCTGTCCCAGTACCCTGTGGGAAGCACTGGGGTGGCAAGGGTCCCTATGTAGGTGCTATGCTTCATCTATCAGCATCAAGCTAACTGAAGTACCTTTGTAACTACACATGCATCCTAATTACACAGTCCTGACTTCTAATGCCAGAAGAATCCTAATGAGTTTCCCATGATTATTTTTCTTTTAGATGAAATGTTTTTTCTCAGTACCCCCGGAAATTTTGCAAAAAGTGAAGTAACTCATAATATGTTTTGATTTACAGAAAAACATGTTTCGTAAAGGTAAAACAGAGCAAAATATCTTTAGGAAGCTCTATTTTATGATTGGCTCTAAAATATGATTGACAGTCTTAAAGAGTTCTTCCTTTTGTTTTATATTTTAAAGTATATTTTATTGATTATATTATAGTTGTCTCAATATTTTTCCCCTCTGCCCCACTCTGCCAGGTATCCCCACTTCCCTCCAGCAGTCCCCTACTCCCCCTCCCTCTCCTTAGTTCATGTCCATGAGTTGTGCATATAAATTCTTTGGCTTTTCCATTTACTATAGTATTCTTAGCATCCCTCTATTTTGTATCTACCAGTTATGCTTCTTAATCCCTGCACCTTTTACCCTCTTCTCCCCTTCACCGTTCCAATTGATAATCCTCCAAATGATCTCTGTGTCTATGATTCTGTTCCTGTTCTGGTTGTTTTCTTTGTTTGTTTGTTTAGGTTCAGTTGTTGATAGTTGTCAGTTTGTTGTCATTTTGTTCAAAGTTTTAATCTTTTTTTTTTTTAATAAGCCCTCTTAATATTCATGTAATAATCATTTGATGATGATGAACTCCTTTAGTTTTATGTTGTCTAGGAAGCACTTTATCTGCCCTTTCATTCTAAATGATAGCTTTGCTGGCTCAAGTAATCTAGGTTGTAGGTCCTTGTTTTTCATCGCTTTGAAAACTTTTTGCCTGCAAAGTTTCTCTTGAGAAATCAGCTGATAGTCTTATAAATACTCCTTTGTAGGTAACTATCTGCTTTTCTCTTGCTACTTTTAAGATTTTCTGTTTATCTTTAACTTTTGACATTTTAGTTATGGTGTGTCTTAATGTGGTCTTCTTTGGATCCACCTTGTTTGGGACTCTGCTTCCTGGACTTGTATGTTTATTTCCTTTGCCAAATTTGGGGAGTTTTCCTTCATTATTTTTTCATCTAAGTTTTCAATTTCTTGCTCTTCCCCTTCTTTTTCTAGCATCAGTATGATTCAAGTGTTGGTACTTTTTGAGATGTCCCAGAGTCTTCCTATATTTTCCTCATTTTTTTGAATTCTTATTTCTTCTTTATGCTCAGGTTAAATGTTTATTTCTCCCTTATGTTCCTAATTGTTGATTTGAATCACAGCTTTCTTCCCTTCACTGTTGGTTCCCTGTGGGTTTTTTCAATTTCACTTTGTATAACCTTCATTTCTTCCTCTATGTTGTTGCCATACTGAATGAGTTATCTGAGCATTCTGATCACCAGTGTTTTGAACTCTGCATTTGATATCTTGGCTGTCTATGTTTCATTTAGTTCTTTTTCTGGGGGTTTGTTCTGTTCTTTTATTTGGGCCATATTTCTTTGTCTCCTCAATCTGGCAGCCTTTCTGTGTTTGTTTCTGCATGTTAGGTAGAGCTGCTTTGATGCCCTGTCTTAGCATACCTGTTAAGTTGTATGGAATGGAGCCTTAGGTATTTGCCAGGGAGGGGTAACCCACTTCATTATGGTTCTGTGGTAGGGGGTTGTTGGAGAGGGGACAATGCCACTGTCTGGCTTCTTGCAGTTTGCCTGGCACTTGCCCCATTTCCAGTCACTTCATTCACTTCCCATATGCAACTGTTTCCCTTCCAGCTGTTTGCCCTGGTGTTGAATGCCAGAGTGGGTGGGTTTACATACATTCTAAGTCCATGCAGGCCCTTTAAATAAACTCTCTTGAGAAACCAGTTGTTTCTTCCACTGCCCCAATTCCCATTGGTTTTTTACAGCCAGAAGTTATGGGGCTTTATCTTCCTGGCACTGGAATTGGGCTGTTGTGGTCTGGCCTGGGGCTGGGATCACTCGCTCCCAAAATATCCCTCCTGACTTTTATCTACCACACATGAAGGTGGGCCTGTCAGTGCGACCACCACCTCTGTCTCCTCCATACCACACCACTTCTCCTCACCGCTCCAAGTCTCTTCCCCTCCTACCTGTCTGAATGAATGTGGCTTCTTTAAATCTTTGGTTTTTGGACTTCCATACAGTTCTATTTTCTGGCAGTTTTCTGGGTGTTACTTGTTTTGAGATTAGTTGTAATTCTTGTGGTTGTGTTAAGAGGTGAAACTTGTCTACCTACACCACTGTCTTGACTGAAAGTCCTTGTTTTGTTTTAAAACACCCTTCTCTAAAGATTGATTGGCACCCAGTGTAGTTCTCGTAAATCATAGCTATTGATTTTACATTTGTTTTAAGACTTCTAATTTTGTGTCCCCTTATGTTATAATTTGTTGTCCTGATAGCCAGCCCCTGAGTTGGTGCTACAACTGAAACTGCAAGGTGATTTCTTTCAATTCAGTCTAATATATATGTGAAACAGATGAGCTTTCAAGCACAGAGCTCCCTCTTCTCCCATTTTATAATATTACCTTGGTAAAATCTGTGAACAGTGGCAACATTAGGGATATTTGTCATCTGCACAGATATGGCACCTGCCCACCCTGGGTGCTGCAGGAAGCTAGCTGTTTCTATTTCTGGATTTCTTCAGAGATTTGCTCTCAGGCTTCTGAGTGCAAATATAATATCCATCTTCTGAAAATTTGCAAGGTCAGGGCATTCTTCCACCTCCCACTGGTGGCAGAAGTGATGGGAGATAGAATACACTGCACCTTGTTTGCTAAAGAAGGGCCATCCATCCTTCTTTTTAATCTGCATCTGCTTAGATGCTAATAGGTAGAGTTTGGGATGCTCTGAGATCACCATGCAGCCCATTTTGGGTAAAATTAGCTAGAATTTCTGGACACACATGTTGTACTCAAGTATCACTTCTTAAGTTTTGATTTTGCTGGCCAATTTGAGTGAATGTCATGGTCTCATTCTAACTTGTTATCTTATACTCTTTCTTTTCTGGTTTCCCATTCAGTACTCAGTCACATCCCTCAAGACCATCCCAGAACTGTGCCGAAAATGTGATTCGCAAAACGAAGACAGATCAGGTAGGTTTTGCTTCTTACATCTCCTCCTCATCCTGACTTCTAGAGCACGGAAGCTGCTTCCCCTCACATTGTTTGCTCCTGCTTTCTGTTTTCCTTTATGGCTTCTCCACTCACCCCCCACGCTCAACAAACAGATGTTAGGTCATCCTCCAAAGGCTAACAGGACAGGGAGGCCCTAATGAGGACATAGCTGTATACAAATAAATGTAGGCGATCATCTCGACAGCCCAAACCACAGTATATGCAGCAGTTTACTGAAAACCCAAGAAACCATTGGTGACAAAACATAATGATGCGGGCGCCAATGAAAAAAATGTTGGATGCATTTGCTACCCATATGGTAAGGCTAGGTTGGGGGATGGTGCTTGGCCAAAGTCTGAAACCCTGTCAGGGATGTGACATGATAGACTCTGCAATAAGGCATTCTGTAACTGTTAAGATTAAAGCGAAGCTTTGGAGTTTAATAGTGTAAACTGAACAGAGAATTATGGCATATAGATGAAAACCAGCTGGTTGACCTTTTCTCTTTGCTTACCCCACCACCCCTGACAAAAAAAGAAAGTACACTCAGGTTTGTTTTGCTCTCTCTTAATCAAATTAACTTTCCTTCTTTTCTCTCTCTCTGATGGGCAAAAATAAAATTGGAAAAGGATATTGATGGAATGATACCATGGCATCAATGAAATGGTATTTATTGTTTTCCCAAGCAATTACTTTAAGGCATCAATCACCATTACCCTTGCCAAGCTGGCCCTCCTCTGATAGTAACTAGAATCCTGGGAACTATAGGCGATGAAAGGCTTAAAATACAAGGGAGGATCCCCCCAAAAACAGAATTATCTTCTGGAGGTCAGGCCTCTTGTAGTACAGGCTTCCCTGGCTAGGAGAACCCATCCGTATCAGTCTACCAGCTACCCCTGTTATACGGGCTGCATTTGGCTTCAGTAAATTTTTTTGAAGATTTTTTTCTACACATTTGCCCATTTCATGATGGGTGATTTATGAGTGCACCTGCCCACACCATGCTGCATGTTCAGCAGCTTTAACCAAAAACAGCATGACCCCCCCATACCCCACCCTTGCTATTCACCTGATCCTGCCCCAAGAGACCTTTTCTTTTTTTGTTTCCCTGGATGAAAACAGTTCTCAAAGGGAAATGTTTTGCCAATAGCATTTGCCAATGTAAGAGGTGAAACAAAAACAGCAGAAGCACTATTAAAAAGGCATCAAAATTGAAGAGTTTTGAGCAGTGGAAAAACATCTCAATAGTTATATTGCATCAAATGGAGAGAACTTTGAAGGTGACTATAGCTTATACATGTAAGAATAAATACACAGATATTTTATAAATCCAGGTTTCTTTAAGTCCACACTCTAATCCTAGAATAACATGTATCATGCTTCAAAATAAACAGATGGTTCTTCCCTAGGCAGCCAATAGAATTCAAGTCTTTGTCATTGAAAGAACTTGTACAAAGATTATTTACTTTTTTCCTGAACTGTTTTTGGTTTGGGTTTTTATTTTACATTTTGCTTAGACAAGATGGAAAATTATTAGTCTTTCTAGGTGCGTGTTTGTGTGTGTGTGTGTGCATGTGTGTGTGAAAGTAATGCTTAATATTTGAATTAGAAACATTATACAAGATTGTTTTAGGTTCAAGTAAAGGTTTTCATTTACTTTCAAGTCTTAAAAAATATTTTTCATTGGAAACATATTCAAGTTCTGTCACATTTCACAGAAGCTTCGGCCACACAGCCTATCTGTGGGTTCCAAGCTGAACCTCTGACTGCAGTGGGCAGGCCGCAAGCCTCAGGGAACCTGGGTTCAAGTTCACCTTCAGCCATTTATCAGCTGTATGATCCTGAACCTATGACTCATTTATCCATAAAATAAAAAATCAATAAGTTCTGCCAATGTTATCAGACTATTATTAGGATAAAAATAGGTAATGTCTGAAGGCACTTTGTGGATACAGTATTTTCTTTTTTCATTAATTGGAGTGGCAGAATAAGGGAGAAAAAATGATAGCAAATACTTTAGCATTGCTTAATGTGTAAGCTAGGTATGGTCGTAAGCACTTTACTAACATTAGCTCAATGGGTCATAAAATTCCTGTGAGCTAAAGCACTAAGATGTTAGTATTATATAGATGGGCCAACTGACACACAGAACTGAGAAATCAAATTTCTTGCCCAGAGGGACACAGTAATGAAGTTCCTGAGCTGGTGTTCAAAGAGCAGAAAGTGAGCCTCTAGGCTGTCTGTTCCCTGATCCATTTGGTATACCCACCTCTCAAATAGCTGGACTTAGTGGGGCTGAGTGACATTAAATTAATTTTAGGGTATTATCTATTACCTTTTTAAAACTTTAAAAATCAGGATTTTCCCTCATCCATTAAGTGGTGGCTTTTTCTCTGTTAAATAACTCTTCTTGCTTACCAAGTTAAGTGACTTACCTGAAGAGTTTAAAAATAATTTTTCCTGGGATTCCTTCATTCCTTTTTCTCCAGGTGTGACTTCCTGCCACTTCCACAATAAGTGGTGTTAGACATTTCTTCTCTGGTTAAGAAGGAGGCCAGTTTCAAATTCAGAAGCTTTAAAACGTCACCCAAAGCAAAGACCATGTACTCAAGGTAGTCAGCAACAGACCAGATAGGAAATGGATAGAAGTGGAAAAAGAATCTCAGTGTGAACTCATGTACAATCCAATTTGAAAGGCCATTTTGAGGCTGGTAAACCACTTTTTAAAAAGTAATTAATTAAATTTATTGTTGTATTACAATTGTTTCATTTTTCCCCCCTGGTAAACCACTTTATAATAGAGTAAGAATGGTCCTAGAAAATGAAGCATGTGAAAATATCCATCCCAATCTCCCCATAGCACTGTGTAGAATTATCTGTGGGATCCTGTGAAAGAAATCTCAACATAGTAAAGTTTGCACAACTAGCTTCAGAAAGAACTGAGACATCCTTGATTAGTTCTGTGGGCATCCAAATGTGGGAACACCACTAGCCCTTAGGTTTTCTTGTGTCCAACCCCTCAGAGAAGTCTGCTCTAGGAGTGCTTGAAAATTCCCATCTTTATGGTGATTTTTCTAACCAATGGCAGCAGAAAGCACACTGGCTTATGAGAAGAGTCCACATCTTTCTTTCATGTGGGGCACCCTCTGGGGAAAGTCCCCCAAATCTTCTATCCCTTGAGTATATTCCACCAGATAAAGGCTTTTCCCTCTCCTTTCTAAAGTTTGTTGAGTACTTTCTACTTTGTGTAGGCTGTCCAAGGTTAATGCTTATCCCTGTATTAACAAGTTTTGAGCAGATATTCTTGGATCCATTTGTTCTTTATGCATTCCTTCAACACATAATCATTGAGTGCTCTCTGTCCTCAGCACTGAGAACACAATCAGAGCAAGACATAGACAAGGCCCCCATCCTCACAGGGCTTATGTTTTAAGGGAAAACAGACAAAAGGCAAGCAAATAAGTAAGCCAGATCATTTCAGAGAGTTTTAAGAGGTGACTAAAGCCTCTGTGATAGAGTAACTCGTCAGAGTTGGGGAGGGGTAGGGGCTTTGAGGGGTCAGGCAGTGTTGGAAGGCCCAGCCACATGAGCACTAGTGAAGAGTGCTGAAGGCAGAAGAACTAGCCGGTGCAAAGTTGCTGAGCCAGGAATGAGCATGTGTGAGGGAGAAAGAAAAAGCAGTGTAGCTGCACCGTGGTGATCACGTGAGGACAAGGTCAGGGTCAGGCTCTACAGGGCCCCGTCCATCATGTATACAGAGTTCAGATTTATGTCAAGTGCCATGAAGAGCACTGCCAGCAGGAATCCAATTTTCTGAAATCCTATTACCTAGAGAGAAGCCTCAGCATATAGAATCATAACTCTCAGGAGAAGAAGGAACCCTAAAGTCATCTATTCTGAAAAAGAGTAAGTGAGATTGCAAATAATAAAGCAAATGGGTAAAATGTTGACAACCAATGAGTGTAGATAAAAGTATACAATGTTCTCTGTACTATTTTTATTTTTCCAACTCTTCCATAAATTTATTTACAAATAAAAAGTTTTTTAAAAGGCAAAAGAAAATATCATGTAATACAGAGTTCATCAGCTCTCTGAAGGTGATCCTCATTCTTTTTCCATGGGGCCATGCAGCCTATGCTTCACCACCTCATTGACACGGAGCTCACAGCCTCATGTTCATTTTATTTTTACTACAACTAATCATTTATCAGAGTGGCATTGGTTAATAGAATGATATACAGGTTTCAAGTGTACATCTCTGTGATACATCATTTGTATATGTCATTGTGTGTTTACTACCCAACGGTAAAGGGAATCAAATAGATGGTGACAGTAGGTTAATATTTTGTTCAAAAATCAACATCTCTGAAAGTTTCACCTCTTAACTGTGGTTCTTCCTTTGGGATGATGGATAAGGATAATCCCTCCTGGGTGGAGGTGCTGCTAAGTGTTTAGAGATTATAATCATTCTCAGACTTGTATTCCTGGGGTTCAAATTTCCCTCCACAGTTTTGAATGTATCCTGTTCCAATTTATCAGCATCCCATAAACTAGATGCCCCCCAAACTGAAACTGAGGTTTCTCCATGTATGCTCTGATCATGACTTATCCATGTATGCTATGATCATGACCTATCCTCCCCACAGATCAGCTCCCAGGACACACCATCCACCTTTTCTGCCTTCCCAAATGGGCTACAAAGACAACACTCGTGCCAGTCCTTTTCATCTGTTTGTCAAGTGTTTCAAGAGGAGCAGGGGTGTCCATGAGCCCTGGTAGGGGTCCTTGGAAGCCTCTCTGTGAGACATATACCCCAGGACTCACTCCACTTCTTCCCCTGATGCTGGGCCAGATCCATGGTGGGATTTGATGAAGGCGAGTGGCAGTGTCCACCTTTCACTAGCTCACTAACGACCATGAGTCTTCCTTGGAAGTGCCCTCCCTTTAGCCAAAGGCTTTGATGTCACAGAAATTTATCCTCACAGAAATGTGTTCAGTTGCTCTCCATTGACTATACTACACTACTAATTTTGTGAGAAATGAAGTTTTGAAGAGAATTGTGAAAGTGGAGATATCTCAAGACAGTGGGAGGGAGATGAAGAACTAGGAGTCAGAAAACTGAGAATAAATTTTGCCTGTCCTTGTAGCTGCACAGGTTTTATTGGGGGTCCCCAGGTATTTCTTAGGGATGTAGTGTACTGGGCATGTGCCAGGTCCTCTGTAAAGAGCTTATCTGTCTTCAAAATAATTCTCTGAGAGGGCACCTATTATGCCTATTTTATTGATGTGGAAACTGAGGCTTGTGGAAGGCAACTAGTTTGGCCATAGCAAGTGTATTTGAAACCTTGTGTGCTGACTCCAGAGCCACCAAAAAGTTGAGCCAATTGAGTAATTTTGGTGCAAGGAACCTTGTGTGGTCAGTAGTGTGGGGCAGGAATTAGCAGCATGGAAGTTGCATGGGAAAAAAATTTATACCTCTAAAAGAAAGTGGTTTGTGAAATGTGCATATGTATTCTCTGTTTAATCCGTGCTACTCGCATAGGAAGAGGACAACATGAGATAGTGTGTTAACTGTGCCCTACGATTTTCCCCAATGAGGACTAATACGTTATGTTGACATATGGTATTCAAATCAAGCACATTAAAGTACATTGAATTTGAGTTTTTAAAAATTAAGTAGACATTCAAATGCACATTTGTTTCAATTCACGATGCTTTAAATGTCCTGTGATTCTTCAAAATATGTGTCTGCCGAGCTCATTAGTGAAGTTTTACACTGAGGTTACAAAATTCAGTTATGTAATAGTAATAAATGGCCTTGGGATGTGTTTGAGAATAGATTCTGGAAGACAATACCTAAATTACCCATCACCAGAAGATAATGAGAAAAGAAATACAATACTTTTAAAATTTGGTATCTGGTAAAAGTCACTTTGGATACATATTTAAAAGCATTGCAAATTTGCTGTATTTTTAGTCCCTGCAAACTCTAAATTCTTAAAAATATAGTGTTTTTTAAGATTTCCATGGATTTCAACCAGCATCAAAGAAGTTGACATAAAATTTATCCTTTTGAAGCTGCTGTGACATAGATGATGATGCTAAGTATATAAACTTCCTGTTCTCAATTTTATTAACTTTAATAACTAATAGCATGAAAAGGAAGGTTGGCATGGCAGTTTAAATTAAAAATCCTGCTGATTGATTGATTTGGAAAAAGATATAATATAAAACAGACTCCAAAGAATAGGGAAATACTTTTTCTAAGATCCAATCAAGAACATAAACACTTCAATCTAATACAATAAAGAACATAACATTTATGACAAAACTCTCAATTTACTTAACTGTAGTACAAAGTTACATTACAGTAAAACATGTCGATGAGCATGTTAGTCAAATAATTATTTGATTTGTCTTGAAAAAAATATGCAAGTGATATAATTCATTATAAGAAATGGAAAGTAAAAACTACAATTAATCCTACCACCAAAACAAAATTACTGTATTTCTTTCGAGTATTATTTTTCTGGAAGCATTGTTTTTGGATGGTTGCAATCATAGTGTAAGGACAGTTTTGTCTACTGCCGTTTTCTGTTGTTAGAGGATGTGCATGGCTGTCATTTTGAATGAACCACAGAACTTATATGTGTGGGTAGAGCTGCCCTCCCTGGCCAAAGGGAGAGACCACGTCTGCCTTTTCATCATTAACACTATTTACGCTTGTAGGAGAAAGAGTAGATGTCATTATGGGACAAGATGGGAGCAAAGGGTCATAAAAATTTTTTATTAATTATAATTAAACTCTGGTAATATCAAAAATAGTCAAAGGGGCTGGATATAGCAGAGCTTAAATACATTACATCTTTGTGCCTTTCTCTCTTTACTTGAACATTTCTTCTCTTTACTTAACCATAGCTTTAAGCACCACTCCTCCCTGATTTTCTAAAAAGTTAACACCATTGAAGAACTAAGGAAGTCAGGAATGAGACAATGTGAGAGAGAGCGAAAGTTTAGCGGAAAGAACTCACAGGTTCCTCTTCCATGTTTTATTTTTATTGGACTCTAAGAAACATGTTCCACCCTTAAAGCAGGTATATCTCTTGGTAGAAATAAGTTCAAGGAAATCCGCGGTAAGGAAGGATGAGAAACAGAAAGTACAGAGACAATCATTTAGATCAGGAGGGAAAGAAATGAAGCACAGGGACAAGGAAAAAGTGTCTTATACCTTGCTGAGGCCTTATAGTGGCTTCCTTCCCAGAAGCCTAAGTCCCGTCCTAGGGAGAAGTCATTTCCAGGCCTATCTGCCCAGTTCAAGGCTGAAGTGTGAGCACATGACAGTGGGGTGGGGGGAGGGGGTTTGTTACTAGTTTGGGAGCCTTATAGCATCTCTGACAGCGCCTCACTTGTTGGTGAAAGCATATCTTTTTTCTGTTGTTTCCTAGTATTAACTGGGTTCTGTTTCCCATTTTTAATGATCCCTGTTTGGGCCACTTACCTCTTTTGCCCTGACTCTGACTCTTCCTATTAAACAAAAAAGTCATCAAAGAAACTAAAGTCATAAAAGAGAATCCTAGAATCTCATAGTTGAGGAATCATCTGAGAAAGTCAAGTGTCTTGACTTTCACAGAAGCGCGGGCCCTGCTGTGGCAATTGATCGCCCCCTTAAGCCCTTGCATCTCGCAGTGTGGTCCAGGCCCAGGCCCAGGCCCAGGGCCAGCATTATCACCTGGGAGCTGGTGAGCAATGCAGAATCCCAAGCCTTGCCCCAGGCTCCAGAATCAGAATCTGTCTGTTAACAAGCTCTCTAGGTGGTTCATTTATACATACTCAACTTGGAGAAGCACTGGCTTAGGTCGTCTTGCTGCTGCTCCATTGTCCATGGTAAGACATGGGAATCTTTTCTAAAATGCACATCTGATCATGCCACTCCATGCTCCAAAGCAGGCAATGGTTTCCCAAAAGGGCTCTTAAAATACAGTGGGAAATACCCTTATGTGTCCTTCAAGGCCCTGATTGATCTCCTGGGTCAGCAAGTTTCCTCGCATGCCACTCTCCCCTTACTTTCTGCCTGCCAGGCACATCCAGGAATCTCCTTCAGTCCTCCAGATGTTCTTTCCACTTCTCCTTTCACCTCCCAGTTAACCGCCTCAGTGCCCCTTGACCTTATTCCCCAGACCACCACTCTCCAACAGGAATCTAATGCAAGCCATTTATATAACTATTCTAACAGTTACATTAAAAAAATATAAACTGATGAGGTTAATTCAATAATATCTTTTATTTAACCCTAGAAGTCAAAACTTAACATTTTGACATGTACTAATAGTGACAGGTGTCTTAATGGCTTCTATTTTGGACAATGCAAGGCCTAGATTATATCTCTATCCCCTCCCCACAAATTTGTATTATTTCCCAGCTCTATACTTTTCTTATTGAAATACCTATGTTTTTAAAATTATTAATAAATGTGGACATACCTTCTTTTCATTTAGTTTAACACCTTGATCTGTCTCCCCTTTTAGCTACACTGTCATTGTTTTTCTCTCTATGGAGCCATTGTCCTCATCATACAAGCCCCATCTAATGATTTCCTATCTTAAATAACAAGCAAAACAGTACCCTTTCTAGTGACTTGCACCCTGATTCTCTGACACTGCCTCTCCCCCTGCCCCCACCCCCTGATTTATAGCCAATCTGCTTTGAAAAGACAAGGGGACCCCCATCTCTAGTCTTCCAACACCTTTGCGCCGTATTTGCAGCATGACTTGCATCTCTCCCAGAATGGTCACTGCTTCCGTGTTGTTAAGTCCATTGATGCTAATATTCTCATCTGTCTTGGCCTCTTCACAGTATCTGAGACATGGCTATGCCTTTCTGGAAACATTCTCCCATCTTGGGTTTGTGATACCACCTGTCTCCTCATTTTCCTTCTAATCCTCTGACTTCTTCTTAGTCTCCTTTGCAACTCCTTCTCCACTTAACCTATAAATATCTAAGTGGGACTTGAGTAGTCAACAGGACTCTGTCTCCTCTGTCTTTGCGTTACTAGCTCATTATTCTCACAGCTTCAGATACCACCTACATGCTGCTGCTGCTCACCTCCTTTTTAACGGCTCACTCAGTACCTACAGGATTTGCCTTGTGGAATTCAGAGGAGGAAGTCTTGACTTTCCCTCCTCAGCATGTTTCTCCTCATATGCCCCCTCTGGAAAGGCACTCAATTTATTGGCATGTCCATTCACTGGCTGAAGCCAGAATTCTCCCTCTCCAACTCAGCATCAGTCTGTATACCAGGTCCTGAGATGTCTGTGCTCAAAGGAACTCCACATCTGTTTACTTTCTTTCATCCCAACGGCACCAGCTTACCCATGCCACCTTTCTGTTTCATCCGGGTTAATGGCCATGAACTCGTCTCACTTCTCTCTTCACCACCAGTCCTTGCCCACTGCCTGTTTCCCAGAGAGTAGGCAGAAGGATATATTTTATAATGTAAAGCAGGTCATTTCACTCCTCTGTGAAATCCCCCAAGGAGACCATGTTTCAGTTAAAATATAAATCAAACTCTGTTGTGGCCCATAAAACCCCCCAAACGAGCTGGCCCCTGACCACCTCCCCCAGCTTCACCTTCGATCCCATTCAGCCAGGCTCACATTGCTCCAGATAGAACAACTTTGGAACCAGCCAGCTTTGGAACCAGCCAGTGTCTCTCTTGCTTTAGCCATTTGAAAATGGGCTTCCTTTCACCCAGATCTCCACAGAATTACCTTTCCCCTTGTATGTGTTTCCCACTCTGTTTGTTTCTGCCTTTAGGACAGGGAGTATGCCAATTTCATTCATAGCACTTCTAGAACAACGTGCTGCACAGAAGGCCTTCAACAAATGTTTGTTGATTGAATAAACCCTATAAAAGTATCTTAGTCTGCCAAGTGAACACTTCTGAACAAGGTGTATTGTATTCTTGCCTTTCTAGCTAACATTAGAAAGAGATTGCCACCTTGAACAATTGAACAGTTGAAGTTGGTAGCAGTTTAAAGAACACATTCTCAGTGCCAAGATGACTCGAAACTTAGGCTGATGCGCTTGAGTTAAACAAAGCTGGAAAATTCTTCCACTTAATTGTTGTTGAGCAAAATTGTTATTTAAAACCATTTTCCTAACTTTGCTCCCACACAGAAGCTTCATGGTCAGTGGCTGCCAAAATCTAGGCAAGAGAGCACCATTTGGGATTTAGGTAAAAATGAATCCGAAATGAGTACAACCAGGTTTGGCCACTGGCTTCTGACATCTCATTGCCTACACTTGACCTGAATAGAGACAATGGGAATTGCATGCTTTGGAAATAATTTTCATTTTTGTTACAGTGGCCCTGCAGTGTTATGCTACATGTGGGAGTCAGGGAGCCTCAGTCCTGGTTGAGAAGTTGGTGTGCTGTGTAATTTTCCACATAACACTATATGAGAACTACTCATCCATTCTCCAGGTCTTATAAAATGCTCTAAGAAAATCACATACCTGTACCCCAGAAACATAGCTTTACAGAAATGAATTGCATTAGCAATTCTAAAGTATGAAATGGAGGAAATGTTCAAATTCCAGTTAAGAAATACCACTTTGAGGAACTGCATGTTATCTATTTTTCCTTGATTACGCTGGTGTCCGGGAAGTGCAAACTGAATAAACTGCCATCAGGAGACGGAGGTAGAGTGGCTCCGTTATGCCTTTACCCGAGACAAGCCTCTGTCCATGTTGGCATTGCTCAGCTGCACCTGCCCGACCCCTGTGCAACCTGTAACTGAACGCTCCTGCCTAGGCAGGAGGCACTGGGCCTGCCAAGAGAAAAAGCAGGCAGCCGCCGGCAGGTGCTGGCTCTTCTTCCTGGTTCTCTTCCCCTGGAGCTAGTTCTTAAAGTGCATCTTGCTCAGAATGGGACCAGGTTTCACAGACTTACCACTTGGTTTCTCATAGAAAATAGAATTCGTTTAACTTTCAGGGGGAAAAAAAAAGTAGAACACTCTTGTACTTAAGAGCTATACAACACCCCACACACACACACACTTTCTTTCTCTTCTTGAGTCCTAAAACAGCATTGCTAATGTGGATGCATAACTCTACAGTCATATGTAAAAGAAACAGGTATTGCAGGAGCCCACCAGTGGAGATGGGGAGCAGAAGGCCAGGGATTTCCAGTACTCTCCCTGTCGGGCCTGCCCCCCAACACACACACTGCTCTCCATCCGCTTCTTTGTCTTTGACGTTAGAGCAACACTGTAAAACATCGCCACCTTCAGTTAAAACTGACCAACTGAGCTTGCTAACATTTCCAGAAAACACACTGAGCAAGCCCTCCTGTTTCTGTGCTTCTCTGCTCCATGTTTCTTGATGTGGATCTCTTTCTTCAATTCAGTGCTAGGAGAGAAGGGGAAAGAAAGGAGGGAAGGAACCTAGAGTGAATATAAGACTTAATCCACTTAAGAGGTTTTGCTAATGTCAAAGAGAAGGTCGGCATACTTTTTAGATGACAAAATAACTCTTAAACCATGTACTTTCTCAGACCCACCAATTGTGATTTGATGTGAACTGTACTTTTGAAGTCCAGTGGTTTAAAAGCTGTCAAATACTGCATCTGATTTTATGATAGAACATGCCTTTTTGGAGAAGTATCATTTCTATCCAGAGTAGTAGGGTTTTGAGTATGTCTATTAATATTCACAGACCAAAATAAATGGGTGCAGACGGGGTGCAAAATTAAGTGAGCTGGTCTCCACAGTTCTGGAAATAATGAAACGTGAATCTGACACAACAGCTGCTTGACATCAGCAACCACTTACAAGTCAGGAAATTTAGAACCAAATCATGAATCTTTTCCAGTAGTATTTTAAGGTCTTATTGTGAATAAATCATCGATTGGTATTTTTATAAGTACAGTACTCAAGTCCTCCGTACTTCCCCTATACCCTCACAATACTCGCAGCAAGGGGTCTGTGGCATCAATGAAAGGGATGAGCAAGCAACTCTGTGGAACATTCCAGACACATGCGTCCCTCACATACATTCATTATTCCCAGCATTATGGCCTGAGCGCAATTCTCCAAATGCAGAGTGAACGCAACCCTTTCTTGGATCAGGTTCCAGTCTGAGGCAACACAAGAGCCTCCAGCAGGCAGTCCTCACTCAGACTCCATACCCTCATCCTGGCGTCAGGAGATCCTGTAAGTCACCTGTCACCACTTTTTCCAGAGCCTGAGGTGTTTGCAATAAGCAGGCTCACTAGAGATTTCAGTTTACATTGGGTTAAGGAAACGTGTAACTCTAGCGTCGGCACCCCTCACCTTTCATCATGGCCTTCCCTTGGGTGTAAAATTGGAAGGAAATGGAATGTTGGAGAACTTAAAAGCTATGTCCTTGAAGGTGCCTAGGTTTCCAGTAGCTAGAGATATGGAGTGTATTGTTATATACATTTAAGGCAATTACAGTTAAAACTAACCATTTTGTTTCATGGAACATAGAATTCATTTCATCTTTTAACAATCAACTATAAGAATACATTATTTTGTCCCAAAGGCATATCCCTTTTCTCTCCCTTCTTGATGTCTGAAGTTCATATTTTCGGATATAGAATGTATAATTCCATATTTGGAAGTAAAGTAAATAAGTCTTTTGGGAGCCAGCATTGACGTTAAGTCGAGAAAATTAGATCCACCATTGCAATAGCAAACTGTACATTATCTTCCTAAGAAAATACTAATTTATCAGTCCCAGGAGCCAAAGAATTGTTCTGTGTCAGCATCGGCTTAGCCTCATAATTATAAATTTGTAAGGATCTGCTGAAAGACATGGATCCAGAAGAATTATAGTGTTTCATAGTGAATCACTCAGACTAAGGAACCCTGTTATTTGTAGACATTCCACACTGTCACAGAAATTTAGAGGTGAGTCAGGTCATGTCATCTAACCCCTTTACTTTACAGATGAAGAAATTGAGACTTAGTACTTGTAGGAAATAAATGAAAATGTTTAAATGTGCAGTGTATCTTCTAAAGGTTGGAACATCTTCAGTAGCTCGCTAAACTGTCTTTGAAATAGTCAACACAGTTAGTGTGGCCAGAATGTGGCCAAAGTGCCTCACTGTGACCAGACCCCTATTTATTTACTATACTTAGCATCCTTAGTCTAGCATATTCCTTTTTCTCCTCCCTCCTTCCCTCTGTCTTTTCTTCTTTCCTTTTCCCCCTCTCTCCTCCATTTATCCATTTATTCACTAAAAGATTTGGCCACCGAGCTCCAATATCTGTGAGATGCGGTGCTAGACAGAGGGCTGGTAATAAACACAAGTTTACAAGTAATCTTTGACCTTGAGGAGCTATCAAGAGAGAATGTGAGACAAATGCAGAAATAAATCGTTGCAAGAACTTCAGAAATGCCCACATCTATGCGTGGCTAAATAGTATCAGGACATGAGAAACAAGGAGGAACAAAGCCCTGGGAGAGTCAGAGGAAGTGCACCAAAGAGGTCAGGTGAGTCTGTATTGCTGGCAGGGAAGGCAGCAGGGGATTTTGTAGGAGAGGGGGGATTTGCCCAAAGTCAGGAGCAATGGAAAAAGGACATATTTTATCCAGAAAGTATGAGTTTAGTAATGGAAGGGCAGGGAAGAATAGTCATGTGGGAATGAAGTGTGCTGAGATGAGAAGATAAATTAGGAAATAAATCAAAAAATTGTTACACACCATGCTAAAGAACTTAGCTGCCATCCTGAAAGTTTGGGTTTCCCAAACCTTAGTAATTCAAGTATTTTTCCATAATGTGTGTTATACCCAGTATCTACTTACTTCTGTTATTTTTCCCTTACCTGTGTACCACTTGTACTATTATGTATTTAACATGTTTCTGAAGTAATTTTTAAACAGTTGGTTTTAAAACAAACTTTACGTCAGTGTTGTAAATAGAAAGCCAATGGCACTTGCAATAATTTTTAAGTCTTTGTTAAAATGAAGGTGATGAAAATAAAATATTTCCGTTAACGCTTTACCCATGAAAATTTCTGAACCTATGGCCTACAGTCTCATTATTCCAAAGGGAGATTATAAATCTTGGAGGGGAGTTAAATTTATTGTAACATCAAATTCAGACTCCTAAAATCAGTTAAGAGGAAGAGAGTTGACAGGTATATAAGTCCGTCAGAGTCTCAGTCAGGGGTGCTGAGCACTGTCCCATGCAGAGTATGCAGTTGTGTGCCGCCTTAGCTACTGCATGGAGGAATGCTGTTTGGGGCAGTGCGGGTCCACCTGAGGTTTTTGAGCTAAAACATAGCAAAGTCAGGCCTACCCCAAGAAGGATAACTCAGAACTAGAAAGAAAGACCAAAAAAGTAGGTAGGACCTTGTCCCTGCTGTAAGGGGATTTCAGTGTAGTCCCAGGATAAAAGGAGGGAGAAAGGGGATTTGGGAAAGACTTCAGATCAGACCACAGCAGGACTTGGTTCCCGAGGGAAGGGGGATAGGGATCAAGGGAAGAGAAGGGTGAGCCATGCCTTAGAGATTGATTGCTTGTGAGACTGTGTAAGCAGTCATGTGATCCAGGCCAGGCTTACCAGGAATAAGAGAGGGATAAGACCCCTAAATCAGAACATCCTGCCTGCTACAAATACTTGCAGTTCCTAGGCTCACAGTAAATGCTTGTTGAATAAATGGCAAAGTGGGCAATTGGAAATATCTTGCTGATGATCAGAGACATTCCAAATACCAGTAGATTGGAAGAGATCATTATGGCCTATAAATCAGTCTCAAATACACTTCCACTTACCTACTGACCATTTTAGAAAATTTGTGACATAATCAGCAGACAGATTTAAGGCAAATTCGATGTGTTTGCTTTTGTGAGATGTTAAAAATGAATCCATTCAACCAAAAGTCATTAAGGACCTAATTATGTAAGGCAGTTTTCTGGGTGCTTTGAGGGATAGAGAGATAAATTAGACACAGATTCTATTCTCACAGAGCTTATAGAGATCTAATAAGACTACAGATAAGTTTTTCAGGGATTTAAAGTTTGTTAATATGTAAAATATTTATTCATGATTTTCAGAAAACGAATTTGGCCTCAAAATCTTCCTAGTAACCACAATTAGTCTGAAGTTTGTTTCCATGCATGGTATGAAATTTATTATGGGGTTAGGGTAGAGCAACAGTATGAGTGAAATTTCTTATAGAAATAGAAGTGAAAATCTTGCCAGTTATTAATACCCCTTTCTCTTGTGTTGTGCTTCAAGTATCCATTTGTGCATCTTAGGAGAAATAAACTAATTTAGTTTTATCTTTTCCACTTAGTATAAAATTGTCCTCCTTAGGTAAGTATATCACATAGTAATATATTAGAGTATTCTCATGAAAACCTATTAAATAATCCATCTCTCACGACTACGATTTTTTCCCCTCAGTAGTTAAGACACAGATGAGAAAGCATAGATTTCTCTTTCAGCCTAACAAGAGTCATACATTTGAATAAGGGGAAGGACAACAAGCATAATGTTGACACCCATTCTTCAGTTTCTAGACCTTTCTGTGGAAAGAAGTGTTTTTATAAGACTCAGGCAGAATTCATTTCCATACAGTGTTCCTAATGGCTCCTGTCAGAACATAACAGCTGGGAAACATATGGTATCCATTTCCCTGTATCACTTGGAAAAAATTTCACATGTAAATAAAGCCAACATAAAAGAGTAGCCCTTTGAACCCACGACCTTATACATACAATACATAGATATATTGGTACAATGCACTCGTTGTCTTGGCCCACTAAGTTCTGTGCCTTTAAAAATTCTTTATTATGTTTTGAGATGCACACTTTCAAGACACACCAAAGAAATGAAGGTAATTTTTAAAAAGCAAACAACATATCTAATAATAAGTATGTACCTCAGAAATGTAAAGTGAGATGTATATGTATCTCACTATATTTAAAGCTTTTCAGAAAATTGATGGATAAAAGTAAAGACATATTTACACATTATAAACTCTATGTCCATTATCTCTTTTAAATAAGTAAGTAAGTAACCATGTGTTCTTGAAAGGAAGAGAACCTTTCAAGTTCACTTGAAAAAAGTTCATTTTGCCTGGCAGAAATTTCTGGCAGACATTAAGTTGTTTCATAGCTTTACATTTTTAGGAAGAAAAGGACATATAAAGGACAGAAAAACTTTTAAATTTATAAGGGACCAAGTAGAATTAGCCTTTGCCTTTTGCATATTTACATTTCATACATAACTTCAGAAAAACTAGCTCATATTGTTAATTATCACTCCTCTGAGTTTATTAACAGAACTTTTTTTCCCCTATGAAATTCAGCTGTAAATCCCTCAGATGGATGCACTTTGGGCATTTCAAAAGAGTTTTAATGTGCTGCACAAAGTGAGATTCAAAGTTAAATACTAGCATTTGTTAATTGTCTGCTCTGCGCCAACTGCTGTGTACAACTAAGGATCAGGGCCAACAAGAGGGAAGGGAAGCAGCAGCCTCAGAGCATCTAGATACCTTCCTTCCCTTCTGGAACATTCCTAGGTATTAACCTGTCCCTACTGAACAAACCTCCCCACGCACCTTATAATATCCTCCTCCTAGATTCTAAAATGCCAGAGCTGGAAGGGCCTCAGAGGAAGACTGCTTAGTGCAGGGGCTCTGCCACTCCTTGCAAAATTGAGGTCCATTTGGGAGAGAGAACCCACCGGCAGTTATATGGATTTGGGGTCAGAACATTCACTCTCACCTCCTTAGTTCAGCTCCAGAACTTCTCTGTATCCTGTTAGAACACATCCTGGCTGGAGGAAGAATGACCAGTGGTCTACATTTGGGAAAAATTAAATAACTTGTATTCCACTTTCACCCCCCAAATCAGTGGTAGCTAGGGACTCTTGTGGAAATGACAGGCCTAAGTATGTATACCCCTGTCTCTCTTACTGTGCCCAAAAGCAAAGAACAGACACAGAAACATACTTGGGGATTACAACCTTCTAAGCTGCCATTGTTCCAGAAAAGGATAGGTAGGTGAGATGTCCCCGGCTGGAGGGCATGTCCTGAAATCTCACCCCTTTAATGGGGGGATGGTGTGAACTAAGTGAAAGGGGAGCAGGAATCCATAAGTTGCTGGCCTGCATGTGCCCTGGAGTGCGCGGACATCTGTCATCTGGTCGGAGGAGTGTGCCAGAGAGGAAGCAGTATCCTCATGGCCAAGGAGACTGGTGCTGCTCCACCATCCTGCACCGAGGGAAGGACAAGGGTGGCCTTTCATAAGCTGCTAACTAGGAGAGGTGGTGGTTCTTGCCTTTCACCTCTAGATGTGTTGCCATTTTGCATAAATTTATGCTCCATCTCAACCAGACCTTCAAATGCATGTGTACCTAAGCTTTGAACAGAATGAGAAAAAAATACTAGCCTACCTACCTTACCCAGCCTTTGCAGTGTCCTTCTCCTCCTGTTTCTTTCCAGCTTTCTGAACAACGAAGGGCAGTGCTGAATCTTAAAGAGCTTGTTCCATTGTGAGGTATCAGTGCATCCTGTAGCTGTGTCATATGCCAGAAAGCACTGTGAAATGTCCCTCATAAATGTCTTACTGGGATGCTCCAAGGATGGAGTAAACTCAACTTCGGCTTATCTCCCATGGTCAACTCCTGATGACTTTGTTCCTTTCTGTTCTTTCCCTAATCTGACATATCACCTAGTGACTCACCCAGTCAGTCATAATCTCTTTGCCCAACATTAAACAATTTATTCATTCTTTTTGTGGGACTCCTTGAGCTTCAGGGGTGTACATGTGTGTGCATGTGTGCATGTGTGGGAATGTGTGCACATCCATCCATCCTCTCCCTAAATTACATTGGAAGTTCATTTAACACAGAGGATCCTGTCCTTCAATTCTGCTTTTCAGGGTGGTGACAAGTATCCAAATATTTGCCAGGCAGGTGGAACTATTAAGGGAATAAACCTAAGTATCTGTCTGTATTTGTCTTTAGCTGTCCACTTGCACCATTACTTTTTTTACAATTAACTCAGAACCGATATATCGTAACTTTCTTTTAACTTTAACTGTTTTCCAGTGTTAAGTGTGAACTGTTTGTTTTATCATACACATTCTAAGTGATCCCTTAACACAGGGGCTTACTTTGAGCATAACTTGAGTGGACCATCTCTGCCTGCATTGCCAAAATATTTTTAGTGTTTCCATTTAATAGTCTCCTCTTTTAATTTATTTTACAACAGTTTCTAGCACTAGCTGGAATTGCGGTGTCTCAACTCTTATTACAAACGCACAAAAGCCCACAGGAATCGCTGATGTGTACAGTAAGTTCCGCCCAGTGAAGCGCGTTTCCCCTCTGAAACATCAGCCGGAGACTCTGGACAACAATGAAAGTGATGACCAGAAGAACCAGAAGACAGAATACCAGAAAGGAGGTGAGGCTGACCCAGGCCCCCAAGGTGAAGAGCTCAGCCCTGGAGACAGAGAGGGAGGCCCCCAAAGTAAGATCCCTGAGCCTAGCACGTTGCTTGGCGAACTGGAACATTATGACCTCGACATGGATGAGATTCTGGATGTGCCTTACATTAAATCCAGCCAACAGCTTGCCTCTTTTACCAAGGTGACTTCAGAAAAAAGGATTTTGGGTTTATGCACAACCATCAATGGCCTTTCTAGCAAAGGCTGCCCCACTGGAAATGCTGAGAATTCACCATCCAACATGACACCATTTTGCGTTCTTTCTCCTGTGAAGAGCCCTCACTTGAGAAAAGCATCTTCTGTCCTTCGCGACCATCCAAAGCTCCCCACTGAAGAGTCCGAGAGCTCGCCGCCCCTGGTTAAATGTGGGTCTGCCCAGGAGCCTGAAAACCAGGGCAAGGACTTCCTGAACAAGACCTTCGCTGATGCCCGAAAGGTTGAGAAGCCGGTGCCAGACTGCCAGCTCAGGGCCTTCCACCAGCAGGCCTCAGCAACAGAGCCCAAACTAGAAGAGCAGATTGGTGGCATGAACTGGACCAGCTCCCAAGGCTCAGAAGAAAGGAGTGAGTATCTGAAAAAAGTGAAAAGCATCTTGAACATCGTGAAAGAAGGACAAATATCTCTCCTGGTAAGTATGATCTAATTCAGCGTACACCTGAGTACTTGAGAGACTTTAGTTATCAGCTCCATTCGTTAGTAGCAGAATGATGATACATTCGTTCCTCTTCTTGTTTAGTCTTTATTGATGACTTCAGTTTGGTGATTTGATTTTTGGCTTTTAAAATAAAAAGTTAGGAGGTTAAGGCAGGGAAAAATGACCAGGGGGGGGGTGTTATTTCACTTTAACTTTGCATGATTTCAACTGGAATAAGAACACTTAATCTAAAACAAAAGCAAAAAACAGGATACCCCAGCACTTTCTTTAACTTGAATCTTAATGTCTTTCTCCTTGCTTTGCTAGTGGTTTCCAATGCTCTCACTCAGTTATTTTGTGGGGATGTAAGTTTCTTGCTGAAGGTGGACCTGTCAGATACATGAACAGAGGGTCTTCTGTTTTGTCCTGATTATTATTACGAAGACTTGGACCAGGACATTTGAAAGCATTTGCAGCTAGATGCTTACCCTGGAGCTTGATTGCCCTCTGACCCGCACGGCGTTTTTTACTAGTTCCCGCTCTGCCTGTCTAGGGAGCATGAAGAAGCTTTTCTAAAGACTCTAAACAGAGTAACATGATGTGAGAAAAGCCTGTTCTGCTTAGGCTCGGAGAGCTGAACTGAAATCACACTCCATCTGCCTGCATTGTTCTTTTCTGGCTTCCAGACTTGGACCAAACAGTAGCAAGCCTGGGCTAATACTATGCTGTTAATTAAAGTCTCATTCAGGAAAATCATCACATCTTGGCAGCATGGTTCTACTTAGGGTAAAGCCATGCATAGATAAGTACAGTGTGTTTGCTCTATTGTCACAAATCTTATTCTTGTAATAGGATGGTATGAGTGAATAATTTTATTAAATAAAATAATGACTTTTTTCTCCTGAAAATGTCTTTTCCATTTCTCTTGGCTCTTCTTCTCTATTTGATTCATTTCTTTTTTCTTGCCATGTTTTTTTGTTTCCCAAAGAATAACACCTTTCAATTTACCAAACAATCTTTATCAATCAGTTTATACTCAGGGGATGAACTTCACCAGAGGTGAGAAAACCAAAGGCAGGTGGCCTCCCGTCCCCCAGAAGTATGTTTGGGAAGGCTCCCATGGGAGCAGTCATTGGAGCTGTCACCATGGAGCTTGCAGTTTAAGCCAGTTCTCCATGGTTCAAGGCAAAGCAGATGGTTGAGACTAGTGGTACATTCTTTCAACAAACCTACAATGGGAACATAACACACCCTGGTCCTCAGAACTTGGCGGTGGAGTGAAGGAGACAGGGAACCTGCCAGTTACTGTAAATGCCATCACAGCTATTTACAAGCAGCTAGGAGCCTCCCCAAGCTTGCCGACTTACCCCTGACACCATTTCTCACATGAAAATAAGCGCCCTTGAGCTTTTATATTCTAAAACATAATATAACAAAAAAATGTAATGGAAATTCTTTAGAATGAGCAGCAAGGAATTCTGATGTCATAGATCTCGAAGGCTGTGAACAGAGCTTCGGGAAGGTCATCTTTTCTTTCCAGCTCCCAGAGTAAAACCCCAGAGTGCCTCACTGGGATGTAGTAACTTGAGTTTTTCTAATCTTGCTATCCTTACAGCCACACCTCGCTGCTGACAACCTAGACAAAATTCACGATGAAAGTGGAAACAACCTCTTACACATTGCCGCGTCGCAGGGCCACGCGGAGTGTCTGCAGCACCTCACTTCTTTGATGGGGGAAGATTGCCTCAATGAGCGAAATGCCGAGAAGTTGACCCCAGCGGGTCTAGCCATCAAGGTGAGTGGTTGGGGGCTGGACCCCCACCGCTAAATGTTTCATTTTTATGTTTTAAGATTCCTTCCAAGTGCTGGGATGGAGAGAGAAAAGTGATATACCAAGCAAATAGCAAATGAACATGTTATATTTTCGAGATGAATCATTTCAGTCATTAACTGCTTTGAGATTTTGAGCCGGCATTCCAGTTTATTCACCAATGAGGGAAAGCTTCATATTGGCCAGTAAAGAGCACAGGAAATGATCCATTGTGATGCTAAGAACTTTTGCTATTCATGGACACTGCCATTTAGACTGTTAACCACACCTGGATCTATCGGAGGCTGTTTCGTTTTTTCCTAATGTGAGTATAATAAGCAAGATAAATGAGGGTGTGGTGTATTTTAAGGGATGATAGCCCTCAGGAGAATTTCAAATATTTTGAAATGGGCTGCTCATGTATCACATCTGAAGTTTACATGCCTTCAGGATCAGAAGTTGTTTAGAATATCAGCTCCGAGTTTGAGTTTAGCTCTTGCAAAGCACAGTGTACTCTCTGTCAAAAATAGGCAAATTAATCCAGACTGCATTAGAGTTAAAATCTAGAAACTTTGATACAGGAAAACATGGTCTTTTATTAGCACTGCATTGAGAACCTCTGTGAAATATATAACACATCACTAGAAAGTGAGCTATTAAACTAAAATTACTTTTATGGCCTTTGGCAAATAAATGTGGAATTCAGTCACATTTATTAAGTAGCTAGAAATGAAGTTTAGGGAAATATAACACAGCTTGTGCTCTTGCATATGTACTTTACACAATAATGTGCTCCAAAAGATGGATAATCATAATTTCTATTAATGGAATTATATTGAAATTTATTAGGGGAATTTGCTAGTTAAATCCACTTTGAATTTACTAAAGAACATACAACATTTGAAAAGCACACAATTGCTATCTTACCTCTAACGTGTCTTTTATGCAAATCAGAATTTTTATGTCTTTAGTTACCATTCATTAAAGTTTTATATATTGAAAATTGTTTCCTATTTTATATAGTTTCACTCCATGATGAGGTATTATTTCAAAGCTAGTGTAAAATAATCTTTTTGATAGAATGACAAATCCATGATCCCCATGGATATCATTTTACTTTAGTTATATTAGATTGAGCTGACCTGTAGGCAGCCGTCAAGAAGAAAGCAAAATCAAATGTGACCTCAAGCTTCAGCATAGTTGAATTCAACAATATTACCAAGTCCACTGGATATTACGTTAGGTGATGGTAATAAATGATACAAAATCCTTTTTCTTAAGGAATTGACAGCCTAGTGAATAACCCAGGTAAGGTATCAGTAATTCAAGTACAGATGGCAAATTCAAGATCTAGTCCTATATCTAGAGTTGGGTCTAGTCATCAGTGGGCATGTGCCAGCAATGAATAAAATATTCTTGCAATGCCAATGAATATTGACATCAAAACACTAAACGTTTTATTATTTATAAAGTGTAACTTATAATGTATAGTTTTCCTGACTAATAATAGATTATTGGATATATTCTAGCTACCTAGTTAGACAAAGAAATTATTTTTTCTTAATTTACATGCCTTAGTCCTGTTTTTGGTAGAGCAAGAAACTTTAGAGTAGGAAGGGGAAGGTATGTAAGAAACTTGGTGGTCATTAAGCCACCAAGTTATCAACTCATTTCGTGGTGTGAATATCAAGTGTTGCTCATTCTTTTTTTTTTAAGATGTAATTTATTATTTTTTAGAAAGAGGGGAAGGGAGAAAGGCAGAGAGGAAGAGAGACATCAATTTATGGTTGACTTTCACCTGCCTCCAGTCATGGACCTGGCTGGAGACATGGCTTGCAACCTGGTTATGTTGCCCAAGCTGGGAATCGAACCAGCAACCTTTGGGTTTACAAGCCAGCACCTTATCCACTGTGCCACCAACCAGGGCTAAGTGTTACCATTCTTGAACTCCTCCAGTTAACATAGTATTGCCATCACATGTTCAACATGCAAAATTTAGTACTTTTGTTTGTTTGTTTTAATGAAGAACACATACAAACCCATAAGACTCAAAAGCTTTTACAGATTTGGAGTCCCAGGCTTTTCGTGTTTTACTTCTGGATCATGATTTGAGAAATGGAAGTGTTCCTCTGTGCCTTCCTTTATCATAGATTTTACAAAAGTTGTAAATACAAATACTTTGTAACAACTGCCACCCCCTTTAGAAATCTGTCCTGATGCATGTCCTGCTTTAGTCTACTCAGTATATTTGGATGGACACTAATGCAGAGAAAGTCCTAACAAGTCATCATTTTTGATTTTAGGACCTTTTTCTGAACACCCATAACTGGCTGGTGGTGTTTCACCTCATTAAGCACTTCTCTGAGAGCCCTGTTGTTAGTAAAGACAAACAGACTTGGTACACATGAGCAGAAGTTGCTCAGAGAATATGACATAGCTGACAGGGAGAAGACTCAGAGATAAGGTATCAAATAAAAAGATTACCTGAGAAAAAGGAGGTTTGAAGTTATACCAAGCCTTAACACATCTCTCTCCCACTCTTAAACTCCTTACATGAAACAGTAAATTCTTACTGGTTATACGCAGACATTATTGAATGTTTTCTGGGAGACTCAACACTAGGAACCAAAGGAGTTCAGAGCATTACCAAGTGCTCTTTGGAAAGAAAGATGTCTATAAGGTGAAAGCACTGTGTTTTCTAAAATGGGGTTAGAAGTGCTCGCTGGTGGCTCAGTGGAAAGGTGCCAGACTACGAACGCAAAGGTCGCTGGTTCGATTCCCAGTCAGAGCACATAACCAGGTTGCAAGCCAGGTCTCCAGCCAGGGCCTTGGCTGGAGGCAGGTAAAAGAGAACCATACATTGGTGCTTCTCTCCCTTTCTTCCTCCCTCCTTGCCCTTCTCTCTAAAAGTAATGAATAAATTTTTTCTAAATAATAAAATGGGGTTAGAACAAGAAATTAATTTTAAGAGCTGAACAGGGTAAGAAAGAAATAACCTTAAGTTCTTTTTCTCATTCAGTCTTTCTGATTAAGCTCAAAGAGAGAATGTTGGGCTGATGAGAAAAACGACTTCAAACACAACCTACTGACATTCCTTTTTAACTTCAGTGAGTGACCCTGGGCTTAGAGACTTCAGCAGGCAAAAATATCCCACTAGAAATTAATAATTTTTTTGTTGTTTTCTTGGTTATTTCTATTTATGGCAAGTGATACTACTTTTAAACTCATAATAATGATATATTTCTTCTTGCCTTTGTAGCAGCATTTTACTCATTTAAATATTGCCTTCTTAAATAACTATACCTAATCGACATGTATCAAAGCATTCCATCCAATAACAGCAGATTCTTCTTAGGTGCACATGGAACATTTTCCAGAATAGGCCATATGTTAGGCCATAAAACAGGTCTCAATAAATTTAAAATGATTGAAATCATACAAAGTGTGTTCTGCGACCATAATGAGTACAATTAGGAATTAATCACAGAAGGAAATGAGGGATATTTACAAGTATATGAATTAACTCACTCTAAAGTAACCATTGTATCAAATAAGAAATTACAAGGGAAATTGAAAAATATTTGGAGATGAATGAAAATGCAATATAACCAACATTTAAAGGTGCAGCTAAAGCAGTGCTCAGTGGGAAATTTATAGCTATTTATGTCTGTGTTAAAAAAGAAGAAGAAGCTGAAGAAGAAGGATAAAGATCTCAAATCAATAGCCTACCTAACCTTCTACCTTAGGAAACTAGAAAAAGAATAGCAAACTAAATTCAAAGCAAGTAGAAGGAAGGAAATAAAAAATTCAACTGGAAAAAAATGAAATAGAGAATAGAAATACAATCAAGTCAACAAAGCCAAATTTAGTTCTATGAAAAGGCCAACAAATAATAAATCTTTAGTTAGAGCAAGAAAAAGGAACTCAACTTATTAAAATCAGAAATGTTATCTCATATTTCTGAGTTCTGTATAAATACCTTTCTATAAACTGTCTTGCCTAGTAGATACTCAATATGGTTCTCATTCTTTCATGCAGAGGGAATGAAGCATGCTCATTTTTTAAATTCTATAGGAGACTTTTGGCATGTTTGAATTGTGCAATTTGAGGAAAATCTACAATGAAAAATTTATATGCAAGAGGAGGGTAGGTGGGGCATAGGGGGCTCACAAAGGAGAGTGCAGTGTCGGTGGTAATAACCAGAGCACAGCTACCACCCAGAGCCTGAAAGGACAGGGGGGAACCTGGATGGAAGACTGGCTGACTTTTGACCTTTGACTGGTAGAGGGACTCAGACAGCCAATGCCAACCCCATAAAGTAGTAGGTGAAAGCCAGGATCAGAGGGAACTCAAACTCACTCTCCTTTCCTGGTCTCCTATCACTACTCTCCATAGTCCAACCCAGCCAGAAGCCAGGGGCCCAGGGAGCCAACCCACACAGATCAGCCTCCCCTGGCAGCAAAGAGGGTGGGAAGGGGAGGAACTAGATCTGAAGGAGACACCAGGAAGCTGTTCAATAAACACCTGGTTATGCTAGCTATTCCAGATGGAGAGAATAGATTGCATATGTATAGTTGTGAGTTAACTACTTGAAACTCCACAGATGTAAATGAAGAACGAGCAGATTACCTCCTCTGGCCTTGTTTTTAGAGTAGACTTCCTTGACTTCATGCCCACAGTAGCTGTTTTCTTCTGTGCTAAGGTCCCATGGTCTGCAAACCAGGAAGGCAGCTGAAGGTCTCGTTTGTCTCATAGAGTGATGGGGAGTGTCTTAAGGTGTAAGGGGAGTGTCTGATAGTATAAGGTAACAAGGACCGTATGCTTAGTGAGCTGACATGCTTCATCTCATTTGAGCTCCACAATAAGTTTATGAGGTAGTTACTACTCACCCTGCTGTTTCACAGAGGAGAAAATTGAGCATCAGAGAGATGAAGTAGCTTGATCAAGGTCTTGTAACTAAGTGGTCAGTTAAGAATTAAAATCCATTCCAAAGTGTGGGTCTTAATCACTAGGTTGTATATGTCACAACTGCCTTCCTAGACTGCACAGTATGGGGTCCCAGCATAGTAGAAAAGGGCTATTGTGGGCCCAGAGTCAGGGAAGGCTTCAGGGAAGGTAGCTTTGGAATCGGTATCACAGGATTAGGTTCTCTCTTTATGCTGGAATCCTAACACTTCAACTTTTCAAAGGAAAAATGTTATTGTAAAAGTCAATAAATAAACAAATTGTAATATATTTGTGCAATAGAATAATTCTCCACAATAAAAAAGAATAAACCATTTTTAAAAGATTTTTATTTATTTTTAGAGAGAAAGGGAAAGGGAGGGAGACAGAGAGAAGTATCAATTGGTAGTCTCTTGCACACCCCCAACCAGGCACCTGGCCTGCAACCCTGCATGTTTCCTGACTGGGAATCAAACCAGTGTCCCTTTGGTGCTTAGCCCACTGAGCCTCACCAGCCAAGGTGGAATAAACTATTAATATAAGCAGTAACTTGGATGAACCTCTAAGGCACTATGCTGAATGAAGGAAGCCAGATGCAAAAGAGTGCATAATCCATTTTATGGTGATAGAAATCATATCAGTGGTCACCTGGGGTAAAGGTAACAGGAATGAGAGCAAAAAGCTTAACAGAAGTTTTTGTGTTTGTGTGTATGTGTGTGTGTGTGTGTGTGTGTGTGTGTGTGTGGTGATGGGGGGGGTGATAGAAATCTTCTATATCTTGATTAGAGTTATAGTTACAAATGAGTATATATGTATCAAAATTCATCAAACTGAATATTTTAAAAGGGTGTATTTTATAATATGTATATTATACCTCAATATAGAGATTTTAAAATAACTGATTAAAATTATGAAAATATACCTAGTTAAATTTTAACAGTTGATTTAGAGTCAGAACCACATATCAGAAACATCATAGGTGATATGCCTGTATTTTAAATAAATTAAGCCTGATTTTTTATAAAAAGGTAGAATTCATGTGATTTTGTCCCTCGGTAAAGTTACCATCTATGAGCTACTTTTCAAACATGGATTACCTTGAATTTCTTTTTTCTTTTCTCTTTTTTCTAAAATCTAGAATGGTCAATTAGAGTGTGTGCGCTGGATGGTGAGTGAAACAGAAGCCATTGCAGAACTGAGTTGTTCTAAGGATTTTCCAAGCCTTATTCACTACGCAGGTTGCTTTGGCCAGGTATGAAGAATTTTTAATTATATTTATAAGCAATCATATCCATTGTAGTATTTTTAATGAAAAAAAAAAAAAGGTTATAAGACCATCTAAGTATCCCATAATCAGATATTAGATAAGTAATGAAGCTACAGCCATGTGATAAAACTTTATAGGAAAGTGTGCATTATATAATATTTAAGTTAAAATATATGATCCAAAACTGTTCCTGTAATTTGGTATCAAATTTTTACTTTAGAGAGAAACAGGAAATAAGACTAAAAAAAAAAAACAAAACACAACACAACAACAACTGTGTCACAATATGTTTAAGTAGTTTATCACTTAGAATGGAATTACAAATGGCTTTTCTTTTCTTCCCTGTATTTTTCAGTAATATCCAAATTTTCTACAATAAACACATTTAACTTCTGTCAAAAATAAAAATGCTATATTCTTGAACCCAAAATTAAGAAGAAAATATTTAGTAAGACATTAATCAAGGATGTCTCCCTTTATTAAAGATGGGCAATCATGTTAACTAGAAGAGTCTCAGTTACAACCAAATTCTACAGAAGGAAATCCTAGTGTGAGTAATTAACATACACAGATCACTATCTGGTATATGAAGGGAAAAATCATCACTAACTCCCTTGGAGGGAATTAATATAAATTATCTTTTAAAAAAAGTTGTAACTACAAAATGCCAGTCACAGTCTTTAAAAAATAAAGTCAGCACTCTATTAAAATAGCTTCAATTATATTTGTTTGTGGCAAAGAAAATTGCTTCTCATGCATATAACTGTATCCCCTTTGGATTCATAAACTTTCCCTAGTGGCAGTAAATTGTGGTGTTGTCAACAAGAGATTATGCTTTTTCAAGCATGAGACTCTCAAGTTTAAAAAATTGACTTGAATATTACTGGTCTTTTTTAGTGGCGTCATACTAGGTGATGGTTTATTTTGTGCCATTGTAACTTCAATTAATATATATTATGTACTGTCTCCTCTATGTACTAGGCATCATGCCATTAGAATTTGTGTATATTATCTACTTATTTCTTAAAACAACCCTGTTAGATCATCTTGTTTTTACCTCCATTTTATAGATGAGACTGGAGAAAGTTAAGTCACTTGCATGGGGTCTGATGGCTAGTACGAGCAAAACTGGATCCCAAGTCCTCTGATTTCGGGACTAGATTTTGTTTTGTCTCCATCCGTGCAGAAAATTTGTATAATGTGCCCACAGTGGCATTGATATAGGTGCAGAAATCTTTTGTTTACAATTTTATCTAACAATACATTATGGTATATGGAATATGTTATACAGTTTATTGAAGCAGTGAGTACCTGTACTAAATTTATGAAATAGAGGAAATAGCAGGAAGAACATACAAAATTTGTAAAAGCCACTATCTTTGAAATGATTACTCCAATTTTTGTATGTGTCTTATACAGCCATGATATCCTACAAACAATAGTAATAGTTAATAAGCATTTGCTAAGGATGTTCCTTTTTATACTGTAAAGGACAGAATAAGGTTTTTAAATGACCAACATAATTAAATCCCTGCTAATCTTTATAAATTGTTTTCAGCATAAAACAGAATTTAATTTATCCTCGAATTGTCAGAAAAATTGTTTCACATCCCTGATTTGATTTGCTTATATAAAAGTTAACAAGGAACTTTGATAATAGTGCAAAGGCAGCCTGCATTTTTGGTGGAGTTTGCCAAAAAAAAGGAGGGAAGGATTGTGTTGCTGTTCTGAAACTCAAAGTAAATAACTGGGCATCCGGCACTCTTTGTCTTGGGAAATGTTGCTTATATATACCAGTTTCTCCATTCAACTCTCACAGCAGGTTTCTCACAATTTGGAAGCAATTGGGACTGAACAAAAGAAAGTGACCTTTCTGGGACTGATTGGGTGATAGTGTGGGTTACTTAGCTGAACTAGAGGAAAATATGGAAATCTGCGACCTATATGAAGAACAGTGTCAGACATTTGCTTCATGCTAGTATCAATCTTCAGGTTGTTATTTCAAGCTGATAAGCATTTTTAATGACCTAAAGTGCAGCTTTGAGCAGGGCAGCCCAGCAGTGCCCTCAGGAGAGCATTCCTGCCCAAATGGAAAATGTAGAAACCCATTAGAACTGTGAATGCTGCCCAGCCATCCTACATCCGCCACAGCCACTTATGTAACAGATAACCTGCGGAGATGCTAAACTTGGAACCATTACAAGGCTAATATTTTCACAAGGAAGACTGTTATTGAACAGTTTTCTAATGGATTCAGCACATGCAGGTTTTTCTACATCAAGCAGGCACTTGAGTGCGTTCTGGTTTTGTTTCTTCAGTAAATACCTCTGAAAAGGATAGTACAGAGGAAAATTCCTCTCGGTTTTAGCTGCCCTCTGCCCCTCATATATTCTTAAAGCATGGGCTCTGTTTGACCCCCAGTTTTTGTCCTTTCTCTTGTGAAAATTACCTTTAAAGACTTCAGTACCACAGGGTAGCCAGCAGTTTTTAGTGGTGTCCTGGAATGATAGATCTTCGGGTAATAGGAATTGATTTTCCTCATCTTGACACATGAAGTCTCAGAGGATACAATTATTTCATTGCCTGATTGTACCTGGCTGAGTTGGTGCTGGGAGCGTGAGGGTGAGAGCCTCAGGGAGACTCAGCAATGCATGGGGGTGTCCGCAGAGCAGCCTGTGTTGCTGTCTGTTGACAGAGATGTTGCTAGCAAACAACTGAGACACAGGGTTGTCTCTAGTCAAGGCAGCCACCTGTGCAATGGGCTATTTTATTCAAACAGGAGGGTTCAGATGGTCTCATCCAAGCTCCCAGCACACCTCTCCCCTCACCTGCCGGGGTCACTGATTCTGTGGGCATTGTTCCTTTCCACTTCAAACCTGCCATCGTTTGGTTTTGGAGTCATTCACATGTCTTCAGTCAAGAGATTCTGCTACAAAAACAACTGCATCCTAGCAGGGAATATTTACTAAGAATACCTTTGCCCACACTGTGGTATTCGTTTTCCTTTTTGAATATTTGCTCTGAGACAGATGGGAGGCACTTTTTGAGAAAAGAAAGCTCAGCCATTCCTAGGAACGGTCATGAACAGTGATAGACATGTGGGTGAGGAGCATGCTTCTGCAGGCTGTGTTATTGTTTTTCCACAATTTACTTTGAAAAAGGGAAGTATTCCTTTGACTTGATTGCTTCACCCTGCTGGGGTAGAAATAAGTAAACAACACAGAGAGTCCTGTGATTGCAGATGAAAGCAAAATAGAGAACCGTTGACTAGCATGAGTACCCATCTGCTCTCTAAGGGCTGATCTTTGAAAAAGCATAGTTGGCGCAGACTGATGGGCAGCTTACCGTGATTTCTGCAACCCAAACGGCACAAAGGGAACATGTCCTTTAGGGAGTCCCGGGTCATGGGGCATTGAGCAGTTATGGATATTCACACCCAGAAAACAGTCATGGAAAACATCAGCTTCTAAGTCAAGATGTTTACGTTTAAATCTTAGCCCTGCCACTTACTATAGCTCAATGGCCTTGACAAATTTACTACTAAAAAGGAAAAGGTCTCCCTGGACTTAAGTTTCTCCATCTTTAAAATGTGGGTAATGGAACCTTCCTTACAGGGTTGCTCTGGGAACTAAATGAGAAAAACCACATGAAGCACTGCCCATTGTGGGTGCATAGTAGACACTAGATAAATGTTGGCCATTACAATTAGTGGATATCTTCCAAATTATTATTTTTACTGCTATCAATATTATTTAGTTTATTTCACCATAAGTAAAATATAAAAGAAACTTACCAAAGACTTATTCAGTCCTTAACCTCTTTAATCAATTCTTAGATGTACTTTTCCCCATATTTTACTATCTCTGGATTCTACATTTATCTCACAATAAATGACATTATGAAATTATCACTGGCCATTTATTTTACATTTTAACATCTCAAAACCAAAATTAATCTTACAATTGATGGCATATTAGATTTGATGATCTATAATCACAGACATAGCTGCCTCCTTCAGGACTGCAGATACATTATTTATACCAGTAATAAACCTACAGCATACTCTTCAATTACATTTTTATTAGACTTTGTTCAGAAAGCCTCATAAATTACATATATTAATTGCCTTTTTAAACAATTGCATTGCCTTTAAGAACACACAAAACAAAACATTATAACCCATTATCAAATGTGTAGAACATTCCCAGAAGACAAAACTAGTAGATGAAGGAATTTTTCAGTCAATCATGAAAGTTGAATGAATGGAGACAGCTGTGAGGGTGGATGGAAGGAATAAATGTAAGTTGGAGAGGCATTCTGTGAAAGAGAAATAATACAGAAGAGCCTCTCCATCCATGTGACTGCATCGGATACTCTCGGAAAGCAATATTTTGGGGAAAGTAAAGATCTGAAGATACATACTTCCTTTAAATATCTTCTCCCTCAGAGGGGCATGGTAGGGGATGGGTAGGTGTATGTTGGAGTACTAACAGTCTAAGAGGGAAGAGGTGGAAACCCTTGCATATATGCATGTATGATACACATATGCATTCATAAAGGCAGTCTTAGTTGGAGAAAATAGCTGTATTTGTTCTGTTCTCCTAATGAGATATTTGTTAAGTTTAACTTGTTTAAACTCTAGAACTGTGGTGATCTGCAGTGATATCAGAGCTAAAAGCAACTCTTCTCTGAAGAGTTGGACATCAAATCTGAAAGTAAATGTAAAATGTTGTTGCCAAAACTAGGGTATTCTAGCCATCTCCGTGCGCATTTCAGAAATCCTAAATGTTGGTTGTGAGAACTATTGTCTAGTCATCTAGGCCCTTTTGGTGGTCATAGCGATTTTATTTCCATGTAATAGGTCATCGGACCAGCCAATGGCATGTCATTTTATTAAACTGTCCAGTGTAGGACACAAAACTGAATTTGAGGTGCTGGACAAAGACATGTCTTATCATGAATGGTAAAGTAGTGGTTCTTCCTTTATGTAAGTCTTGCGTATTGAATTGGGTGAGATCTTTAATTCTGAGGAAGAAAGAGTTACCCATGACATCATAAGAAAAGAAGGCAGGGCATTGTAACAATATAGACGGAACCTGACTTGGAGAGCTATCAGGAGCCAAGGCAACCGTTGCTTCACACAGACCTTGTCGTGTTCTCCCACATTATCAAACCCCTACAAAGTCCAGGTGTCTAGATTCTTTCCCAGGTATCCACAAGGGGAAAATTCCTAGTCATATGCAATGCAGTATTCCATTTTCTACAACCCGCTCATTAAAAGTCAAAACAGGCCCTGGCTGGTAGCACAGTGGATAAGGCGTCGGCCTGTGAACCCAAAGGTCGCAGGTTCGATTCCCCAGCCAGGGCACATAACCAGGTTGCAAACCAGGTCTCCAGTCAGGTCTGTGGCTGGAGGCAGGTGAAACACAACCATATATTGATGTCTCTCTCCCTCTCTGCCTCTCTCCTTTCCCCTCTCTCTAAAGATAATGAAATAAAATCTTTAAAAAAAATTTTAAAAAAGTCAAAACATAGTGAAAGGACATTTTCCGTGTATGTGGAGTAAACATAGCCACTATAATATTTAATGGGGTCCAAAAAAAAATATGAAAATATGCCTGACCAGAAGGTACCTGTAAAACATTTCCAAATATCTTGAACGCCTCTGAACTTGACTTAAAAAAAAAAAAAATCTGCTTGGCTATCAAAATTCTACAGTTACCTTTTTTCAGTGTTGTGAAATAAGAGTGTTTGGGCTGGATGAGTCACTAAAGTCTGTTGCACTCTGCAGTGCTGTGATTCCATGATTCACTGTCATGGAGTCAGCGGAGTCCCGGAAAGCTTGAGGATGAACCGCTGAAGGCAGCAGGGAGCCCTTTTCATCGGCAGAGTCGCAGCAGCTGGCCCTCTTGCTTCTGTGTCTTAGCCATCGACTTCAAACCAGGTGGCATCGCCCTTTATCCTGGCCATTCTCCAGCATCTTTTCAGGTGTTAAGATCAATCACATGGTGCCATCATCTGCCTCCAAATAAAAATACCTGATTATTCTACCAAACTGGGAAAAATAAAACAAATTGTTCTTCCTTGTTCATGTGAAACATCACCTGCTCTGGTTCAAATTTCAGCTCCAGCTTTCCCCACGTTGGCCTCTGAAGAAAAGGGTTAAGCCAATGGGAAGATCCTTATCCAGATTCTAACTCCCAGCCTGACCTCTGGGCTCTGTGCCACCTCATTCCCTCTGCATGTTGAGGGTTTCACTTTCTGCAGGGTCTGTCTGCCTTTGCAGCTAACACTCACTCTGCTTTCCCTCGGTGCATTCTTGGTAGGTTGTAGGCATTGATTACATTTTTCTGTTCTTGTTTTTTAAGGGTCTTACTCCCTGCTTGCTCATGTGGAAAAAGTGTTGTGCAAATGTCAGTCTGTCCCTTATGCCCCAGATGCCTTCATCAACAGAGCCCTGCTCCCCACATGATGGGTGAAACATTGAAGGAATTGGTTGTTTTTATCCAACATTCCTTTAGCAGATTAGTTGGCATGTTCAGAAGGTGAAGGCAAATTTAATCCAGAAAAGTATAAAAGTTCATGACCAGTCCGAGCAAATAACTGGGGAAAAAAATCCTTTAAAAGGCTAAGGAGAGGAGAGGAGAGGTTCAAGGCTATTTCAAACACATGATCATCTTTTTAAATGTCAAATTCCACCCACTAAATTTCATGCTGTTGTTTTTACCACTCTCATATTTTTTTAACATTATATTTAATTTTTCTATTTTAAACCAGTGAAATCCCATCCCCCGGCTTTCTGCCTAGGCCAAACATAACATGAAAATACCACAAAAACTCAGTGAGTAAAATGCAAATGGGTTATGGTAACACACACCGATTACTCTGGGTCTTTGTTTTTGAAAGGTTGTGTTCAGAGCTTTAGGTGCCTTCCCATTAATGTGGAGGAAGAGGAAACTTTGTCTTTAAACATGACCAATACTTGGTCAGAAAAACCAAGAGAGTCCCAGTTTCATGTTGGTGAGGTTATCTTATACTTGGCAACTCAAAGCGTTACCTCTTTTTTTAAAAAATGTACTTATTTTATTGTTGCTACTAATACATATGTCCCCCATTTTCCTCCCCTCTGACCACCTCCGTCTAGCTCCCTCCTTCTCCCTTGGCCATCACCATGCTATTGCCCGTGCCCATGGCCTAGGCATATATGGTCTTTGGCTAATCTCTCCACCTTCTTTCTCCTACCTCTCCATCCACCCTCCTCTGAGATCTGTCAGTCGGTTCCACGTATCCATGTTGCCTCTTATTGCAAGACTGTTGATTGTAGAAGGTTTGGAATTAGGAATGCATAAATTAAATATTATCAGATTAAAAATAGGTGCTATCTAGATAGTTCAAGGTTTTAGAATAATATTCCTGAAGCCTGCAAACAGTATAACAAGGTAGTAAAAACAATGGCTTGGAACGAAAAGACCTGGATTCTGGTTTCCACTTTGGATTTGTCTAACTGTGACTTTGAGGAGATCCTCAGACTTGGTGCAAATCAACTTCCCTAGACTGCAGAGAGCCATGGATTTTCAGTTCATATGGCATGAGAATTTTCTCTTGATATGGTGAACATGGTTATATCTTATCTTCACAATTTGGAATTTTGTTTTCCTTTGACTTTATATTAGACTTCTCCGTGTGATATGCCATTAATTCCAATCCTCTTTGTGTTTATAGGAAAAGATCCTTCTGTGGCTTCTTCAGTTTATGCAAGAACAGGGCATCTCATTGGATGAGGTGGACCAGGATGGCAACAGTGCAGTTCACGTAGCCTCACAGCATGGCTACCTTGGGTGCATACAGGTACACAGGCCCTGCTGCTTTGAACAGAGAAATGAGTTTATCAAGTAATGAAACCAAAAAAAAAAAAAAAAAAAAAAAGGAAACTGGAAGAATGGATTCAATCAGCTTTTTCTATTGTCAATCATAAGGAATTATATTGATGTATTTGTATTTTCAAAAACCCACACAGGTATAGGCAGAGTAACCCTACAGGATTTTCCTTGAGTTTCACTGGATGTTGAAAGGAGCTATTTCTTCTCTTGGTATTACTTTAAAACCCCAAAGCTGAGGACACTAGATAATAAGTTCTCCCCAGTCTTAAAACTATAGGAAAACACTCTCAGTCTCTCAAATGGCAGATTCTTGCTACTATTAGCAGCACATTAGCATGTTTCTTCTCCAGTGAAAGACAGGACAGATTTTATTAAGAACGTTTTGAAAGAATTCTTCAGAATAAGGCTAAAGAGAGTGTACTGTAGTTTTTTCCCTTCGCTATGTTACAGGACTTGGCTTCTCAAGGGCATTCAAAAAGGCCAGAATTGACTACAGGAAGGACTCAGATATCAGTCCCCCCAGCTGTTGGGCAGACTAGCCATGGCCTTGGGTGACCAGCCAACTCCAGCCACCAGCCTCAGGTGGCTCAGCTTTCTAGCTGAGCATGCCTCCCAAGTATTACTCTAATTTGTATGTGCAATGATGTAAACATTTTGGGGGGCAGAGTCACAGGAAAGGGGAGGGAGATTCTTCCTGCCCCAAACCACATGAGCGTTATCTGGGAGGGCTGCTTAGAGAGGGTGGTTCCTATAAGAGGAGTTGGCAGCTCATCCCTCAGCCAAATGCAGAGCTGCATGGGGCTGAGCCAGACCCGGTGCTGCCATCGTAGCAGCAGAGTGCAGCAAGGGTCTTCACAAGTTTGGGGCACATGCAAATATAAAAACCAGACAGGCCTTGATACCCAGAAAGAAGGTGAAGGTGCTGAGTGACAAGCAAAGAGAAAGGCCAGCGAAAGGTGTGGGGAAGAGTAGGTAGGAGAAGAGCAACAGTGTGAGGAGAAGAAAGGTTTTGAATGGGAAAGTAGATTTAGATTTGGCCTGGAATCTAATTTATGAACAGTAATCATAATTACCAGAATCAGAGCAAGTCACACCATTCTTACCGTTGAAAATGGCCCAACATCTCTGGCCCTGTTCCCATATCTCTGGCAGGGCGGTTGACAACATGTGGCTGCAAGCCATGATTAGAGAAACTTCACCAAGTTCATACAGTTCAAATACATTATATGTATATAACAACTCTAAGAAAGCAACACTCTTTTTTGCCTTATTATGTGCTGTTTCTTTTATTGCAAACTTAATGTGCTCATGTACTTAACAGGTACTTATTGGGTTCCTACTGTGTGCCAGGTAGACTGTATCTGATAAAGAATACTGGGCAGTGAGAACCAGTTGCTCAGGAAAGTAGAGAGAGCTCAGGAAATGACATGAGAAGATATGGAAAAGCTATAAAGTAAAAGGCAAGAGATAATGATTCTTTTATAAGCAGAGAGCTCTCTAAAGTGTCAATCCACGTACAACTGCTCAATAAAGAGCTTAATTGATAGAAAATATTCCAAGTGTTCAAAAGTTTCCCCACTATTGTTGGCAAAGGATAAAACTTCTACTTTATGGCACCAAGTTGTAAAAAGAGTGATGAGAAATTGGAGAGGATAAAAAAGAGAGAAATTTCAATTATTACCAGGATCTGCAGAAAGATGAAAGGAGTAGCATTATTTTTTGTGGAAGAAAAGTAATTGCATAAAAATGAAGAACTTTGTTTTTCCATTTCACAAAACTCTCTAATATTTAATAGTTTGGAAATAAACTTCTTTATCAGCTAATAAATGACAGGAAGCCAAAGAAAACCAGCTAACATCACCAATTCTGCCAGAGATTCCAGTTATTTTTCCTTTTAACATGTGAGGAGACGCATTCTGTCCTTTCAGAACCTTCATCACTCCACTTAACACAAATGATGGTTTTGGCACTCAATACCATGAATGTGGAAACTTAGGTAATCTTGGAAGCGGGCCTGTCCGCTGGTGTGAGACAACAACAACAGGAAAAAAAAAATACAAAGAGACAGAGTAGAAGAGAGGTTGAGCAAGGTTCCTCGTGAGGTGAGAAGGGGACTGAGTTTGAAAAACATTGGAAAGAAAACTGCACAGGCTGAGTCAAGGGAGCGCTAACAGGATGTGTTTACAGAGTCTGTGGAGAGCTCAGAGAGCTCAGGGCCCCGGTGGTCTCCGTGACTCCCATGAAGTGGGTGGCAATGACTTTCTGGCAGATTGACCTTTCATGGCGAGTGATCATAAACTGGGAGGAAAATGGAGCTCCTTAATGACCTCTGAGTCTAAGTAGTCTAGGAATTTAAGTCCTGCAAGTATTACTTGTGGGAAAGATATTACCTATTACAGTGCTCTGCCATCTTGTGTTGATAGTGTCAAATACTGTCAGATTGTGGCAGCAGATTAGTTTTAGTGTTAACAGCTTTCTGTGGAATCTAATGTCATCAGAGCATAATGGGAAAGGATTTTGACTTTTAATTAATGATGTCAACCACGCTCCATCAAATCTCTCTCTCCTCTACTAGTGACACATTGGACAGATTCTGTAACTTTTTGCTTGCTTTTAACTGTTAACATGTACTCCAAACCAGTTTAAAGTCTCAGTCTTATCTCTGAATCAAAGCAATTTCATCCCCAACCCAGATTAGACTCACAGTTCAAGGGACTTGGCATGGGGAGTGAGGCATGGTTGGCTTTTTACACTCCATATTATAACTCCTGTTCTCCTCTGTCTTCTGGGCTCCAGTGTTGGGGACCAGGAGGAGGTATGGAGAGAAAGATCTATCTCTTTGCTTAACTAGGAAAGATCATGGCATTCTCCCTAAAAGGTGTCATTGCATCTTTACCATTGTAGTTTGCTGCTGATGCCCTTCCGCTGTTGACTTCGGATGGAGCTGTGGGTGGGGTCCTCAGGGGTCTCTCTGAAGCCTCCTCACTGATACCTGCTAGGAGAGTTGTGGTCCCAATCTTATGCCCTCCTTCCTCATACAGTCTTCTCCACCTGTGCCGTGTCCCAGTGCCTGTTGCTGGCACTTGTTGCTGGAGGACTCTCCCATTTCTAATGGGGTGAAAACAAGCTCCCTTGTACTATATCTGCTCCATCTATAGGACATACGGTTGCCTGGAACATGGTGGGAGTATGGCTGCTGCCCAGCCTCTGCCATATCATTTCACTCCATTCCACTCTTGATCAATGTTAGGTGTAGCAACAGATCAAGTATGCTATACAAGTAAATAGGAACAGGTAAACACAATACCACTCTCTCCTCCTTATAGACATCCCTGACTTTATGAGCCCATCCATCGAAATGGACAAAGTATTTCATCACAGATACTGCGCTGCACTCCTCATAAAGGACAAACTGTAAGGATGGCAGGAACCTCTTTTCTCCCCAGCCTCCTTCTAAATGAGACAGGCAGGGTTAGTGGTAGTAGGACTGGCCTTCTGCATCTTTGTAGGCTCCAGAGGGAGCTGTCTGAAACTGACTACTGAAAGCTCACCAGAGGCTCTTTTTTTGTATGTGATGGTACCCATTGCCCCCACCCTGTCCTATTATGGGCTCTGGTAACTGGTTTTGGAATAACAAGAAAAGTTCCATTCAACCTTCCGGTACAGTCAGGTAAAAATAAGGTTTAGAAGGAATTTCTGATTTGACACCATATCTTTGCACTTTCTGACAGACCTTGGTTGAATATGGAGCAAATGTCACCATGCAGAACCATGCCGGGGACAAGCCCTCCCAGAGTGCCGAGCGCCACGGGCACACCCTGTGCTCCCGGTACCTGGTGGTGGTGGAGACCTGCATGTCACTGGCGTCTCAGGTGGTGAAGTTAACCAAGCAGCTAAAGGAGTAAGTGCCCATTCATCCCCTGAGAACCAAGGCTGGCTCTCATCACTGAGCTTAGCTGTCAGCCCGGTGCTTTGGTGCAGGTTGGATGAGGATACCCTTGCGTTCTCATCTGCTTTTCCCCCTCTATCCCAAATCCTGACAGTCAGCATTCATACTGAAGATGCCACCTCTGAAGTAGCAAAATGATATTTAAACAAACAACAAAAATGCAAAGCAAACTTCCTAAGTAGGGAATATAAGCTATGTTGGACAAAGAACCTCTCTCTCTCTGTTCCCTCCTCGGGGCCAGACTACACAACAGGCATGGAAAAGCATACATGGGGACAGTCCTGAATTTTTGTCCTTAACATTCTAGGAAATCATAAAGCACATGAGAGAGAAAAGTCTAGGGATGGGTCAGTGTCTCAGTTTTCCTAAAAGAAAAATATATCATTGGGAAATTATAGACAGTTAACCTGGTAACCATCACAAGTAAATTACAAAAATTAATTGGATGATTCATGAATCCTCAGGACATAAAATCTTATTCAGTCAGCATCGGTGTCACTTAAAACAGTCTGTCACACCACAGTCAGTTCTTTTTCTCCATGAGATTATTAAATTGACACATTGCCTACCTAGGAAAGCATTTCGGAGAGGATATACTTGAAGAAAGGGGAACTGGAGAGTCTTTGGTGGGTTAAGAACTAAGGAGCTGACACACACCTGAGACCAAGGACAGCCCTCGGACAATAACTGGTCAAATTAGAGCTGTCACAGTAGGGGAAGAATCACTAAAAATCAGAATCCATATTTTGATGCAATGTTGACAGAATAGAATAAATCTTAAAAATTAAATTTTAAAGGAAATTATGAAATCTTTTAACTTACAAAAATACACACACACACACACACTCATACACACACATATACACATCTTTTTCTTTTTTCCATTTGAACAAAGACTTGTGCTGGGTGGAAAGCCTTAACTGATTACAAATGTCATTCACATGACCATTAGACAAAGCCTCAGACCCTCTGGCTCTTCTGAATGCTTAGAGGAACGTTCATCTCTCTATTTCTACTTTCTTGCCTTAGAGATACAAGTCTCTGCATCCCTCCACCCCATTCCCCGCCAATACATAAAATACTCTCTTTATGAGGTTGGGCTTTTAATAGAGAAAATATAAAATAATATTTAAAAAATCATAAAGTTCCCTTCAAGCATTCTTGACCCAGTTACATAAACCCCCCCTGGGGCAGGTGAGCTAAGTGGGCTTGAGGGCCTGGATGTAACTGAAGGGAAAATGCACACAAGTGTATAACTCAGTAAGTTATCTTTTCCCAGCAGACATGCTTGTATACACATCTTTTTGTGCATGTGCAGGTATTTCAAAACATAAGTTCCTAGAAAAGAAATTGCTATAACAAGAGGTATACATAATATTTGGAAGATAGATAGATAGATGTAAACTAAAATCCTTCCAACTATGCTGTACCAATGTCCACTTCCCCCAGTAGTGTAGAGACATGTCCATCAAGAAGAAATTTAAGTGATCTAATAGAATGTTTTTTCTAAAGGGTCATGCTCAGAGAAAAAATCACCAGTCTCCTCAGTCTCTATACCACAGAGTCTGAGAGCCTTTCATGAGCTATAATAGCTGTTTCATTGGTGAACTTCTCAAGGTCATGAGCTTGGCTGCTCTTTCTGTTGATGATCCTGAGATAAAATACATGTACACACTAAAAGACAAGAGTTCTTCCAGTGTGTCCAAAGCTGGATGCTGTGGAAAGTTGTAGTTAGGCCAATAGCAAGATAAAATATGAGAGGCTACATACAGATGCTCGTCCTTTACTTACCATGTGCTTCAGTGAGGTAGAAAAAACAGAAATGAACAGCCACAGCACACTTTACTCTGTGACCTCTGGGGCAGGAAGAAGAATGGAAAACATTAGTTTTGCATCCAAAATTCTGAGTGGGAGACACTCTTGAGTGCTTTTGCCCATCAGAATATCTTTACCACTTCTAGTTAATAAACATAATTACTATTTAGACATGGCAACCTTCAGCTCTCTTAGAAATCCTAATTTACAAGCCTAGGTGTTATGGTTTGAGTTGCGATCCTCCTCATAAATAAATAAATAATGTAAATAACTAGTAAAACAATGTTAGGGTCCTAAATCCCTAGTACCTCGGAGAGTGACCTTATTTGGAGACAGAGAACAGATAGACAGAGATAGACTTTTAAAAAAAGAGAGAGAGAGAAATTATACCACACAGTTTTTTTGTAACATCTCCTTTTACTTAATGAAAGTACATTTTATATAGGAAGTTTTTTCTAAAGTTTAAATAAATAAATATTCAAATATGTTAAAAGCTCCCTTTATATTGATAGAAATAATTATAAATTATTTGGTCTTATTGAGGAGCATTTAGGTTACATAGAGCTTTCCATAATATGAATAATAAATTTACATACATTTTGGATGCTTCTGATTGTATCCTTAGAAAATTTCTGCCCTGGCTGGTAGCACAGTGGATAAGGCGCCAGCCTGTGAACCCAAAGGTCTTTGGTTCAATTCCCCAGTCAGGGCATGTAACCAGGTTGCAAGCCAGGTCTCCACCCAGGTCCGTTGCCGGAGGCAGGTGAAAGGCAAACATACATTGATGTTTCTCTCCCTCTCTGCCTCTCTCCCTTCCCCTCTCTCTGAAAATAATAAATAAAATCTATAAAAAAAGAAAAGAAGGAAAAAAATTTTCTGAGCTGCAAGGGTGAAGATTATACACATTTGTGACTTTTCAATTTATTACAACTTACAAATTATCATGAAAAAAAAACGTACACCTACTAATTTACAGAGGAAGCGTGTACAGAAGCTTATTGTCTTGCTTTGTGTTTTTCAGGCAGACAGTGGAACGCGTCACACTACAGAACCAGCTCCAACAGCTTCTGGAAGCCCAGAGATCTGAAGGCAAATCACTCTTTTCTTCACCCAGGTAATGCCAGGAACATTGGTGGTCAGAGTCCTTAAGTCTCTTAAATCTCAGAGCTTTCTTTTGGACTTTATTTTAATGTCTTTTAAAAAGATGACAACAAAACACATTATATTTTTATGAACAGGAATAAAAATTAGGTATTGTAGGGAAAAGGCCCTGGCCCTCAGGTCAGGTCACCTGCCTTGATCTCTGTCTATGCCATTTCATCGTTCCAGGACTATAAACAAGCCACTTTTTCAGTCCTTTGTTTCTTCATCTATAAAATGGCAATAAGGATATGTAAGTTCATAAGATTGTTTGAAATTGGATTGAGAACATTTGTGCAAAACTGATGCGTGAATAGTAAGATAGTAGACAAATAGTGTAAAAGCATGAGACATACTGTACTTCAGTTATGATTGCTTTGAACAAACAGTAAATGATTATCTTTATTCCAACCTTACTGATTCATAACTTACCAGTAGCTCTGAAGGCCACGCCATTTCTTGTGGTCAAGTCATTTTAACCCAGTAGGAAATCATCTCATGTGTCCTTTGTCCTCTTTTCAGTTCACCATCCTCCCCAGCTACCAGGAAGTCCCAGTGGAAATCCCCAGATACAGATGATGAGTCTGTAGCCTTTAAAAGCAAACCTGGAGTCCAAGATGGGGTGCAGGTCCTCGGAAGCCTGTCAGCATCCAGTCGGACAAGGGCTAAAGCGAAAGATGAAGATTCTGATAAAATCCTTCGCCAGTTATTGGGGAAAGATATCTCCGAGAATGTCTGCACCCAGGAAAAGCTGTCCTTGGAATTCCAGGATACTCAGGCTTCCTCTAGAAATGCCAAAAAGATCCCTCTGGAGAAGAGGGAACTGAAGTTAGCCAGGCTGAGGCAGCTGATGCAGCGGTCACTGAGTGAGTCTGACACAGACTCCAATAACTCCGAGGACCCCAAGAGCACACCCATGAGAAAGGCCGACCGGCCCCGACCGCAGCCCATTGTGGAAAGTGTGGAGACCATGGATAGCGCAGAAAGCTTACACTTGATGATAAAGAAACACACCCTGGCTTCAGGGCGCAGGTTTCCTTTCGGTATCAAGGCCTCCAAATCTCTGGATGGCCATAGCCCGTCACCCACCTCAGAGAGCAGCGAACCCGACTTGGAATCTCAGAGTCCAGGCTCAGGGACCACTCCCCCAAACCAGCCCTCTGGAGACTCCACTCAGCCCAGCCCTGACAGCACGGTGGCCCAGAAAGTGGCCACGAGCCCCAAGAGTGCCCTCAAGTCTCCGTCTTCCAAGCGCCGGACATCTCAGAACTTGAAACTCAGAGTTACCTTTGAGGAGCCTGTGGTGCAAATGGAGCAAACGAGCCTTGAAGTAAATGGCGAGAAGGACAGAGATAAGAGCAGGACCCCCCAGCGGACCTCCACGAGCAGTGAATCGGGGGATCAACTGAAAAGGCCTTTTGGAACCTTCCGATCCATCATGGAGACCCTAAGTGGCAACCAGAACAATAATAATAACTATCAGGCAGTCAGCCAGCTAAAGACCTCCACACTGCCCTTAACCTCAGTTGGAAGAAAGACAGCAGATGCCAAGGGAAATGCCCTGAGCTCTGCTAGCAAAGGAAAGAATAAGGCGGTGAGTGCTATTTGGAGGTTATCCTTTTTTGTTTGAATCATATCATTCTTAACACTACAGATTGTTGTTTTTTGCCATCTTGAGGTCATCATCCCCAGAAGAATTCCAAGGGAATGTGTGGAAAGCCAAATTTATGTGTTTCTAATGAGATATGTTAGTGTATATACCATTTTCTATTCACTCTGAGAGAAAGATTAAATAAATCACAGGAAGTTATATTCTGGTCTCTAAATTTCTAACATAGTTTGATCCCTGAGCATTAGGAGTCCTAGACTGGGAGGCATTTCTGTAAGATTAGACCCCCAACCCAATGTGAAATCAGGCCCTTTTTGACGTGGATTCTGCCTCAGAAAGAGTTTGTTTTCATCGTGTGACTGACTGGACAGTTTATTCTCAAGCCCAATTAGAGAGCATATAAATAGAAACTCTGTTTCTAAAGACTTAACTATTCAATTCTGGAGTGATCTTTGAAATAAATACACCATGGAGACCTCCGCATTGGCATTGTATGATGCAGGCCCCGAAGGGTTGGTCAGGAAGCTGGAGCAGCCTGAAGTGCTTGCCAGTACTCAGGGGATGGCAGAGTGAGCCAGGAAGTACATTTTATTCGTTGGAAAACCATGCACTATAATCTGTGGTTTAAGTCCAGTGAATAAGAAATAACATCTTTTGAGGCAATGTTCCCTGCATGCTCTGGGCCTGCTATGCCTTCAAAGATGTTAGAGCAGCCAAAATGCAAAACTCCGAGGCATGAAAGCACCAAGAATATCCATCACATGTAATCTGAAGAGTCACACCCACATAATTTATTATTGGGTACAAGGTAAAATTCCCAGGGGGATCTATAAGAACTGTTTAATTCTTTTTACAGTACCAAAATCAAGTTTTAGTTAATATCTCTCTAGTTAAATAACCACTTGATTTCCACTGTGAATTGTTTTTTTTTTATAAAAGACTTGAACTCTGTTTGTTTCAGCTAGAAAAGTCACACTTGTGCCCCAAACACCAGAACCTTCTGGTTAAATATGTCCAAACCTAACATTGCTCAGGTAAACCTATTCCAAGTAACTTAATGGGTTCTCTTGCTCAGGAATACAAGAATTATCTCAGCAGTTCCCCACACTCCTTACTGAGTGTACAAAGCTTCTGTCCTAGTCTAATCTGTCTCCTGCATGCCTTCTGTTAATCGAGACTTGTGCATGTGCTGAGCTTGCTGCATGTTTTCAGATGATTTTTAATTGCACCTCTAGGAGATGTCCAGCAGCTGCATCAACCTTCCCTCTAACACGCTGACCGGAGAGCCTCTGCGTAACGGTGCACGGTACGTGGCGTAGGGGATGCGTTGCGCAGCACTGCCGCACCTTCGCTTTGAATTGCATGACCTTTTAAATCATGGTGCTGGAGCACTTAGCAGGGCTGACACCAAGGAAGAAGAAATGTACAACCCTTCCCCCGAAAAGAGCAGGCAGGCTTGTAACTGGACCTTTGAAAGGGAGCAAGTGCCCTCCAGGAGGGGCTTCCCTCCAGCAGCTGAGAGCAGAGGAATCTGCTCAGCTCACAAACGTGCTGTGTCTCCCGTTGACTTTGGCTTTCAGTCTTTGTTTTACTGGAGTCAAGTACCAAGTAAGTATAGAAATTAAATTTCCTGTCATGGGTGGAATTAGCCAACCTCCGATCAGAATCAGAACTTTGAAGCAGAGCTGAGGTTTTCTTTCGTTGTTGATCACAGACTGAAAGCTCATTTCATCACCGTTCTGCTGCCCCTTGGAGAAGCCAGGCCCTGTCATTCTGAAATTGCTCCAGCTTAGCATTCAGAACCACGATGCCAGTCAGTAAGCCAGTCTCTGACTCACCCATCAAAACACAAGGGTCTTTCTCAAACAAGGTTATTAATGCACAAACTATGTACAGGAAAGAATCCTGTGGGAGGTCACAGGAGGACACCTGCTTGGGCAAAGTCCTTCTGTAGCACAACTTTCTGTCATCACTAGGGGAGCAAGCCCTTCTCCCTGGCACAGTGGGAACCGGGAGGAGGGAAAGGAGAGCAGATGAGGGGAAGTTAATGCAGTCCCTGCCTCTTACTGGCTTATTGCAGAAGAGTTCAACCCAAACTCATTTTCAAAGGAGGCTATCACTTCTAAATCATTTAAATTAAATTTAAGCGAATCATTTAAGTTTAATTTCATGATTCATTTAATATAATTTTCATTGAAATTAACATTGTGACATGCCTTTTAGTCCTCTTCCAAAATCCTCCAAATATTTGTATGAATGTTGGGGGGGGGGGGGGGTGTATAATATATATAGACACACATGCACAAATATGAGTGTGCGTGCTGTGGGTATGAATTTTGGTTCAGAACGCTAAAGCATGAGAAATTTTACTCTCCTTTGTTTTCCCTCTAAATCTAATTTAATCTGGTCCAGATCTCTGTTCAGGCAAGAGGAAAAGTAAATCACAGTCATTTTAGGAGGTGCCCCTAAGGGCCTCATTAATGCAGTCAATTGAAGGAAGTGCCTTGGATATTCAGTATTTACTGGTCACCAGAGTTCTACTAGGGTCAGGCTCACTTGTTGTCTAAGTCAGACTGCTTTGGCCACATGGGGGCAGGGAAGCTTGGCCAGTGCTGACAGCCCAATGCCTGGGGTGGGGGGGGAAGAGACAGGAAAAAATATGCCAGCTCCTTCTGCAGACATTGGCATTGGCCCACTTCTGCTTTTCTCAACCTACCTTCCCCACCGACACACCCATCTCTGTCCCCACAGCTTAGGTTGGGTGTGTCTTCTGTTTTTAGCTTGGAAAATTCTGTTTCTGTCCTTAAGCAGAAGTCACCAGTGATACCCTGAGGGAATGAAGTGCAAGGACTGGCAAACTCTTAGGGAAGGGGAAGGGGGAGGATCTCTCATTTCTTCTAGGCTTTTACAGCACCTGGAATAAAAACCGTTTAGCGTCACAGTAGATTCTCCCGCCAGATATATTTCGTCCGGTCCTTTTACAAGCAAGAGAACGAAGCTGGACAATCTACATAATAAGATTCAAAAATAAGAGCACAACATGAGGTTATGAGGCTACTTGGCTCTCTGACATGAGGGTAACACTCTCCTACTCCATTCAAGAAACAAGCCTTCTGAAGGCCCAGTTTTGAACCTGTCAGATTCATGGGCTTTTTGGATTAATAGCATTTGATTTTGGTGAGAAATAGAAACCCCAAAGTGAAAATATTTGGTTTATTTAAATAAGCATCCTGGCCCCTTCCCCTCAGTCCCTTATACATTAACCTGTACTTTATTCTGTTTTCAGTTTGATATACTTTGGTCATGCTGGAGTGGGAAGGTTTCTCTGATTCATTCATTATCACTCAGAGGCAAAGAGGACCAACCCAGTTCATTCCTTAGATAAAGGATAGATATCTCTGGTTGAAATAAGAATTCCTCAGACAAATTAAAACTAGCATGGGAGTGTGGGCATGAAAAATACCTAATTGACTCTAGTGCCGTTTTCATTTTGCCTGAGACCCACAGAGAAATCATCCCATAGAAAGATGCAAGAAGGTAAGAAACCCAAGTGTTCATCCATCAGTGATGACTTCATATCTTGTCCCAGGAATTTGTTTGAAGGCCACATGGCTCTTCTCAGGTAATAGGGATCGCCCAGGATCCTATAACTTTGAAAACCAGTAGCAGTCCATGAGTTCAAGTTGGTTCCAAACATGATGTCACTGAATGACCCTAGAAAGCTGTCATACACTGGAACCACATTTTAGTTTCTAAGAAAATCTTCTTTTTCCTGGTCAATGAAAAATGCGGGCAATAAATACAACATTTTATAGAATGTCAGCTCTGTGAAGGGGTTTTATTTGCTCTTTATTTTTCTAAATTGGTCACAGCTTGATAGAAAAAAAATCTAAATTTCTTTTCAATGCCTTTTAAAATTAGATTCAGCTCTATGACGTTGACCAGCTTTCCCAGTGTGATTCAACTGCAGAGGATAACTTTGTTTATAACAATCAGATTTATCTTTACTTTTTCTTATAAAGGACAAATTGGTTTTGAGTTATTACAACTCCAAGGGAATGTTGGCAATTACTTGCCTTAAAATGTCAATAAAGACATTCATTTCCCAGAGTTTAAGTCTATCTGAGATCTGTAGCAGTAACAGATAGGCAAAGGGCATTAACCCTTAGTCACCAATGGTCGCACTGTGGCTTGAGGCGTTAGCATCAGAAAACCCCTAATCCTAGGGACCAGTACCTGAATAGACTACTTAAAAAGACATGATGCATGAACACCATCAGAGTGGGTTTTACTGCAGAGGAATTAGCCATGCTAGGAATCACACATCTAGAGCCAAGCACTAGCATCAAATATTTTACACAGAGCCCTGGCTGGTGGCACAATGGATATGGTGCTGGCCTGTGAACCCAAAAGTCACTGGTTCGATTCCCAGCCAGGGCACATAACCAGGTTGCAAGCCAGGTCTCCAGCCAGGTCCATGGCTGGAGGCAGGTGAAAGGCAACCATACATGGATATCCTTCTCCCTCTCTGCCTCTCTCCCTTCTCCTCTCTCTAAAAAATAATAAATAAATAAACTATTTTTAAAAAATTTTACATAGATATCAAGGCTGTTCAACAGCCACTTCAAAGAGTATGGTTTGCTTGGCCTGAGCATGTGACAGTGTCCTCTGCTGTGCCCAATAGGAGATCAGAGTACAGGGTGCCCCACCCCAGTATGCAAGTGGGTTTTTCTCTCATCTTCTCCCTTTCTTGCCCATGAACAATGCTCTGGAGTTCAATTAAGAGAAATAAGTGAAATAAAAATTATGACTTTCAGATTGTGACGATAAGTATTTACTAAAACACTGAATAGACTAGATGGTCTCTGTAAGGGAGCATGGTTTTGAAGCTTTAAAGTACATGTGGAGTTCTCCATCCAGATCTGTCCTCATGCTAGTAATACCATTACCAGAAACCATTTGTTCTTGTTTGGTGTAGCACCAAGAAGGGTTTTAGTAACATAGACGCTGGCTCACCCTAGGAGGTTGCTTCTCTCTGGAAGATTTTATACCCAGAATGGGACTGATATTTCCTGAAAATGAATGCATTTACCCAAAGAGAAATTTACTTTAAAAAAATAAAATAAACTATTCCAAGGATTGAGCTGTGTTTCTTGCCACAAGCTTACTAGGTATCAAATAAAGGGGAAACAGCATTATTTTCCCTTATTCTTCTTCCTATAGATTCACTTACTTGTGGTCTTCTAACATATACTACTTAATAATCACACAACCAAAGAAAAAGCATCTTTAAACTATTAATAAGCATCTTTTTAAACTATTAATAGCTATTAAACTTATTAGAGAATAAGAGGTGTCACCAGAGAATTCATGTAAATAATATATAAATATGTTTTATTTCCACTAGATCAACAGGACTGGGTTTTCTTTTTTGTTTTTTTGTTTTTTTGTTTTTTTAAGATTTTAATTATTATTTTTTAGAGAGAAGGGCAGGGAGGGAGGAAGAAAGGGAGAGAAACATTAATGTATGATTACCTTTCACCTGCCTCCAGCTACAGACCTGGCTGAGACCTGGTTTGCAACCTGGTTATGTGCCTGACTAGGGAATCAGACCAGCAACCTTTGGGTTCACTGGCCGGCGTTCAATCCACTGACCCACCAGCCAGGGCTAGATCAGCAGTACTATACTTTCCATTTTGTTTGACTGTGATAAAGTTCACTTGACTATAGAATTTTGCCTGGATTTTAATCAGCAATTGCAATTGAGAATTAAAATGTGTTCACTAAGTGCATGTTATGACATAATTCTTTCATTTTTTCAAAGGGTGGTTTATATGAAAACAGAATAACTTGCCTACTGGAATAAAGTGTTCTTCAGTGTGGTTTGTGTGAGGATAATTTCCACTTACGGTGAACTGTTTAGTGGTATTGTCTTGTAACTTGACCATAGTTTTATCTAATTTTGGCCTCGTGGTTTCTCTTCTGCTTAGGCATAATGACATCAATAGAAAAATGAAGAAATCCTACAGCATAAAGCACATTGCTGAGCCAGAATCAAAAGAACTCTTCTTGTAAATCACTTTTTTATTTCTTTCATTGCTGCCCTTTGGACACCTCTGGAAATTTCTGGACTATCCTCTGTGGAAATAGAACCATGAGAACAATCCCTCACCAGCAGAATCTTAGGATGCCTTAAATTTATAGTAGTAGACTAAGACACATTTTGGGGTGATACTTGTATATATACCTTGTTTTTAAAGAGATGCTGTTAAAAAGCATGACTGAGCAAACGTATGTTTTCTAAGATTGTATTGACTCAACCTACCCGCAGAACAGTCACCAAGCACCTGCTGCCATTTTGTATTTCATCGATTGCATGAGTGTTTGCTAATGTTGATTGAACTTCCCTCTCCCCGTAATATGGGCAGTGTTGGCTTGGCATCTCAATGAGACCAGGCCAGTGGTATTGTTTTCTATCAAAAGTGTTTTTCTGTCCTTTCTACTTTTTGTATAAAGGAAATAAAACAGTGTTAACAGCCACCTGTAAGCTGGGGACACCTACTTTCTAATAAATCTATGATGTTCTGATTTCTAAGAGACTTTGAGAGTATTTTGATAGCTGCTATTTTATTTCAGGAACAAACTGCCCAGTTTAGCTGTTTTCCCACAGGGATCAAATAAAACATTCTAGTTTTCATTATGTACTAAAGGATCAGACAAGTATATAAAATAAGTCAATTCCTCTGTCTTTTCCAACTGCAGTGTTGACATGAGAAAATACTAATGACAGCTAAGGGTTTAGCCCCCTTTTGGGTCATTTTTTCTGCCTCTAGCACATTAGGAGGCCTGTCCAATCCCTTTAGGAGACAATGTGGAGCCTGAGTTTATAACAGCCCCATTGATGTAACCTTTTCAATCCATGTAAAGCAGTAAGTTTCATGAGGTTTCATCCTATCATGTAAAAATAGATTTCTGTTGAAATTTGAAAAGTTTTATTTTCAACGTGATGATAGAGCCTGCCTATAAGAGAGACATGTCAAGTTTTAGTCAGAAAGTACAATATACTCTTACCAATAGAGAGAGTGCAGTATGCTATTAACAGTTATTAGCAATGTTGCTGCAGTCAACTCTAGGTCATTCTGTATACTCGTGGACAGAATAGGCCATGGTACCAAATTGGGAGGCAGTTTTGCATGTGTGGGTCATCCGACAAACTTGGGCTTGATGAGATTTAATGAACTATATATAGGAGAAGGAACTAATATTAAAGTGTATTTTATGCCCCAGCCTCATTTTATGTGAAGATATTACTCCCATTTTATAGATTAGAAAATTAAACTTTAGAAAGTTTATTTCCCGTGTCTGAAGTAAATGGAGAAATTGGCTTTGGTACACATTTTCTCATTAGCTCCATTACACTTGATCCATCTGTCCCATGCTATGCTGCCTCCTTAGCGCATTGCCCACTGGACCGGCACACAGGGAGCATGAATTGTGGCCTTGGCTATACTTCTGGACAACTGTTTGGTCCTCGGGAAAGGACTTTGTCTCCTTGCTAACTCCGGAAAAGGGCAAGACTGGCCTACATACACAGCTAGAAAGTAGGTTCCTTCCAACTTACAGAGCAACGTGTCTAAAAATTTCAGCTAATTTGCTCTATCCTTGTCCTGTGAATTTCTGTTGTCACCACCTGGTTCCATGTGTGGTTCTGCATTTCTCATGTCATCTTTTCCTCCAATGAGATGTCCTATTTTGACTTTCACATCTTGGCCTCATGTGCCTCCTTTGATCACTTCCTCGCATTTTCGTATTCTAGTCTAGTGCTTGAGTTTCCAATGAAGAATACACAACAAGCACGCATGAAATATGGATTCCAGTATTTTCTGCTTGGTGCAGAGGAGGTGCTTCTGGAATCACATGTGAGCCAACCTTTGGGACTTCGTGCTAGAAGGGCTCCTGCAGAGGAAGGAGACCCAGAGAGTGCTCTCTCCTCTAGAGGCCCCAGTTTTGTTCTTAGACTTACACTTAAAAGTTGAAATTGGGCTGGACGTTTGCAGATTTTATAAGCCAGACACAATTAAACATAGCAAAGAAAACTTCTGGAGTTTGAAAGAAGGAGATGCTACCTTGGCCTAGAAAATAGAAAAGCCCGGCAATTTGATTATCAACACTAGCATTTTAAATACCACAGGACTAAGCAAAGAATTCTTTTAAAGGTAAAATAGGAAAGGTGAGCAGAATCAGATGAGCCAGGCTGTGAGACAATGCATTGTACATTTAAAGATGTTGCTAGAACATCATTAAACATAATGCAGGCCCTTAAGCCATATGTAGACAATAGCTTTACTATTCAAGTTCCTTACAAAATGAGTCAATTGTTCACTTGAAATTCATAGAAAAGCTAGGAGAAAGCTAGGATGTCAGCATAGGTAAACACAGCTTGCCTCCTCACACAACCACATCAAAATTACAACTAAACTGCAGAACAATCATTATTCAGAACTGCCAGAAATGGAGCTGAATGGAAGTGTAAAACTATGGAATTAAAGGAAAAACCACATCATGACTGGTAGGAGAGGCACAGGCACAAAACAGGTTGGTCCCACACTCATGTGTGGCAGTTAAAAATCAAGAGGGACATCTTGGAAGTAGGGAGCCCCAGCCCCACAACAGGTACCTCCCAGCCAGAGATTCCAGGGCCAGGAAGATAAGTTCCCCTAACTTATGGCTGTAAAAACCAGCGGGAATTGAAGTGGTGGAAGACAGAAGCTGCTCAATTTGCAGGCAGTTTCTCTTAAAGGGCCCACACATGAACTTACACAGACTCACTCTGAGCTCTAGCATTTGGGCAACAGCTTGAAAGGCATCAGAGACATATTTGTTAGGAACTGTAGTGTCTGGCATCAGGACAAGAGCTGGGGGACAGCTTTCTCCCAGACAGAATGGTTGGCAGAAGCCACTATTCCTTTGATGAGCCCTGCAGACCTGGCAGGCAGGCGCCATGTCTGAGGCCCATCAACCTAGCTCACACTGTTTGCTTCACCCTAGTGATTCCCTGAGACTCTGCCCCACCCTACTCTCAGGACCACCAAAGCTGTTTCCAGTGGCTTTTCCATATGAATGCCTTGTCTTGGCTTACACTTCAGATTTTCCTAAATTCTCTCAACAAGTAACATCTGGTTTCAGCGAGCCCCATGCCTCTAAGTGGTCCCAGCTTGGCCACACCTCCAAGCCCAGCACAAGTAGCAGCCACTGCAGATTGCTTGTAGTCTGTGCAAGTGGCCCCAGACTGAACACAGGCAGTGGCTGACCTTGCACCTCCTGGAAGCCCCAGAGCCAACCCTCCCAGTGGACAACTACAGACCACATTGGAGCATCACCATCCAACCACTTCTTCCACAAAGGGCAGACTCAGCAGGTATCAGAGCTCTGCTTAAGTAATCCTGCTCTGTGAGTGGGCCCCTGCACAGCTGACCCTCCACAGTGCTCAGAGGTTGGTGGTCAGTGATTACAGCTAGTCCTTGCAGCCGTTCAGCCTGGGTAAATCACTCTCATTGACCTGCCAACAGTAATCAAAGTTCAACTACAAGAGGAGGGGGTACACAGCCCACACAGTGGGTGACCTTGAGTACCCAGCTTGGGTGATAGGGGAGGTTGTGGCACTGAACCCCACAAGACACCTGCTATAGTAGGCCACTGTACTAAGCCTGGGAGATGTAGCTAATACATAGAAACCAGGGAGGCTGCCAAAATGAGGAGATAAAGAAACATTGCCCAAGTAAAAGAACAGAGTAAAACTCCAGAAAAAGAACTAAAGAAAATGGAGACAAACAAGCTACTAGATGCAGAGTTCAAAACACTGGTTATATGGATACTCAAAGAATTTAGGCAAAGACTAGATGAACTCAGAGAAAACTTCAACAGCATAAAAAAGGACTTGGAAACCATAAAAAGAACCAGTCAGAAATAAAGGATACCCTAACTGAAAAGAAGAACAATTTACAAGGAATTAACAACAAAGTGGATGAAGCCATAACCAAATCAACAATTTGGAATCTAGGAAAGAAGAAAACACCCAATCAAAACAGCAAGCAAGAAGAAAGAAAGAATTTTAAAAATGAGGATAGTGTAAGAAGCCCCTAGGACAACTTCAAGCATTCCAACATTCACATCATGGGGGTGCCAGAAGTAGCACAGTGAGAGCAATAAATTGAAAACATCTTTGAAAAACTAGTCATAGAAAAATTCCTTATCTTGGTGATGGAAATAGATGTACAAGTCCAGGAATTGCAGAGAGTCCCAAACAAGATGAACCCAAGAAGGTCCACACCAAGACACATTATAATTAAAATGTCAAATGTTAAACACAAAGAAAAAATCTTTATAGCAGCGAGAGAAAAGAGAGCTCCCATGAGACTGTCATCTGATTTTCAAAAGAAACTTTACCGGCTAGAAGGGATTGGCAAAAAATATTCAAAGTGATGAGAAGTAAGGACCTACAACCAAGACTACTATACCAGCAAAACTATCATTTAGAATGGAAGGGCAGATAAAGATCTTCCCAGGCAAGAAAAACCTAAAGGAGTTCATCATCACAAAACCATAATTATATAAAATGTCAAAAGGACTTATTTAAGAAAAAGAAGGCCAAAATATGAACAATAAAATGGCAATAAATATATGTTTATCAATAATTGAATCTAATATAAAAATAAGCAGATGGGGTGGAGGACAAGGGGATGAGTGAAAAAGGTGAAGGGATTAAGAAGTACAGATTGATAGTTACAGAATAGTTATGAGGATGTAAAGCACAGCATAGGGAATAGAGTAGCCAAAAAGCATATGCATGATCCATGGACATGGACAACAGTGTGGGGATTGTCTGGGGTAGTTGGGGAGTGGGTGTGTGTGTGGAGGGGTGCAAAGGGGGGAAAAAGTGGGACAACTATAATAGCATAAAGAGTAAAATATAATTTAAAAAATGTTTAATTCATAGAAATGTTGTTTTCCTTACCACAAACCTAGTTTGTGGAGAATTTTAAAAAACGAAAACACAAATTCTTAATTCTTTGTAGAAATCAAGACATTTCCATGTTAAAGAATGTGTTTCCTTTCAGTAAGCAGAGCTTTGAGGCCCCTGCCCCAGTTCCCTCCCGTTGGGCCAGTAAAATGAGTCAGGTTCTATCTGCCTGCCTAATTACATGTCACAGAGCAGGAAACTGCTCCACTGTAAAAAACTATCACAACATTTGTCAGCATCTTTGAAAGACTGGCCTTTTTTATGTCACTAAAGGGACTTGTCTTGCCAAAGTTCAACACATCAAAATAAGAATGTTTCTTAGAAAAAAATAACAAGACGCCAAACCTTTGCTACTTTGAATGGATTGAATTTCAATTACTTATTCTCATAAAACATTAGTATCAAGATCTCAGTCCTAATAAGGAAGTTCTAGATGCCCCTCATAGAAATGGGTGTGGGGATAAAACTCTCAAAGGATATCTTCAAGTAAATTTTGAGAATTCTTTTCTTCTCAAAGTGAATATTCATACACAACATCCTAGATGGTCCAGGCTAGAGGAGCTAACTATGAAATAAATATCTAAATAATTTCTTAAAAGACTTCTTGATACAAAATAGGTTAAATGTTATTTCTTTAGATGCCACCTTTATGCTTACTGTTGAGTCAATAAAGTAAGGATAGGGAATTCATTGCAACTGAGTTATTTCCACTTTCCCCCCTAAAAATAACATTCATTCTGTCTATTACCCATAAACTCTCACCTGTTGATAGGTCTGTCTATATGTCCTGTGTAATCTCTGGCCTTGTTTTCCTTTATTCTTATATTATTGCACATTTTTACATAACTTTTCAAGCACCTGATTCCTGTCTCCTATGAGACCACAGTTTGCTGACATTTGTCTTGCCTCTTGCAGAGGATTGTTAGTAGTTACCTAACAATTTTTTTTCAATATCCTTATATCCATGCCTTTTCCTCTCATTTTTTCCCCATTTCTTCTTCCACCTCTTTCTCCTCCCTCATTGCATTTTCCCTCTCCCCTACCCTCCCTCACTCTCTCTCCTTTTCCTCTTTGCTATCATCTCCCCTCCTGTTTTTCCTCTCTCTTCTCTGCCCTCAGTTCCCAAGATCTCTAAATTTATTGAGGATCACCCTTGGAAAAAGCTGACAAAGGAATTTCACGATATAGAAATGTGCTGGACTCATGTTTACAATGAAAAGCAGATCACTTCTCCCTTCTTACCAGAGTGTGTAAGTATAGAACAAGCATCTTTCCATATGCTGATGTAATCAACAAACTGTCAGTGAGCCCATATCACGACAGCAGCACTTTGGATTAAAATATATGTGTGTGTGTGTGTGTGTGTGTGTGTGTGTGTGTGTGTGAGAACCACAGTGGGAAACACAAGGATAGATAAGTCTACTAAACTGTGCATTTGGAGGGACTTGTAGAACAAAAGTATTTTAATCGATGTATAGCAGTGGTTCTCAAATTTTGCTGCACATTAAAATCATCTTGGGGAGTTTCTAAAAATTTGATTACCATGCCCTGACTGGTGGCCTAGTTGGCTAGAGCATCATCCCATACACCAACAGGTTGTAGGAACATACCTAGATTCTAGGTTCGATCCCAAATTGGGGCATATACAGGAGGCAACCAATTGATGCTTCTTTCTCTCTCCCTCTGTTCCTCTCTCTGTAAAATAAAAACATCTTCAGGTAAAGATTAAGATAGATAAATGAGATAGATGATAGATAGATAGACAGATAGATAGATAATCTGATGCCCAAACAGAACCCCTTCACAAATAAATCTTGCTCTGGCATCAGCATTTATGAAAACTACCCCAAGATTCCAGTCTACAATAAGTTTAAATCCAAGGTCTTGCTACTCAAAGTGAAATTGGGCACTGTCAGCATTGGCATCTGCTGGGAGCATACTAGAAATAGGATCTTTTGGCATTCACCTTGGTCTCTATTTTTTTATTTTAAGGTGCCATAAACTATCTATTGAGACAACATTTGAGAAGATAGCTTGACCAAAAATTACCATTCCTCAAGGAGAGGGAAGAATAGTGTGTCCCTAAACCTGGGATAGGGTACGGCGAGGAGACTGTTGGGTGTTTTAAGGACATGTCCTTGGAGATATGACACTTACATTTACTTAATGTGCCTAGATATTGAAAATCATATCCAATATTATTATTTCATTATGTAGGACATATAAAAGTCATAACTGTGGAAAGCAAGACATTTTCTGGATGAGATAGGTAGAAGACAGAGCAATAATTTTTAAATAAAGGATGGGATCATTGCACTTCTATAATGAATCATAATGGGGATAGCTTTTGAACTTTTTTTCTCTAAATTTCCTAAAATCCATCTTTATAGAAGTCAAATCATTGGTAGTAGAACCAAGACAAAGCACACCAAAGCAAAAACAAAAACCCACCCACCAACCACTGCTGTAAGGGCTCCCCAAAATGTGCCTGCAAGATACACAATATTGTTTATGATCCTATTACACTGTATAGTGCTGTATCGTGTACCAATACATTCCTTTGTTTACACAACATACACACACTCACTGATCCTTACCCTTTGCACAGCTCTATCCCAAATGGTAGAAATACAACCATAAATCTATGGTAATAAATGCATAGTGATTTTGATAAAACGTGAAAAGTCTGCATTAAATGTGATAAACTTGCAAAGTATAACAATCTGTTGTGATGGTGTGCTCATATTTTTATTTATATCTTATAACTACACTTTATTTATATCTTATAACTTATTTATATCTTATAACTTATAAATACACTTATAAGATATATTTATATCTTATAACTATCGTTTCTTTCTATGGAATTTGCTATTGTGGTTGTTCAGCCAATTAGGACCAAAGAAGGAAGAATTTAAATTCTATTACTTGCAGTAGGCAGTGCTTGTTGCCTTCTCAATATCCTCTCTCCCTTTCTTCCTAATCAGAGGCGTCAGCTAAATGTGCTCAGGGAAAATTACTTTCCCAGATGCCCTTGATTGGGGGTGGTCACGTGACTCAGCTCTGGTTAATGGAAAGTCAGTAGAAATCAGAGTAATGCTTTAGAAAACTTGGTGAAGGAAGAAGCATACCTGGCGCTTAACTCTCACCCTGATACTTCACCTTTCTTCCACTCTGGGTAGAGCAGTGCCTCTTGCAGCCTTGAGAACAAAAGTAAATGTGCCCAAAAAAGAAGAGGAGAAAGAATTTGTTCCAGGAGCAGCTGCATAAACCCTGGACTGCCTTGCATGTTATTTTGGTGAGTAAAATGAGCTGTTTTCATTGACTAAGTCACTGCCATCTGGCTTCTGGCAGGAGTGGCCAAATATAAAATCTAATTGCTGTTTTCATCGTACAGAATAAAGAGTCTCCATCCAGGTGATTGGAATCGAGCAATATTTTACAAGTTGTATCCTATCCACCAATCAGTCTAGGAGATGTTTGGCTGTTGTCCAGGATTAGTGTGTTTTGCTAGTTTAGTACAAAATTCTATCATACCTTGTGATGTGCACACCCTTCAGAAAGGACAGATCCCACCAGCTGCTGGCAGTGCTGCCTCCAGAGCCCTCAGGTGTTGGCCCTAAGGGAATTGCCCTTGGTCAGAGAGAGCCCCCCTGTCCAAGAGCACTCTTCCTAGGGCAGCCTGTGCCCAATAACTGGTCAGTGTGGAGCTATGCAGGCCCAGCCCTTCACTCAACTATGACAACTCGAAAAAGCCACCCCAGTGCTGGAGCTTTCCATGGGTTTAGTCAGCTCCTCTACCTTATCCTGCCTCCTCCCTTTCCCCTCCATAGGTGTTGATTCCAAAAGCCGCCTACAATAAGCTTCCTGAGCACTAATATCAAGGCCAGATGCTACTTACCAGAGAGCTTAGTCTGTGACAGCATATTAGTATGTTCAAGTCTTGAAGAATCTCAGAGTACAAAAGAAACTTGGTTAATCACTCTTGGTGCTTAAACTTTGTCAATGAGAACACTTTTGACATCCCCCAGAGTGGTTTCTAAACATGAGTATGGGACCTACTGGAATCCATTTTAGATAATTGTACATATATTGAATTTTGACTATTCTGATAAAGGCCCAGTGTCACATCAAAATGTATGTGCCAGGGCAGCGCTATTTAGCCACAGGTCAAGGAAGTGCAGGCAAAATTGCTATTCTATCTGAATACAACTTCATTTGTTTGCTAATGTCAAATTGATAATGTAGTAGCCTGTGGTCATGATTATTGTAACACACCATTCCCAGAACCCTTCCATAGGCGACAGGCCCAGATGTCATTCATCAGCCTCATTTGCTGATTCTAAGCCCCCAAAGAAATGTCATCTCTGAACTATGGCATTTATCAAAAATCAATATAAGAAATAGCCATATAGAAAAAAATGTGTCTCTGTATTTTTTTGTAAAACTTATTGAAACCATCATATGTTTAAGAAGTCAGTGGTTCTGTAAGGAGCTATAAAATAAATTCTTCTTAGATGTAGTGCTAGGGGGAAAAAATCTGCTCCTATAGAAAAACTTGCATGTTCCTTTTTATTAGCTAATAAGAACCTTATATAACTTGTATTTTCTTTTTGTCTGGCCTGCCAGGAAAGGGCCAAACGTGAAGCTCGCATTCAACCTCAGTAGCAATCCTTAGCTTAGTGTTTCCTAGTACCCCATTCTCACTCAAACCCACCTCTTCCTTTGTCCTTACTTCTTTAGCCTTTTTTAATGGTTGTAACACACGTGTCTTCTATTATCAGGTACCCTGAGACCTTCTGAAAATAAGGAGACTGAAACAAATATTAATGTTCTCATCACTTTCCCCCACCTTGTGTCCTACCTGCTCAGTCCTACCCACTTTATTGAACTAATGTTGAAACCCACACCACTTGTGTGTATGTACAAAAGAATGCTGATTTAAAGTGGAAGACAACTGTCACCTTTAAGTCGCTTGTTGTCTTTTGATTGAATAGAGGCAGACAAACACAGTGCTTATGTGATTACATGTTGAAATGAGAATCGCAGATCAGAACATTAATATCCACAGCCATGTGGCCTTCCCAGTAGCTTTTGTCAGTCTCAGAGAATCTTGGAAAATGCTGAATCAGTCCTTAACTTGATCAAGCAATATTTTCCAAACCACAGACAAGTGAGCATAAACTCCAAAGTGGGTTCTCTATTTTATTCAGCTTGTCTTCTTGCTCCAACCCAGATCCAACACCTTAGTCCTAGACTCTTAAAGCCTTCTGGACTCTAATGCCAGCACCATGCATTGCTCCTTGGGGTGGCCGTGAAGCTGGCCCCCCTGTGCTCTCTTCAAAAGCCTGCAGTGAGGAGCACCTTCAGCTCTTGGGCTTTTACCCTAGGGCCATACTTCCCCCAAATTTTCTTAGCCAGGTACTGAGCACAGCAAAGATATTAGAGCTGGGCTGTATTTTAGTGCCAGGGGACTCTTCTAAGCTGTGGCCTGAAACCCCCATTAACCTGGCCAAAACTTTCACCATCATGTGCTTCCTACCCAATTCCTCCTCACCCCTCTCCTTTCCAAGGTGTTAGCCCTGCATCACAGTCTGAAGGCTCTCTGAGCCTATCCCAGCCCCTCCCATTATCCATCATAGGCATGGCCCTCAATAAATCTCTTGCACATCCAATCCCATTTTGATTGGTGCTTCTTAGACAGCCTTAATTGGCATACCCCCTGACCTTTCTCCCTGTGCTCTCCTCCTCTTATTATCCCACCCTCTTGAGTTAAGCATTCAGCATGCACTTTTCCTCTCTCCTTTCTCTCCTTCCCTTGCTAGATATGGTGGGATGGAGTGATGATGGTGATTAGGATCCAATGTGTGGAGGTGGGTAGGGAGATGAACTTGGCGCTAGTATGTATGTTGCCTGTAACTTACACTGAAAGAACCTTTATTTCCTTTCCCAAATGGAGTTATGTCATAAAAAGCCATATTCTGTTCCTTTATGTCCCATAAGTTCCAGATTTAAGGACCAGATCTTGTTGTAGAGAAAGAAAGAGGCTGGTCGGGCAGGGAGAGAAGGTATGTGATTGAAGAAAATCAATCACATACAGCACAAGTAAATGCTGTCTAAGCTCAAAGAAAAACATGATCAATAAAAGATATAAGAGTGTTTCCCTTTCGTGTTAAACTTGCCCAGTTTTTCTTTGCATTTGTTGTCCTTCCTCAGAAGGCTTTGCTGGTGACAGATAAGGAACCCACACACCCTCTCACCTTTGGTTTCTCCTTCACAGCACTCTTCTCCATGTTTATGTTAATTTAGCACAAAGAACATATAAGCAGAACACTAATCTGTCATATTTGTAGCATCTATTTCCCTTCATCTATGTTGAAAGAGATGAGTTTTCATAAGTAAACATACTTAACATGTTCACAAATGTGCAACAGGCTGGCAAGAGTATGTATTAGAGAATCAATAGTAAGTTAGATCACGTTCTTAGTCATTATGTTATAGACGGTGGTTGCCTTTTCTTTTTTTTTTTTTTTTTTTGGCCATACTGGGGCAGGAGTCATCATTCACAGCCTGTTTCCAAAACCTGTCAAGACTTCAAGGAGAAAGGAATGGTTCCCTCTGGGGCTTGTGTGAAGGGATCTCTGACAGTACGGCTGCAAGCCTCCAGGCCGATCTGGATCTGTGTGCACATCTGCTAGGAAAACCCTGTGATGTTACATTCCCAACAACGGCTGGATCATGATAATAGACTTCCAACAGGAAGCCATTGACCTTGAGCTTCAGAAGGATCAGAGAAAAGAAAGTCTTTCTTTCTGCTTGATTTTACAGAGCAGCATTCCCAGGAAATTCCTACCTATGGCTTCTTCCCAGACTTGAACTTTGACAACAAAAAAAATCATAGCTGATTCTTCTAGACCTGACCTTGGCCCAGTGGACACTTAAAAGTAGTAACTTCGCAGCCCTGGCTGGTAGCACAGTGGATAAGGTGCCGGCCTGTGGACCCAATGGTCGCAGGTTCGATTCCCCAGCCAGGGCACATAACCAGGTTGCAGACCAGGTCTCCAGTCGGGTCTGTGACTGGAGGCGGGTGAAGGGCAACCATACACTGATGTCTCTCTCCCTCTCTGCCTCTCTCCCTTCCCCTCCTTCTAAAAATAATGAAATAAAATATTTAAAAAAAAAGGTAGTAACTTCGAAGCTCTGGCTGGTAGCATAGTGGATAAGGTGCCAGCCTGTGAACCAAAAGGTTGCTGGTTCAATTCCCAGCCAGAGCACATAACCAGGTTGCAAGCCAGGTCTCCAGTCAGGTCCATAGCTGGAGGCAGTTGAAAGGCAATCATACATTAATGTCTGTCTCCCTATTTCTCTCTCCTCCCCTCTCTCTAGAAATAATAAATCTTTTTTTTTTTTTTTTAAGTAGTTACTTCATGTGAATACCCTTTCTCCCCCTTCTTGACATGTTTACAAAGCTGAGCATCCTCTCCCACGCCCATTTTGTTTTTCGGATGCACCACAAACCATAAGGAGCCCACGGCCTGCACTATACAAAATGTTCAGAACAGGATTTCTTGATTGGCTATCTAATTAAGTAAATCTCCTTGCCTGCAGTAAACTAAGTTAAAATAACATTGAGGTCCATCCCTCAGCCCACAAAAGAAAAGAAAATTAAAAACCAGGGCTGAAAATTTCCTCTGTTGTGCAATGAGTATTGGAGAACGGCTGTCAGATGAAATTTCAAATACATATTAACATTTTCCTAACCACAAGTTCAGACCCCACAGTCTCCTAAATGTTACAGGTTTGGCTGACGTTTGTTCCTGGAGGATTACCCCGTTGGAAGTTAGAAACCATCAGCAATGAACTGACTCCAGCCACTCTGCCTATCATTTTATCTTCTGTTGTAAGGTAAGATCTCGATCTCTTCCTTCTGCTTTTCAGTAATAAACACATGGAAAAGGAAAATACGTTGGACAGAGACCCGGGAGATCAGCTGCCTCCCAGTACCGCTAGAAGCAGCGCATGCATGTTCTTCCAGACAGAAGAAAACATACTTCATTTATTAAACCTCCGGAGATTGAGATTCCACCATCCCTCTCAATAATTTTTTTTCAGATTGGTACAACCATTAATGCCAGGCATTCCTTCCTCCAAGTCCTACTGTTTCTGTGGTTCTGCCTTCCCAGAAATACTCCTATTCACACTGACCCAGTTGACCATGAGCAAACTTAGAAAGATGAAGGAGGAGTTAGCTCTGGAAGCAGATAATAGTAAGCAAGAAACTGGATAGCATTTTGAGAGTAATTGGCACATCATTTTTTAACCATAATAGAACTAAAATATATCCCCCTCATAAAGGCATTTTTACTGGTATGTACGTGGTTCAATAAGATGAGAACCACTTTAAAGCTAATAAATTGCTCGTATTCCCCTTGACCCATGAAATAAATAATCACAAAATACAGATGTCTCAGGGTTATGCATCATCATGTTAATGTATTTGTAATAATTTAATGTTTAATGCATCATACTGACAGCTGGCACTCTCGGACCACTGGTGAGATATAGCCTTGAATTAATTTAGTACATCCAAAATGTAGCTTAGATGTACCTCCCCTCCCAGCAGCCCCCACAAAAATCTACTACATTGGAACTACCTGGTGTATTTCCATATTGGTGTGTGATATCTAATATGGCTAGTTAACATAGCTTACCATGTTTTCTGGGCATAAGTGTTTATAGGAAAAACTTCAGATTTATACAAGGTTTTTAACATATGACTCATATAAACTAGAATAAGAGCATTGTTGCTAAAACCTGGAGTTTGCTTTGAAGCCTCATCATACTGTTCTTGGGAAACCATTAAGCAAAATGCCCTGAAGGGTAGGAAAAATTGCATTGAGCAATAAAATGTCAACAAACTGCAGAATTTGAACATCAGGCACTTTCATCTAAGCATGCCCTTCTCTCCTTTCACTTGGCAGGGGTTTGGTTTTTAAAAAGTAATAAACTTGAGCACTCTGGTTGACCTGGGACGTGTTTAAGAAATCAAATCCTAGAGCCAGAAGCACTATGACCTCTAGTGTGGATGCCCCAACTCATAGAATGAGAAATACAAACAGAAAAGGAGAACAGAAATATCTATCCCAATTGTCTACCTCTAAGTTCTTTTTTTTAAAGAAAGGTACACAACAAAATGTTGGCCAGAAGGAACCATCTTAAATCTGTTTAAATAGGTATCTAGTCCTCACTATCTAATGCACAGCAAAGGAATATAATCATAGCACAATATTAGAAGCATGTGAACAAGGAAGACTTATTCATAAGCCTGCGTAAACTTTAAAACCCTGCAGCAGACAGTTTGGCAGTTTGGTCTCAGAGCAGGGTTGCAGTCAGTCAAGAAACAGCACCACACAGCCAAAAGTAATTTCAAAATAACTCAAACCCTTTTCTTACATTTCTTAAAAAACCATAAAGGAGATCGAAATTCAAAGACCATAGAAATATTTATTAAAATCCCTTTGTGTCTTCTCTCTTTCCCCCTCACATTTGAGGCCTGCCAATCCAGAGCTTTGCAATTCACAATTCCCCATCACCCCTTTCAGCACAGCATTCTCCTTTCCTCACCAGTTCTTTTATGTTTCACTTCAGTGTGTAGATTAACCTTACTGCTCTCCTAGCAAAAAAAAAAAAAAATCTCTGTTTGTAGGAAGAAACATAATCAGGACATTGATTTGGTAATTAGGGCATTCTCTTTGGCTGCATAGGGTCAGGAACAGACAGTGAGGGTCCCACATTAATCATTTGATCTCAACTTAACTTGGTCATGAATTCAAAACTGAGACCTGAAAAATCAGACACACCTTATGTAGGTGCCTTATGTTTGTTTGCATGGTTCGAGAGATGATGTTTGCCTAGAAAAACTCATGTTTATTAAAACATAGAGAAGATCTCTGTCCTGTGTTTAAAAAGAGTGAAGTTTCCTATTGGAGGTATAAATTTGAAAGGTTCCCAAATGGAGGTAGAATTTCTTAGAGAAGGAAGCAGAAAAAGTCATGACAAAATACTAGTCATAGACACTGGAAATTTTTCACGCCTTCACACAGAAAGCATGTGACAAAGGTTGGAATAATAAATCAGGGTTTGCCTATACATGACTATCATTCATTTTCTAAAAGGTTCGATCCTATCAAACTAGGGATTGTGAACCCAAATACCTGTAAATGTCCATCTGTATCCTAATCAAGTGATACTGGTAGAGTGAGAACTATGCCAACATGGACAGGACACATGTGTCTAAAGTAATTATGCTTTTCCCATTGATTCTTACCATGTAGCAATGCTGGCCCTATGTTGCCAACTTTTGAAGAGCTTAACATCTATAAGGTATATGTAATAGCCACCCCCTCAATTTTGTTTATTTACTTAACTAACTTATCCTCATCCCAAGACTTTTTTTTTTTTTTTTCCATTGCTTTTTGAGAGGAGAGGAAGGGAGAGAAATATCCATGTGAGAGAGAAACATTGATCAGCGGCCTCTCAGACGGCTCTGGACCAGAGATTGTACACACCAGGACCAGGAAATTGAACCACAAACTAGCTATGTGCCCTGATTGGGAATCAAACCCACAGCCTTTCAGTTAGGAAATCATGCTCCAACCAACTGAGCCCCAGTGGCCACAGCCTGCCAGCTCACTTTTAGTTATTGTTGATTTAAATAGGTTTCATCAGCCATACTCATGGGCTGATGTAGTGCACAGACCATATAAACTCTAGAAAAACATAAAGTTAACCAAGAAGCAACAAATATATATATCAATATTTGGTCTTTTCAGGATGAATATTTAATAAAATTTTGCAAAAAACATCTACCAACAAAGAAAAAGGCTTAAAAGAAATTAACAGGAAGCAATTTTGCCAAATAAATTAATTCGACCATTTAAAAAATGTAGGCTTAACTTCAGAAGGCAGTATGAAAATGGGAAACTGCCTTGAAAATGGACAACTTTACCAAAAAATTTCACTTATAGAAAATAATACAAAGACAAAAATTCTTAGGTGCACAAAGATTAATATATGAGGAAGCTTATTACAATAGTTTATAGCTGTGAAAAATTGGAAACAACTAAGTTATTCAACAATAGGTCCTTGGTTTAAATACATTTTGTATAATATACACACAATGTGTAAAAACTATGCACTCGTTAAAAATGATGCTTGAGGAAAAATTTTAATAGAAAGATGTTCTTGATATTATTAAGTGAAAAAGTAGGTAACAAATACAAATAAAGTATTATTTCATTTTCTTATATATTTATATATTGGGACATATATCTTTTGGTCAAAGAAGATATAACAAAGGAAATTGGAAAATAAGTGAAAGTAGTGAAAACATATCAAATTTTGTGGGATGTACTAAAGCAGTGCTAAGTGCAAACTTTAGATCATTTTGCTTATGTTAGAAAAGAAAAATATATTGAAAATCCATTATTGAAGTTTCCACATTAAGAAGCAAAGCAATTCAAACTAAGGCAAATAGAAGGCAGGAAATAAAGAAAATGAAAACAAAAATCAATGAAAAGTAAAACTAACAGTAGAAAAAAAAATCCATGCAAGCAAAAGCTAGTTATTAGAAAATATCTATAAAATTAATAAACCCCAGACTAATCAAGAAAAAAGGATAAGACATTAAACATCAATATTAATAATAAAGTCATTATCACTATGGATTCTACAGCCATTTTAAAAGATAAAGGAATAAAATTAACAATTTTTAAAAGTAAATTTGACAACTTAAAAAAATACATTCCTTGAAAGACATAAAACATCAAAATTGACACAAGAAATAAAAAATCTGAATAATAAATATATACATTCATATATATTCAAGTCCTGTATTTAATGAATAAACTAAATTTATTTAAAAAAAAGAAAGCTTCAGATAAAGATGGCTTCACTGATGAACTCTATTGAACATTTAAGAAGGAAATAATACCAATCCTTCCCAATCTTACTAAAATGCAGAAAATAGAAAAGTAAGGCTTCTTTTTCTACCTCACTTTTTGTACCCTGATATCAAAGCCAGATAAATAATATATTTCTTTTTTACTGTGAAAATAGAAGCCACAAATTTTTAACAAAATTTTGGCAAACTGAACCTAGGGAGGCAAAGAAGTATACCTTATGACCCAATGGGCTTTATTCATGGAATATAAGGTTGATTTTCACCATTTTTAAAGCATTTAATGTAATGTACCACAATAAGACAATGAAATAAAATAGTCTGTGATTATATTAATGGATTAGTAGAAGCATTTGACAAAACTATTCATGAATAGGAGTTTTCAGCCAACAAGGAAGAAATATTTTTAATATGATAAAGAACATCTTAGAAAAGTTTACAGTTAATATCCTATAAAACAATAGAAGATTTACTGCCTTCCCTAAGATTAGGAACAAGATAAGGATGTCCCCTCTCATCACTGCCGTTTAAATTGTAATGGAAGTCCTAACCAATATAATAAAACAAGGACAAGCAATAAAAGGCCTAGAGATTGAAAAAAAAATGTAGTAAGATTATATTACAGATGACATGGTGGTATACATAGAAAATCCTAAGGAATCTATAGAACAAGCTATAAAAACTAGTAAGTGAATTTTTTTAAGGACTTAGGATACCAGGTTAATAAATAATAAATTGGCCCTGGCTGGTGGCACAGTAGATAAGGCATCGGCCTGGGAACCCAGAGGTCACTGGTTCAATTCCCCAGCCAGGGCACATAACCAGGTTGCAAGCCAGATCTCCAGCCAGGTCTGTAGCTAGAGGCAGGTGAAAAGCAACCATACATGGAAGTCTTTCTCCCTCTCTGCCTCTGTCCCTTTTCCTCTCTCTGAAAATAATAAAATAGTTATAAATAATAAATTATATTTCTATATGTTAGCAGTGAATAATTGGAAAGTGAAATTTTAAAATAGCATCAGATTACTAAGGAACAAATTTAACAAAACACATGTAAGTTACACTGAAACTAAAAAGCATCACTTAGTGAAATTAAAGACCTAAAAAAAAAAAGAAAAAGAAACTAAATTTTTTAATTGCAAAATTCTATATTGCTATCCTGTCAATTTTCCCAAATTGCTCTATTTTATTCTTTTTAGGAAATTAGCATGCTGATTTTCAAGTGCATATAAAAATTCACATCGCTGGAGGCAGGTGAAAGGCAACCATACATGGATGTCTCTCTCCCTCTCTGCCTCTCTCCCTTCCCTTCTCTCTAAAAATAATAAAATCTTTAAAAAATAATAATAAAATATTTTTTAAATTTTAAATAAAAATTCAAAGGATATAAGAAAAATAAACAAAGTAATTTTGGAAAAGAAGAAACAAGATGGAGGATTTATAGTCCTTGAGTTCCAGATTTGCTGCAAAACTGCAGAAATCAAGACAGTTGTATTGGTGTAAACCTAAATATAGTCCTGGCCAATGTGGTTCAGGTGGTTGGAGCATCATCCCATACCTACAAGCACACACCTAGGTTGCAAATTCAATCCCTGGTCAGTGCACATACTGGAGGCAACTAATTGATGTTTCTCTCTCACATTGATATTTCCCTTTTTCTCTCTCTTTCCCTTCTTCTCTCTGTAAAATCAATAAACATACTTTTAAAAGATAAATATATAGGTCAATGGAGCAAAAGAGAACCCCAAAATAGACCAATGCATACATAAGCATTGATTTTTGACCAAGTTCCCAAGATAATTCAGTGGGAAATGGATAGTGTTTTCAATAAAAGACCTCAGAAAAAATTGGGTATCTGTGTGGATGTGATGGTATTTCATGTGTCAGTTCGGCTGGGCCATGGTGCCCCTGAGGTCCAAGATTAAGGATAAAAGACTTTAATGGGAAAGTAAGAATGCAGGTCTGTACTCTGGCTCTATGTCAAGGTGACTCAAAGATCCTCACTGCTTAACTTTGTTAAGTCACAGAGTATGTTTTTCTGTAATCTGTGCCACTACAGATTTCATAACCACTACAAGACCATAAAAATTGCAGTGGTTAGGATATCCCTTTATCTGAAAACCATTATTTGCTACTTGGTTTGATTAGAAAAATGCCAAATGTTATACCTACAAATCCATGAATATGAGGATCTATATGAAGCCCTTAGCATGTAGAAGGCCATGATTGCTTACTTAGGATTTCTTCCTTAGCAAGGCCTTATTGATTGCCTCTTAGATTACAAGGTAACTTTACAGAGAAATAGTGTGAGCGAGTGTGTGTGTGTGTGTGTATGTGTTCCTAATTCCTTGAATTTCAGGTCCTAGAAGACCAGGGAAGACATCAAATGCAAATTTTCTTTAGGTCTTCTTCACTCTTTAATATAAATGTTTTTAATCAATTAGGCCACCATGAGAACGGAGGAAACTGGAACTCTAGCTGGGTGAGAAAGAAGCCAAACCTCTGGGTAGAGGAGGCCAGAAGTCAGGGAGGGGAAAGATTTAGAAGGCAAATGGCAGCAGGAAGAAATTCAATCACCAGAGTACAATAAATGGGGTGAAGGAAAGAGGTGGGCTGGAATGCAGAATGCAAGCTTGACCTTCCCTGCATCTTTGCCTGGGGCCCTGCCAACAGCTGTTAACTCTCAAACTTCTCTACTTCTTTGCCAAAGAGGGCACTTGGAGGATTATAGACTACACTTTCCATGATTTTGCCCCATTTTCACTATTGAAACACTACATCTTTCTTATGTCTTCCTCATTCTTTCAGTGGAAAAGAAAAAAAGAAAAACAAGTTCATTACTTCCCTATGCTTTTCTTCTTATCAATATATTGACAGAATTCCTGTACTCTCGGATCTCCTAGGCACTCCAAAGGCATCCTATTTTACTAAGTTGATGATACTTCTAGGATTTTAAAGACTCATAAAATTTTAGAACTAGAGGAGACATTGGAAACTGTCTAGGCCAACTCTTAATTTGAGGCATTTCATCATTTGTACAAAAGTATATTCTAAAACCTCCACTATGAGCCAGCAATCAGAAACAACCAGAGACTTGCCCTACATATCACAGTCCCCCTTGTTTCGCCTTCCTAAATGGGTGGCCATAAATTTTTCTCAGTGGAGGGTTGTAAGTTTTTTAGGTTAGTCCTTGCATTAAGTCCTTACATTGTTCCTATGTGTACTTCTTTGGACTACAAAGTCACAATATTAGAAATACAGTAGCATGTAAAACAACAAAATTTCTGCCCCAGATGAGCTTATATTCTGGTGGAGAAAATAATCAACAATAACAACAAATAGTCCCTGGCTGGTGTGGCTCAGTGGATTGAGCACTGGCCTATGAACCCAAGTACCACTGGTTCGATTCTCAGTCAGGGCACTTAACCAGGCTGCAAGCCAAATCCCCAGCTGGAGGCAGGTGAAAGGCAACCATACATTGATATTTCTCACCCTTTCTTCCTCTCTCCCTTCTCCCCTTTCTAAAAATAATGAAATCTTTAAAAATAATAATAATAAAGTGTTTTTTAAAAGCAACAACAACAATAACAAATACATACTGTAACATCAGATAGTGATAATAAAAGAAATGCAGTAAGGTGACAATGATTGAGAGGCTGGTGACTTGATAGAGTGGTCAGGAAAAACCTCTCTGAGGTGTTGGTACCTGAATAGCTATGTCATTGAAGTACAACAACAAACAAGATAGAAATCTGGAAACAGTATTCTAGATACCCCTCCCAACTCCTGCAAATGCCTCTGAGGTACAAGTGGATTTTGGATTATTTAATCAGCATGAAACCCCCTGTAGCGAGCATGGAGTGAGTAAGGTAGACAGAATGGAGGCAAGGTCACAGATAAAGGGGGGCCAATGTCATGGAAAGGGGTAAGGCCTTGAAAGCAATATAAGGACAACTTACATGATGGTCCAACTGCAAAGGGATGTGTCCTGTCCCCACTACACTCCACAGAGATTTGTAAAGGTGAATTAAACTCACCCCAAGTTTCTGTAGTTAGTCTTTATCTTTATGACAGCACATAGTCCAAGTTCTCATATAAAGTGGACCGCAGAGTAAGAGCAGAGTGGGAGCAGGATGAGTAGTCCCCAAAAGCAACAGAATAGTTAATAAAATTTGAAGAGAAAGGTACACATGGAGAGATATAACTGGAATTGTTTAAACCATGGAAAATGTGATAGGACCCTAATGGAATTAGCATTTTCCTACATACGTATTTTGTTGTCGTTGTTGTTAAAGATACAGTCAATTTTAGTTTTACAGATCTGTAAAAAGAAGCCCCTTGGAAGACCAGTTACTCGTGTGCAGTACTCTCTCATGAGCAGCTCCCACAGAGTGAGCCCTCCCTACAGAGTGAGCCCTCCACACAGAGTGAGCCCTCCACACAGAGTGAGCCCTCCCCACAGAGTGAGTGCTCCAGGAACAGCCAGAGCAGAGCACAGATTAACTAGCGCTGGGACTCACAGAGGCAGTGCTGATCTGTGATCCAGAGCCAGATCCAACCAGGTAACATAAACTGGAAACATGGAACCTATAATTTGGGTTGATATCCAGATCACAGATGACACTGATAATATAAACAAATCCTACTTTCCTCAAGATAGACAATGTCTAATGTGGAACTATCAGAGCCAATCCTCCTAAAGGGGTGGCTACCCAGCACAAATGCCCCAGAAGGCAATTTACTGACAATAAGTGGTTATTATCTTAGATAATATACTTCCCAAGAAATTAATCCAGAAAGGGGAAATTCTAAGATAAATACAAATAAGTAAAAGGGGAGGGATAATTGTATATTTTTTACATGTAATCATCTTAATTTTGACCACTAAAAATAAAATACAACTTTTCTTAATGAAAAAATAATCTTCTCACCCCTACTAAAAGAAAGTTAAACACATTTACAAAGAATATATGAGTTTGAAGGGATTACGAAGTATTTACCTTGGACACGGCCCCATATTGCTGGGTCCAGGCTGCTGTCATGTACTTTCTAAATGTGCTGAGATCTAGGAATGTCCTCCTCCCTCTTGTCCTAAATAGAAATAAAGACGTGATTCCAGTTGACCCTAAGAACATATTTGGGCAAGAATCAACACTGCTGGCCAATAAGTAAATGAGAAACTTTGAGTTGAAAATGTTTTTCTTCGTGTAGGAACTGTAATATTTAGGGAATTCAGATATGAATCTGAGAGTCCAAAAGAGGTAAACTACGGAATAATATATTGAATTACTACTTACACAGCAGGTAATACTTAAAGAATTTATAACCCTACATTGAGAAGAATTCATGGGCACCATCTTAGAGTGGTCAAAGACATGTGTCAGTCTTTCTGGTAGACTTTAGAGAGGACAGCTGTGCCTCCTTCCCAGGTTGTGCCTTTCTCTCTCTATCAGAATACCCATTACATAGGCACATCCTATGCCTACGTTCTAAAAATACAGGGTTTAAGATACTAAGAGGCAATGGTTTTTATTGACCTACATTAGCTTGCTATTTTAGGGAGCACAGAAGAAAATTATAGCAATTCACAAGAATTCATGTTTAGTAGATGGTTGCCTCATGAGTATTTATCTCTTAGAAATATTTGTTATTAGCCAAAATGAGGCCTCTGTTTTTACTCACTACTTGACGTTTCATATATCTCTCCATGCTTATCTCAAGGAGTTCTCTGAATAACCCATGCCCTGGAATTTTCTCTAAATTCCTAAAGAATTATCTGTGCCCCTCATTTGTTATTTAATATATACTATTCTATGAGACCTTTCCTTCCTTCCTTCCTTCCTTCCTTCCTTCCTTCCTTCCTTCCTTCCTTCCTTCCTTCTTCCTCCCTCCTCCTCTTTCCTCTTCCCCTTCACTTTCTCCTAAAATTTGTTAGTCATTTATTCTGGGTAAGCAATTTCATTTCATTCAATTTTTAAATTTTAATCTTCACAATAACTCTATTATCTATTCTCTCTCAATTAGATTCCCTACTTCTTTTGATAGAGATTGCCTTACTTCACTTTGAATCCTAGGTACCTAACCCTCTATGCTTCCAAAAGAGTACCACTTTGACCAAAATCTGTAAACAATTCAAATGTATGTTTATGTTTGACATGTGCCTCCCTCCAGTATAATTAAACAATTAATTTTGTCATTCTTAGTCAATTCAGTTAGGACTGTGTCTTAGATTTGTAATTATCATCATGTACGGCAGGTCCTAGAGCAAACAAAAATGTTTAGGTAGGTAGGTAGACAGATAGATAGAAAGAAAAGAGAAGAGACAAAAAGAAAAGAAAATAACAAACAAAACAAAAGAGGAAGAGAAAAAAGGAAAAGAAGGGAGGAGAGGAGAAAAGACTGCCATATTACCTCATACTTTTGATTAAACTGCAAAATAGATCTCCTTTTTATATGCCTCTCCCACTCCTCTGTTCCTATAAATCAACCAAAAGAAGAACATGAATTTCTTGAAGAACATTTTTCAAAGAAATTGCATAAAGTAATTTCTCAGAATGAGAGAGAAAGAGAAGAGGGTACATGGTAATGGGGTGGAGGTAGACAGAGAACATAACTTAAACCCTGATCAACAACCTTGAAAGGTCATTTTCTCAAAATCCTATCTTATTCCAAGAAGTGGTTCTCCCTTTACACACCATTTTAAAACATCACTTCTAAATCTGTTTGTATCTGCCCTAAACCCTGAATCCCAAAAGCTGGAAATTCAAACCTTGGCTTGAAAACCATCAATGACCTATACGGGCTCATAATGGGAAGTGAAGGGGGCGGTGCAGACCCCAGAGCCCACACTTACGAGGCCGAAACCTCCCAGTGCTCATGGGGCTGCTGATCCCATTCTACAGGAATGTTGAAGATGGCAGCTTTCCTGCAGAGAAACTCCAAACTATACTTTTAGGTAATGTACTCCAGGCCAAGTTTCCTTACGTGGCCAGGGACAAAGCCAAGGAAATTTCTGTCAGTTCCACAGTTCTTCTTGGACTCTTTATTCACCAGAAATCAGAAATTGCAACAGCAAAAAGCTATCTGGAAAAATGCACAGAGTACTGAAATGGTAAAACTAGCAGCCCTTTGAAGTCCTACCACATGCCAGCAATGAACCAAATTTACACTTTTCTAATTCTTACGACAGTCATAAAAAACATTAGATGGACAAGGATATCAGAGCTCAGAGAAGCTAAATAACTTCATGAGTGGAAGAGCCAGGATCAGAGCCCAGGTCTTTCTCCGTGTTTCTCAACAAAGGGCAATTTTGCCCCCTAGGGAACATGTAATAATGTCTGGAGACATTTTTGTTGCCATAACTAGAAGGCGTGCTACTGGCACCTAGTGGGTGGAGGTTAGGGCAACTGCTCCACATCCTGCAGTGCCACAGGACAGCCCCACCACACAGAATTATCCAGCCCAAATGTCAATGGTACTGAGCTGAGAGGCCTCAGTCTATCTGATTCTAAGGCTGACGGCATTGCTTTGCAAAGCACCCAGGATCTAGGTGGACGTGGAAACACCGATGAGACTGAAGGTGTGGATGAAAGCAAAAGAGGATGGAGGCAAGTTGTTGGCTTGAGGTGGAGATTTCCATTCATTTGTAATGCAGAAATAGGGAGTGAACAGGGAACAGAATACAAGCCAATACATTTCCCATCATGTAAAAGACGTGTTCCCTTTGTTGGCTGGTGAACATCACCCAAACTTGATAGAAGATACTGAAGACTGTGCCCATGGATCTAGACAAAGCCAAGCATTCTAGTCCAGGGAACTTTTCTCTCTAGCTGCCTTCTGAACATCGTCTGCCAGCCTGGAGATTGATGGGGGAACCAAGGCAGCCCATTAGGCCCACTTATCTCAGCACCCCTTGGCTGGCTGGGAATGAACCCTGCCAACATCTACTCTATCATGGGACCAGCCTCTCCTGTCAGCACGTGGAGCTGCGCCAGCAGGGGGCTGGGTGCAGTGGCTGGTACCAAACGCCCAGGCCTGTTTTTGTCCTCCCCCTACTAATAAATCACTTTCGGGGCACTGCCAACCCATGGATCATGGACTCCCTGTCAGCAGGACAGCCATTTTTCTATGCCTGATTGAAGCAGGAAAAACAGAAGCTTTCTTGGATTGTAGTTTAGTGTGAATGTTTTCTCTCACACATTTTTCTCCATCATTAACTAGTCATAAATCAATCTACTAAGCAACCTTTTTACCCCTTGGTGAAGGTTTCTACACGGCCTTCCAGAACTAGGCTGTGCTGGAGGAATTTTCACAGGAAACTCAACACAAGCCTTCGTGCCTTCCCAGCACGCCTTCGCCTTTGCTCCTTGTGTAAGTTGCAACCTTGTCCTGACCCTTCCTGTGCTCCTCCCATGTGGCCCCACAGATCCCTGTTCTTCCCCACCAGAGCACTCACGTCTCTGCATCTAGTTGCCCCCTGGCTGTCCTGTGAGCTAACTTGGGGCTCTCTTTCCCACAGCTACACTCTCAACACTTAACAGCGGACCTGGTACTGGTAGTCAAATAAATGGGAGTGATGTCTCTACAGATATCCTTTACATTAGTTGTCTGGCTTCATCGTCACTTCTAGGTGTGTGGTGCCTCTACAGAACAGAATGTTCCTTGAAGGCAGTGGCCATGTCTGTCCTCCTCTGTAGTCCCAGGGCCTGGTACACAATGGACTGAAATGGTTGAATGATGAACAGAATAAATAGAAGCAATTGATGAATCTAGGTTTGAGACTGCCTTTATATTTGACTTCCAACATCAAAACAAAGTGCAGAGGTCACCCAAACTGTGTGTGTTTGTCAACGTTCATAGAACTACATGCAAAGGAGGGTAAATTTCACTATGTATAAATTACCTTAATTTTTTTAATGACAAAAACATTTAAAGTGTACCAGGAAAAATAAACCCCTTTTCTCTAACATGTAACTGTGGCCTTTATAAAATTTAGAAGTAATTTATTTTCTCCCTTAATGTTATTTTTTAAGAGATGCATCTTATTATAGAAGCATCACTTCATTGTCGTATAAAAAAGAACATTTCATATCTGGAATGTCAATGCAATCTTATTTCATACATGAGCTCTTAATAAAAATTATCCATTTCCAGTTCCTCAAAGCAACATTCAGCTGCAGATATGTCTTCGGAGAGTAAAAAGTTTTTAACAGAACATCACTCTATTGGATTTTTAAAAAAATGATATGTGTTAGGATTCCTGATTTTTTAAAATTATGTTTTCTCTGGGGGATTACTTATGTCAATCCCAACATATTGCATCATAAAATAGTATACATGAGCTGACAGGAACAGCTTTGTAGGGACATAGAAGCTGAACAGGGCACTGTGTTGACAGAATATTTTCCAAATTAAAAATATTTCATAATTTTTTAAATCCCTAATTTTATAATGGTATAAAGATGAATAAACAGGGGACCAGAGGTCATCTCTTTGGTACAAAGGAATAGAATTGTCATGGTCCTTCTTGCAGTCTTCTATTACCCTTTCAGCTCATGCCAAAATCACTGGGTACTTTCTGGTTATTTATATCTGTTGGGACCCAGATCATCAACTAAGGCAGATTTTATCTAGGCCACATGTAGAATTAATATAGTACAAGTTGGTGTGTGTTATTTTGTTTGACTTGCAGTTTTGTAATTTGTTAACATTTCCAAAATTGGCAAATTTCCTGTACAAGTGCAGTGTTCTGATTTCTCATGAGAAATCAGGAAGGTCTGGCAATGATCAATGTCCATATATGCCCATGTGGCTGGAGCCAAGCCGTGACTGCTTTCTGCAGAAGGAGCCTATGTCCTCAGGTTTGTGGTACTCCTGCAGCCTTTGTGGGCTTGGAATGTGTGGCCCCAGGCCCTAAGCCACGGCCAGTGATATGCCATCTGGGTACAGACCCACTTGATGTGGGTGAACAAGCCAAGACTGTGGCTGAGAGTCTGCCAACAGAGTTGGAGCAAAGAACTTGGTTGTGAGTGTAGCTAAAGCCACCACGTGGAGGGAAGGCTTACAGGCTTAGAGAATCAGGACATTTCTATGTGGATTAAAGATGGCCGTATGATGATCTGGCTAATAGTGAACAAGTATTCCCCCAGAGAGGGGCATTGGCAGTTGTTGAACTTTAGGCTATGCTGGCATCATCTGGGACTCTCAGATGACAACCTCTGCCAGGCTACACTGTGGTGGTTTCCTTCAACAAAGGGACCAGAACTACATGGAAGCAGGGGTCCCATAAGAGTCATTACATCAAAGGATACATCAGTCACCCCTATCTGGTGAGGGTGAGGCTGGGGTTCTGGCTTCAGAAGCCTTCACTGGGAACTCTTTTTGACAACCATTCACTATTCTATCTCTATAGGCTCTCAGTGTATGTATTATGTCTTCAATAAAAGTTTCTTGTGGGCAAGTGACATGTATTACATTTCACTTATTACCTTCTATGACAAACTGCTCTGTGTTAGTCAAACAGTATGCTCCTTATTTGTTCTAAACTGAATCAGCAGGTTGTCTTCGGTGCATAAATATCATAAAGACAAAATGGCTGAGCAATAATGTTGGGAACTACACTAGGGCATGTAACAGTCAGTGTGTCCCAGTGTGGTGACAGCTGGGACCTATCCAGCCTCTGCCAGGCTGGAGGATCCACAAAGAGAAGAGACCCTTTAAGATGCATATCTGGAAGCATTCCAAAGGATTGACCAGATAGTGAGAAGAGTGGATGAGGTCTCACTTGATGACGCCTGATGACACCACAGAATAGGTGTTGCATGGTTATAATGTTCTCCATGAGATTTGGGGGTCAAAAGACGTCAGAGGACAAGACTATATCATTTCAAACAACTCCTACCCAATGGTCAGAAGACATTTATACCCCTAATCATACACGATTCTAATAGAAATGAGCTCAAAGAACCATGAGATGGAAGATTCTTCTGTTGGTGTAAACATGGTTTATCAGCCTTATCGTCATTAACATACTCCCTGTCTTCTAATTACGCCCTAGTTTGTACTGTGCAAACATCTAGCAATTCCTCCGCCAACAGCTTTTCTAATTAGTGAGAAAATCAGTGGCAGATGTGAAATTCATGGGATGCTGAATGTAAAATGTTAATTAATTTAAAAAACGTTGAAGCCTACAAAAAAAATTAGAAAAGCTTCTGAGACTCCTGGAGTTGCTCTGGAGAATTTGCACAGATCTCTTTGTGTAGCAAAATTGTCCCCAAAGATGCTACAGTGTGAGCAGTCACTCTACCCCCAGGTTTGAGAGGCCTCCCATTCAGGGAGCAGCTGGGGACCAGCTGGTCAGTAGCCCAGTCCACCTGCAGGCACCAAGAGGCTACGTGACCTAACAATGAGACAGTCATTTTCAGTCATCCCCACAGTTAAATTGCTAGAAATGAATTGCTATCTGTAGAAACCAGGGCAGCTGGGGCATTGTCCTTCTGACACATAAAGTTCCCCTGGGAGGTGAAAGAGTTGCTGCTCTGCTTGTATTTCCCGCTACTGTCACTCTGGAGGCCACCAGCCAGCCTAGGCCAGGCGCTGGCATTCCCTTCCCAGCTTGATTCCAGCCATTGCATCCTTCTGACAAATGCACTGCTGAGGTTGAAATGTAGGATCCTCATTGCATGGGTACAAGAATTCTCCCAAAGCCAAAACATTCTGTTCATTTTTTTTTTTTTTTAATAGATGCTCTTTTCTTGTGGTCACTTTTGTTTTAATGAAATTTTCCTTTTTCAGACCTAAAAGTGGTTTTCTGAGCTGGATTGGAAATGATGAAAATATTCACACTGCAGATATTCCTTTGCATATCCTAAACACTATTTGAAATACTTGATATAGGTCAGTTTATTTAGGCTTTTCAACAACTCTGAAGTGACTGCCTTCATCATCGTCGTGTCACAGATGGGAAAACTGAGGCACTGAGGCGTCATTGGCTGGCCAGGGCCACAGAATAAGTGGCAGAGCTGGGATTCAAACTCAGTTAAGCTGGCTGTGGAGTCCATGCTCTGGATGGGAAAAGAGATAAGTCATGCTCACTGGTTGTATCTGAAAGCTGCCCTCCATCTAACCGCTGATTCGATTCACTAGCTAAGCCATCCCCCTCTCCCCTCACGGTGATGGCTTTCTGTGTGCTGGCACCTCCTAGGCTGGAAAGGGAGCCCTTGTTTGCTGCTACCCCCTCACTGCCCCAAACCCCACTCACCTGAAAAGCTCACCCCTGAGGGCTGTCGGATGGCCATCACCTGACCTTAAGTTCCTTCCAAGAGAGCTTAACACAGGCTGCCTTCTAAACCCCTTTGCTCCAAGTACAGATGCAGATGTTTCCGGGTGACCCCAGCCCAACCCTTTCCTTCGCGTTCCTTCCTATCTTTTCATAGAGACTCTTCCCCTTGAAAGCTCCCCTTGATTTTGTCATTCACTGGGGTACACGCATGCTCAGGTTTGGGATCTCAAAGGATGGCAGAGGATACCTGCCCCCTGTGTAAATGAATGGGGCTTCAGAGAATGGGGACAGGCTTATGGCCCCAAAGAGCATTGGAATGAACGAATGTACTTACAGGGACTTAGATGTCGTTTCTTGCTGTTTTCTTGATCTTTGAAGCCAATCAAGTTGCTCTTGGTTCAAAAACTCTGTACTTAAATTGCTTTTTAGCTTGTACACCTTAACAAATATTGCACGAAGGTATGACAGAAAGTTCTAGCACCATGCAGGTGTGTAAAAAAGGTACTCCTAAAGCAGTGGTTCCATGCTCAGCTGCTCATGATCCTCGTCTGGGAGCTTTTATGCATCTCAGTGTCAGAACAGCTACATTAGAACCTCAGAGGGTTAAGTCTGGGTTTGACATTTTTTTTTTGGCTCTCTAGACAATGCCAACATGCAGCTGATGCTAAAAACCACTGTGGAAAAGGGAAGCAGGCTTCTCTCCTGCTGACCCATTGTTTCAGGATTTACTGTCTGGATTTCCCCCCTCAGGGAGTGAAGATAGCAGCTTGAACTACAGGTGAAAGTGAGGACTTCCTCCTCACAGCACTTACCAGGTGTTTCCTGTGGGTGGTCCTACTTATTCCGCAATACCAAAAACACTGTTGAGGTGGGGAGCAGTCTTATTCCCATTCTATAGAGGAGGAGATTATGGCTCACATAAGTCAAATAAACCATTTGCACAAAGTCAGCCAGCTGAAAAAGGGTGAAATCTGGATTTGACTAAAAATCAGACTCCAGAATCTCCCTGAGACAGAAATTTCTAAGCTCTTCCAGTGACCAGGATCTGGAGAATTTTTTATGTTCTTCATGGGCTTTATATCCTCTAGAATCTGATTTGAAAATACAAGCAGGAAATTCCTAAGAGGAAACTGACTTCTATATAAAATATACGCCCATTCTTTCATGGGTAATGACTCCTTCACAGAGGCCTTTAGCTTGTTGGAAAAGCCATGCTCCCTAGGACAGGGGTGTCTTCATTGATCCCGGAACCTCAGGCGCCTGGGCCCTCTGCTAGGCACAGTGCAAGCACTGACGCTGATGAAGAGCATCGTGGTTCCTTGTCACCACCTGTTCTAGTCCTCGAAGCTTGCCCTCCTTTTACAGATAAGGAAACAGGCACAGCTTTTCAGTAATTCCCTACCTGGTTCCCAGCTGGCGGCAGAGCTGAAGTTCCAGCCTAGGCAGTTAGATGGAGGATACGTGCCATGCATTACTGGGGTTACATGGCCCCCAAACTGAAGCTCCCATTTGAGTCTTCGAAGGGAAAGAGTGAGCATGGTTATCAAGGGAGGCCTCACCTTCTCAGAAAAAACTGGAACTGTCACAACCTGTGTAGAAGTCGGGAGACGGTAAGAGTGGTCACCAGAGGGAGACAGAGCTTGAGGTATCACAAGCTCTTCTATTTCAGCAAGAAATCAGCAAAGCTTAGAGCCTGGAGTAAAATAAGCTCAGATGGAATCCTTTGCTTCCTTTTGATTTCTTTTTTCTCTTATTCTTTCTCCTCCTCTTCCACCCCGTTTCCTCCTGCCCTCCTCTTTCTCCCCTTCTTTTCCTTGTTTGTTGCTCAGGGATAAGGAGCAGCATCACCAGGGTGTACAATCCACAGAGCCTTTTATGAAGTCAGTCTCCTTCCTCTGCCCAAAGCGTCAGCACCTCCAGTCTGAGGTCACACGCTGCTTTCTGGGTTAAAGGCACCAATGGACAGAGTTTCCACAGTGCCTGTGTCAGGTTCTGGGATTCTTGACAGAAACACTACAGCCAAGGTAAAGGAGAAGTAACGTTCTATATAAATAACAGACATGTGGAACTATACCATCAAACATCTTTATTATTTTTTTTAAGAACCTGATTATCTCATTTCTGGATTCCAAACTTTCGTAAGGCTTCTCATTAGAATATGTGCCACACAATGGGAAAGAAAAGTATTCTTTAAACTCCATAGGATTAAAATGACATTTTCTCTTGATTCACAGATCTGATTAAATAAGATATTGAATCTTGGTGCTGAGCTCCTAGAGAGGAGAGACTTTATTAATCTAGATATTTTCTCAGAATCTCCCTCCTCAGGTCTCCCTCCTGAGAAAGGGAGAGCATGAGATAGAGGCTCTCCCTTTGCCTAAATATTTTTCAACTAATGAACGAAGAACACATTTGTGATTCCCTGGTTTCCTCAGCTTGGGTCCTCCACCCAGAAAGAAAGGCTGAGGTCTGGCACACGGCTGAGAAGACAGGTTTGAGAGATCAGGCTCAACAAAGCATGCTATGTAACAAAGCAGTGATTTCCAACTGATGTGCCACAGGAATTTTTAAAACATGCAATGCCTAACTAGTAAGTCAGGGACACTGATCTGTTTTCCCTTAGATGGTCAAATAAAAATAATGACAACAATGAAAAAAAAAAAAAAACTTTGTATTATGATTTGAGAGGCTGACAGAAGGCAGTATTTAAATGGTGACTTGTCTGGATGTGAAAAAAAAGAAGTGCACACTGGTAGTTACAGAATAGACAGGGGAATGTTAAGAATAATAAAAGAAATGAAGAAGCCAAAGAACTTACATGCATGACACAGAGACATGAACTAAGGGGGGCATTGTTGGAGGGAGTGGGTGTTCCTGGGTGGAGGGGCAAAGGGGGAAAAACTGGGACAACCGTAATATCAAAATCAATAAAATATATTTTAAAAATAGGAAAAATAATAATAACAGCAAACACAACCATTTCCATCCGGTGTGAATGAATCAAAATTATACCTTTTTTTTTTTTTTTGTCAGATTGGCAAAATGAACATATTTTTTGGTGTGCCACAGAACTTTAGTTATTAGTTTATGTGTGCCATGCAATGAAAAAGGTTGAAAACTGCTGCAATGAAAAGGCCAAGGTACTAGTTGGTTCACTAGTTCTTCCCTGCACCAGGTTCTATATACTCACTTGTCCTACTCAAGGGTTATTTAGTTAAAAACAATGAAAACCCACTCAAGCCAGATTAAGGAGGAGGAAGGGATTATACTGGGAGGACTCACGGTTCTTTCATAGAATTCAAAAACAGGAAGCATCATCAGTCTTCCAGGGGCCTGCAAATACAGAGAGTAAAGCAAACTCTGTCTCTCCCACCAAGCCCTGCTTTTCACTGTTTTGCTACAAGTCTGGTTTATTCTCCCTGCCCATCTCCTTATCTCTTTTCTATAGATCAGCTTTATCTGTTTTGCTGTATATGTAAAAAGTGTCTTCCCCAAACAATGTACACATGCTCTGAACTTAAGGTCCTGACTATCACTGTGTCACAACTCCTTCAATGTCCTCGAACAAAGACTCTGGCCCATGTAGGCTCAAGTGTTTATCTTTCATCTAGAAAGCTCTGGCCTGAACAGTGAGATTATTTCCCCTGCTATTCATTCAGCAGGTATCTCCTGCCCCTCTCAAGGATGTCCCACTATGTAAATGAGCCTCTCATTGATAGACAGTGCTGGTCAGTGGACATAAAATGTACTGTAAGAGTCTCCAGTTTAAACCCCTGTATTTAAAATAACAGGGATGACTCAAAAATTCTTTCCTGTAAGCAGTTGATTTGGTTGATGATTAAGTTTGCTGTGTGGAACTCCAATTCATCTGAGCAATTGCCTATAAGCATGTTTGGCAGCATCTTGAGGCATGTTTCGAATTTCCTGTGACTGTCACATATTTCATTTCTGCAACATCCAAAATGTATGATCATGAAATTACAATTTCCAAATATGTATGTTTATTCTGGGGAGGGGGGTAGTATTGAGTGGGGAAGTACTAGTTGTAAAGCATGTGAGGTGGAAGGCAAAGATGTGGTTGAAGCCAAACAAGGTGGACCTCTGGCAGTGGTACCACTATGGCTTCAGGGCCAAGGTGATGGTACACGCTGATTACCACTGGAGTGTTTCTACACTTCAGACCTCTTCCTTCTCCATGGTTGTGTCACAAATGTCACAATAAACCCTGAAGAACTAGAGCATGTAAAAATCCTAAAGCATTGTCACCCAATTTGATGAACATAAATATGTACAACTCCAATGATAATGGCCCAGATCACTGAAATTTGACCCAGATGAACATTTAGGAATAGAATATGGAGAAACTTCTGTAGTCAATCTTATAGTGCAGACCTTGTGCCACTGGTATGTTGTCTATACCCATGTGTCTGTGTGGATAGTGTTTCAAGACAGACTTTTACAGGTTCTTCATAACCAAATTCAAGGACAGGGTACCATCACAAGTTTAAAATGCCTGCAGCACAGTGGCTCATAATTATCAAAAATGATGAGCTATCATTTGCAGAAAACCTTGTTTCATTATTGTTTTATTTATCCCACAAAAGCCATAATTTTATGGGAAGTAGCTTTAGAGGCATGTCATTAATGTAACTTTTATTTTATATAGTAAATATATTTCTGTGCATGTTAAAAATACTAACTTCAGCATCACAACAGCCTTATTAGATGGCTATTATTAATACTGTCATTTTGCAGATGAAGAAATTAAGTCCTAGCAAAGTTAAATAACATGCCCAAAATTAAAAGCTAGTGAATAGTTTAATAAATAACAGCATTAGAGTATGTTTTATCAATATCTTTTGAAGGTTTCCCTCCCCAAACTGTCCTCTTCAATATCACATTACAAATTCTAACGTCCTTTTGCCCTATTTGATTCTCAACTTTCCATGAGGTTACCTCATCTCCTGTTTACAGATAAGAGACAGGATCTCAGATGTAAAGGGGTTTCCCAGGCTCTAGGAGCTAGTAAGGGATATAGTTAGGACTTCAACAAGGCATCTAACTCCTCTTGGTTCAATGCTCTTGCTGTTAATCCACAAATCTAAATGACCTTCCTGTTTTCAGATTGCTAAAATGAAAAGACCTCCTCAACCTGAAGTAAAACTCAGTCCTAGTGTAAATTAACGCAGGCCTTACCATGTAGAAAGCACTTATTTGGTGTCTTGGTCCATCTCCCTGGGGAATGGGGCTCTGACTATCAGTGATTGAATTGGTTTTTCTCTCAGAGAAACTGCTCCCCATTACAACAATGTCTTGTTTTCTTGGATGGTCAGAGATGCCAGTTGAGCTCTGAACCCCCTCCCTTTCATCAGTCCAGCCCACCAAGCGGACCACCAAACCCCTAAGTGGCTCATCCCGCAATGAGACCTATGGCTGCCCTGAGCTCTGAGCCACAGAACCAGGTGCTCAAGAAGGGAACAAGATAAGAGTGGTGGGAACTCTTTGGTTTCAGTTTTGTTGTTATTCTTTCTCTTTGCTTGCTTGCTTTGCTTTTTTCTCCAGTTCGGTATGAGGAACTTTGTCTAGCTTCATGGAATGAGGTAAGAAGCTTTCTATTTTTCTTTGCTCTGGAATGGTGTATTTTTTTTTTCTGGAATTTTCAAAAGACTTTATTTATTATTTTTAGAGAGAGGGGAAGGGAGGGAAGCAGAGAGGGAGAGGAACGTCAATGTATGGTTGCCTTTCACTTGCCTCCAGCTACAGACCTGGCTGGAGTCCTGGCTTGCAGCCTGGTTATGTGCCCTGGATGGGAATTGAACCAGCGACCTTTGAGTTTGCAGGCCAGAACCTATCCACTGAGCCATCAGCCAGGGCTGGAATGGTTTTTGAAGTGTATGTTTGGTAAGACCTTTCATTAAACCACTAAGGTTCTGAAATTATTTTTTAACTATTCCAAAATTATTTTTTGATTCACATGTTTATTTCTTACTTGTAATCTTTAATACATTTTGGATATATTCTCTTAAAGCCTAGAGCTTTATGGTGAAAATACTTTGGCAGACTTATAGTTGAGAAATAAATAAGAGCACATGCCAAGAGTGGGGAATGGTATATATAAGAATATGAACTTTGGGCTCCAGACAGCAAGGAGTTCAGACAAAAAGTAATGGCTGTCTAACCATAATTTGGCAAAAAGGTTAGAAAAGGACATTTTATAATCAGGAAAGACAGTAAGGATTTAGCTCTACTGATCTCTCCCAGATGTTCTCTCATTGGGATATGGAACACAATATTGAAGTGAAAAGAAAGGCACCCAATACTGTTGAAGACTTTCAGTTAGACAGTGTTCAAATTGTATTCTGCCTTCCACTTTCTGCATAATCTTGACAGTCTCCCTGAGTTTCAGGGCACTCATCTGAAAATCCATTACGCCTCAGTTGCTAAGATACCCACAGAATAATCTCTCCATGGTCACAACTAGCATTTACCCTGGGTCCTTCAAGGATGGCAAGTACATATGTTCTTGTATGCCACCAGTTGGGATTGCGATGCTTAGCTGTATTGCAAAGGATTCTGGGCCATGCCCAGGCCTAACAAACTCCATGATTGATTAACAACTATCTGCCATGTAAGAGATGTTCATTTGCCATCCATGTCCCAGATTAAGAAAACGCTTTCGGCAATTCAGTTTCTCACTTTGTGACATGGTGGCTTCCTCTTTCCCAGATCACATGAAAATACTCATATACATATTTTAAGACTGTCAAAGGAATAGTAGTAAGATAGCTCCAGGTATGGCCATGGCATTGTGCTTTGAGCCAAGTTTGGGAAAGTGCCCTGTGTCTATTACTCCATAGCTGTGCTTTTAAACAACCACATAGTAAACCATTAGGACATCCTCATGACAGCATTATAAAACTTCTTCAACAATGAAGACTTTCTGAACGCACTAGGTTGAATAGGATAAGTTAGATAAATGTTTACTTCTTGTTGAGTTTATTTGGTGCTGATGAATTTTTCTCAAGTCATGAAAAAAAAAATATGACTCTAGCTAACAGTGATGGATGGATGGGAAACCTTTATCTCTGCTCTGCTCTGCTCACCCTGTCACAGAGATGCTTGTTGGAAAAGCTCACCCCAGCACAGATGTAGTAGACAGAAGTGATGAAAGGAGGTAGAGTAGAAGCAGCAATCCAAGATTCAAGACAATAGTAGCCACTGAAAAGTCAAGTTCCCATCCGAGGGGGAAACCCCTTCAATTCACATTGTGGTTGGTGGTTCTTTAGGGGCTGGGGGTGAAGGTCCAGTGATACTTCCTTTCATGAAGGATTGGAGTATGGAGGCTTCACGCAAGGTCTCCTTCAGCTCATTCACTTTAAAATGTATTAGTTCAGTTGGTATAATTGGATCATTTACTATGTGCCAAGAATTGGACTAGTTGGAGATTTAAAAAATGAGTTAGATCCCCCTCAGGGGTTCAGAGTTTAGAGAGGAAGGACATATAGAGAGCAGAGCAGTTGAATGCTACAGGAAAGAGTATGTATATGTATATCACAGACCAGGGGCTGACACAAGAGATAAAAAAAATATTTATTATAAGCGTTGGCTTTCCATAGTTATTAGATCATTAGATTCCTAAACAATTTTTATGACTTGTAAGGCAAGTTTTAAAGGCACTCCAGCCAGCATATCTACTTTAATTCTAGGCTCATTTGCTTCCTGACTCTTTAAATAAACTTTAGCAATATTGCATTCACATTTAGCTAAGTGAATATAATTTGCAGAAGTCCAGGTCACTTTATGTGGGAAGGGTTCATGATTTTGTCAGTGCTTCTTACTTTTGGTTTATTTATGTTTATTTGAGGCCATTTCCCCTCCATAAACAGAGCTATTTGCTTTGCTGCCATTTCAGTGTTTCTGGGGATATTTTTTTGTTTTACTGCCAGCTGTTTATCAGAAGGTGAGTGCTTGCGCTGGAGTAAACCATTCCCTATAGTCCCATGTAAGCACTTAGCTCTAAAGTCTTCAAATAACATTTATAACTCCTTTGTACATAGTAGATTTTTTTCAGGTAAATGGAAAAGATGATAACTCACTTTTTATTTTGCTTCAGAGACATGTTTTAGACCAAATTCATGGTTTTTCATCCTGCTTTTCTCGGTCTTTTTTTTTTTATATAAGCAGGTGACAGTAATCAGAGTTGATAAAGTTATAATCGGAGTTGTAGAAACTTGCTCCAAGAGAATCAGGACTTTTCTCCACACCTGTTAAATGGTGTGAATACTATGAATGTAGCTGGTGGGACAACTGTGACCTTGACTAAAAGCTACTAGAGAAGGGCTGCATGCATCTGTGCCTAGCCCCACACCAGACCTGTGAGACAAATGTCAATGTGTGCTGAACAGATTGTCCTCTTTAACAGCATGTTGTTTTTCTTTTTAAATATTTTATTTATTATTATTCTTAGAGGGAAAGGGAGAAAGGCAGAGAGGGAGAGAGACATCAATGTATGGTTGTCTTTCACCTGCCTCCAGCTATGGACCTGGCTGGAGACCTGACCTGCAACCTGGTTATGTGCCCTGGCTGGGAATCGAACCAGTGACCTTTGGGTTCACAGGCCAGTGCCTATCCACTGTGCCACCAGCCAGGGCTAATCGTGTTTTAATATATTTCAGAGCAGAAAGCATTTTAAAGCATTTTTTACTATTTCAGCTCAAAATACTTTCATGATTTACTTGCTTTTTGGTTTCTCTAGAAAGACAATTGAGACATTTAGTCTGTGCTTACCTTTTCAGAGTCATCTTACAGTGCAATCATTAGTGCTTTTAATAAATATTATATTCCTAAAGTATTTCTTTGAACCAGAATATCAAGGAAAAGCTAGAAGAAATTTTTTTCTATGAGCTATTTATTATTTCTCTATTACTGAATTACAAATTATCCCCCAACTTGGTGCTTAAAACAATAACAAGGTCTGTGTGTTGGGTATCCAGTTCATTGTGGTGCCTCTGGCCCTGGTCAGTATGTTATTGGGCTGAGATCAAGCAGTCAGCTGAGGCCTGACTGGGGAAAATCAGCTTCCAGACTCAGGTGGGCCTCCTGGCCTCACAGGCTGTTGGGTGAAGACATCAGTTCCTTACCAAGTGGGTCTCTCCATAGGGCAGCTGGCTTCCCTCAGGGGAACTGTGGGAGAAGGAGGAAGCACACAAGACAGAGCTACAGTCCTTTTGTAAACAAATCTCAGTGACATCTCCTCACCTTTTGATTTGTTAGAATCCATATATAGGCACATATGTAATGTATGTGTGTGTGTGTGTGTGTGTGTGTGTGTGTGTGTGTGTACACATACCACATGGGGGTTAAATTTAAATATCTTCCAAAACAAGATTTCCCCTCTGATAAGGGAAGATGATTCCTATAGTTTCATTGGTCTGTTTTGTGTTGTCAAACACATACTTGATAAATAGGTTTACATATTCAGGAAGACTTTCTGCCTTATATTTCTCAAGTTTAAAAATAAAAAGTATTTTCTTCTGAGTACTGAAGAAAGGACACAATTGATATGAATGTAATATAACAACAATTAATATTTTTAAAAAAAGAAGCAATTGATAACTTGAGTTTTTCTTCTTAGAAAAGGTTAATGCAGTCCTCATGTTTTATAGCAAACAATCTGGCTGAATTTTCTCCAAGGCTAATCAACAGGTTTTTCAAATGTATAATTAAACCTTCCAGGGAAGTAAATAAAATAAGTTATTCTGGGAAAGTTATTAACAACAATATTAATAACCACTAAATAGAGAAGACAGAATGAATGTTGGAAAGGAGTTTATTCAAATACCTTCTCTAAAAGCAGATACCCTGAGATCCAGTTCTTAGGAATCTTTAAGTCCTCCAGAATCAAGGAAAGGTCAAATGCTGGTCAAGAAAAGGAATGATTTTCAAGGTTGCTGTTGGATACAGATATCCACCTATGACAATGCCAGGAACAAACAAGGGAGGATGAGAAGCCAAGAAAGAAAATAACTAGTGGCCTTGAGTGACCCTTTGGCCTGCACACCTTCACCATTCATCTACTGGTCCTTCCCAGACCCTCAAAGATACTACAGTGCCAGGGGGCTCCTAGCCACCGTTCTGCCTGTCTGCCTCGCATGCCCACCTGCTGCTGCTTCAGAACCTGACATCTACTGGTCCTTCCATCTGGAACTCTCTTCCTGTGAGTACTCTCAGGGCTGGTCTCCTATACTTTCACTCAGTTCTCTTCCTAAATGCAATTTCTCAGAGAAACCTTCCCTATCAGAGAGAGAGAGAAAGAGATAGAAAGCTTTCCCTTTGTCAGAAATAATGCCCATCACTGTCTAGCTCTTCCTCTGCTTTGTTTTTCTTCATAGCACATCGATGAAGATACATTATATCTTACAAGTTTACCATCTGTCTTGCTCTACTAGATTGTGGGACCTCTGAGAGCAGGGAGTTTGCTATTTTGTTCACCGCTCAATTTCCGAAACATGGATCAACACCTAGCACACAGTAGCTACTCACTCAATGTTTGTTGAGTAAATGAGTGCATTGATGCTTACTCTGTGCCAGACACAGAGACCAGCACTTTCTATACAGTATCTTCTGTAACCCTTACAAGAGCTACCAGGAGAGATCTGTTATCAATATCCCCATTTTAGGGTTGAAGAACTCAAAGAGCTTAACATATTATCCAAGACTACGCACGAGTGGCTGGTAGGTGTGAATATAAACCCAGGACTGTTTTAGTCTGTGGTCTTAACCAGCTGACCTCTACAAACGGAATGGATATACAAACACAGTCAGCCTTGAGGTGATAACAGAAGTCTCCTTGAATTGTATCCCTCACTAGGACTGTACATCCTCCTCGCTGGTGGCAACACCACCTGAGTAAGACAGAAAACCACACTCAGGTTGGGAGTGGCAGGTTGAGATCCTGTCTTCCCAGGAGCCACATCCCCACTCTTGGTCAGGAAGAGAGCTAGCAAGGAAAAGTTTTGGCAAATTGTCTCTCATGTGAAAATAAAGGGCAGAACAGCAGACTCTGTTGGATAATTGCAGGAGGGTTGAAGGAAAAATATTTAAAATAACAAGTTTGCCTCAGATGCCAGGAGGAGGCTGACGAGTTCCAGCATCGCCAAGGGCAGGCAATGGGCGCTGGGAGTGGAATGCCTGGCTATCGGACTCTCATTCCACAGCCTGACAGTGCCTAATCTCCAGAAGGAATTCAGAAGATTAGAGAGCCTGTGTGGGTCTTGGGAGTGTCATGGTTTTGTTTTGTTTCCTATTCTAGAGATTCTTTGTTACCCGCTTAGAGTGGTAGGCACCATGCCATGTGAGTTATATAATGTGTATTATATGCAGAGCAGGAATTCAATATCAATGTGTTCATCATTTAGAAAAACCATTTGCTCAAAATATTAATAACTGAGTATGTAGCAGTCACTGGACACTGTCTGTTTGACCCCTGGAGTTAGATGCCAGGAGATTCTGGGTTCTTCTCTACAGAATATACTTCTAACCATTTGGTTACCTCAGTGAGCATACACAAAGGCTAGGTTGGAGTTGCAGGTGGGGTTTATGCTCAGATCACTTCTCCAGCTTCCCTTTAGCCACAAGCAACATTGGGACAGCAGGGGCTTCATTCACCATGGAGGTTTGACTGCGTATGCCCATGCTCCTTATACTCCTTCACTAGCACGCCCCAGGCTGTGGCATGACTCACAGCACCCACCCAGGCAGTGAGACTCAGCAAGGGGATGGAGGATGGGGAGAGTTTGCTAGAATCATACCATGGGACTGGAGAATCAGAGGAACCCTCTAAGACAGGGTCATGCCCCTCTGGGCAGGCACCCAAAGTTTTTAAAAATCAAAGATAGCTTTCAAGTAAAAAATATATATGTAACATAAGGATACAAGAATGCTCATTAAATAAAAAAGAAGTAGGGGTGATAATAAGGGTTGCTGAGGTAGGAAGTCTAATGGCAAAGAAACCTTTAGCAATGAGTAGTAGCTGCCTGGTGGCCCCTTTCAGTTCCCTTAGAGGCCAGCAGAGAGCGCTGTTGTTGTGCACATGTGATCGTTCCTGGCCAGCTCGCTAAACTCCGTCTTCCTAGAAAGGGATTGGATGCTCCAGGACAGTTGGGGTTAAGGTAAAAAGCACTAGACTAGGAACCAGGAGATTTAGATTTCAACCCTAGCCCTGCCCCTTGGCAAGTCACTCTCTGGGAATCAGTTTGGGGTCCAGCAAATGAGGGAGTGAGCGGGATTGGTAAGAAATGACAGTTGCCATTTACGGATTACTTCCTATAAGTCAGGCCCTGTGCTAGGCCCTTCCATCAGGGGAGGTTCAAATTATGCCTTTGCAGCACATTCAGTATTTGGGTGACTTAGGGTGACTTGGGGTAACTTACGTACTTAATCTCCGGAAATCTCAGTGTTCTTACCTGCAAACTAGAGAGAGCAAATCCTTATAGGACTATTTGAGGGTTAAATTAAGTAAATGCATATAAACCATTTAGACAGCATCTGGCACATTCACACTAATGAATGGCAGTTCTCACCATTTACTGATTTTGTTTCATCTTCACAGCAGTCCTACAGGGAGGTAGGACTTTTTTTTTTTTTTTTTTCCCCTGTTAAGCAATGAGGAAACTAAGGCTCATAGAGGTTTGGGATGTAGTCCTGCTGGCCCATCTTAAGAGTAGCGTCCCCTCTATCTAGATCCAGTTGTGAGCTTTCCACTGTGCGGAGCATTCTTAGACCTTACGTTGACGTACGTAACGGTTCCATCTTTTGGACTCTAACTCAGCCATGGAAATAAACTGGTGGAAGTGAAGACAGACTGGCATTCACAAGCTTTTGGAGGCGGAGCGAGCCTCCCCGAGGATCAGAACAACCTTCCAGAGTAAGGACAGGTGGAGTCGCCTCTGAGGTGGTACCTAGGCTGCTGTAAACTAAGCTCTTAGCAGTTTCTTTCTTATTTTGGCCCACTCTCTTTCACCCTTCAAAGTATGTGTTGAAACTAACTCTCTGCAAGCGTAGAAGCCACATTTTATCTCAAGATCTCCCAAGGAGCAGTGCTAAATCAAGGGCTGCTGAATGAAGTGTGACAAAAATGCCCTTCAGGACGTTTCTGCCCCTCCAGCATATTTGCCCATCATGTTCTTTACCCATCAAGGGAGGTGGAGGCTCCTGCGGGGGCAGGGCCTTCCTGTGGCTGGACTCAGTGATGCCTCATTTGCCACCTTAGGAGGGACAAGAAAGGCCACCATTTACATCTGCCTCCATCTGCCAATCTTGGTGCTCAGCACCCAACGCTATTGTTTTTCATTCTCCCAATAACCCTGCAATGTTTGTATTTGTATCCCTGTTTGAAAGGGGAGGACACGGAAGCCTGGAGTGGTGAACCCTGTATATAAAGGACTGGACAGGAGATTAGAATGCAGGACTGTTGGCCTCCAAAATCCACTGGTTCTCGACCCCTCAGTTTTACCACCTGGCTTGACTTTAGAGATGGATTCTATTCGGGGCCTCAGGTTACCCCATTTCTTTGGAAAGTCATTGGGTTATATTTTGGTTCAGTTTGGCTTGTTTTTTGGAGCCAGCATTCATTCTCACCCTCCTTTATGCTTACTACTAGGAGAAGTCTGGCATACATTTCTCTCTCTTCCCTTGTTCCCAGGTTCTGGATAAAGTTTGCATTCTGGATGCGGTAAGATGCTTTGCATCGGATTTGGAAAGTGGAAGCTATTCTTATCCCCCAGGGGTGGTGGCAGAGGTGTGGTGGGGGCTGCTCAGGAAAAAGATTTTGCAGCAGCCGCCATGTCTTTCCACTGATAGCCACCTTGATGCTGAGGTGTATTTGTGAGGTTGCGAATGGTTTTCTCCAAGTCCCTATCCTCTGGGTGGTGGCAGCAGCTCTCTGACTCCGTGTCACAATTCTACCCAGAAATCTGGAACTAGTAGCAAACAACTAGCCTTTTCAAGAGTTTTGTAGGCACCTAAATCTCTGTTTGAAGTTCTTTAAGTTATTTTTAGTGTTTTTTTTTTAAGATTTTTATTCATTTTTTTTTTTTTTTTTTTTTTCCAGAGAGAAGGGTAGGGAGAGAGGCAGAGAGGGAGAGAAACATCAATGTATGGTTGCCTTTCACCTGCCTCCAGCTAAGGACCTGGCTGGAGACCTGGCTCGCATCCTGGTTATGTGTCCTGGCTGGGTTCACGGGCCAGCGCTTTATCTACTGTGCCACCAGCCAGGGGACATATTTTTAGTGTTTTTGTCTGATCTTTGGCCAGTATTATTAATTCTTAGCTTCTTCTGCATGCTTCTTTTCCTTTAAATGTTCCTTAAATATACATGTACTCTAGATTTCAGACCCACCCTTTTTGTCTTATTTAAGGCACTTCCTAGGATAGCACCTATACCTACAACTTCAGTTATAATCTATGTGCTGATGACACCCAGTGAACATTTCCAGCCCAGACCTCTACTGTGAACTCCCGTACAAGCAGCCAAATCTACGCTGAACACATTCATGTGAATCTCTTGCATGCTTCCTGTTCCACATACTAACACTGTATAGCAAACCACCCTATAATGAAGTAGTGTGCAACAGCCATTTTATCATGCTCATAGATTCCTTGGGTCAGAATTTGAAAGAGAAACAACAGGGATGACTGATCTGTGATGCACTATGCCAGGGACCCCAACCAAGAAGACTCAAGGTTGGGTCAGCTTGATAGTTTGGATGTGACTCCATCTGGATATACACCATCATTCACATCTGGTGGTTGATGTTCCTGTAGGCGGGGACCTCCGCAGAGCTGTTGGATAGAACACCTGTGTAGTGCCTCTCCGGGTGGCTTGTCCACGTGGTGCCCATTTGGACTTCCTCGCCATAGGCAAGCTGGGTTCTGAGAGTAGCAGAGGAAGGTAGAACTGCATGAAGTTTTGATGATATAGCTTTAGCCATCACAGAGCAACAATTTCATCATTTTCTATTGGTCACAACCATCACAAAGGTCCATTCAGGTTTGGGAGAAAGGAGCCCAGAACCCCAGCTTTTAGTGAAGGACATATCAAAATCCCAATTTAACAGGAGCATGTGGTGTATGCTGTGAGACTGGGACCATCTCTGAAAACTGCGATCTACCACACATCCGAAACTCAGCATGTTGAAAACCAAAACCATCTTTTCTGCCCTCCAAAGACGTTTTTTTTTCTCTGTTCTTTACCTTAGTCCAGGGGTGTCAAACTCATCAGCCTCCAAAGGACTGAATGTAATTTGGGGACTGTATAAATGTACCTGCTCCTTAACAGTTAAGTGAGCCGGGTAGAAACCAGGTGGAGGTCTGGCTTTGGGCCTCGGGGCTTGTGTTTGCCACCTGTGCTTCAGTCAATAACATTATTCCTCACTTGCTTTAGCCAGAAGCTTGGGAGTCAACCTAGAACCCTATCCTACCCCATTATGTGTAATTTTGTAGGCACCTATAATACCTTCATCTGAGCCCACTCAATTTGTTACCCAGTTGATCCAATATCACCTTCCAAGTATATCCCGAACCCATCTCCTCCTTTCACCCCCCTGGTCTCCATGTAGGCCATCAGATGAGGCCCCTGTCTGTCTCGTTGTTCTGGCTTTTTTCTCCCTTTCCACTAGCCTATTCAGCGTCATTTTCTAAAATTCAGATCTGATCAAGCTCCCATTTTGCTGAAACCCTTCACTGGCTCCCCAAATTCCCCCATTTGCTGTTCCAAGCATTGCACATCAGCTCCTTCTCCACCTCCACTTGCGGACTGATTACTCTGGTGGGCCTAGTGTTCCTGTAATGAACAATTTCCAGTTCCCCAAGCTCCCCCTGCCCCCCTCTATTTGCCCATCTCCTCCTCGTCCTGCAAGACTCATTTCCTCCCCCAGCATGTCTGCCCAGTGTCTCTTTCCCCCAACTGAGTAGGTGCTGTCTCTCCCTCTCTCTCTCTTTCTCTATAGCTAACCCATTAGCTTGCTTTGATTTTAGTTATCCTCCAATTCTGATTGCCCTGAGGAAATTACTTCACATAGAACTTTAAACCTGAAAGGAACTTGAACAATTTTGTAATCTGACTCTTAACCATCCAGTCTTCCCACAAAGTATCTCATGTATCCTTAGCACCTCAGCGCCTGCTCCATACAGTAGTAGGCCTGTAGAACATTGCATATTCACTTGAATAAATGTTCAAACTTTTAGAGCCAAAGCTGGATGTTACAGTTCTGTCACCCTGGTGTGAGGAGAGAATCAGAATTAGGCAGGTTGTGGATGTTCTCTTTGGACCCCTGGGAAGACATAGCCTTCTCTGCCAGGGATGAGGGAGAGCAGCTTATTTTTTGGCCTTTAAATGATCTTCAATTTTCTTGTACTGGTTTTTCCCAACGAAAATGTTATTTATGAAGGACTTGGGCATTTTATGAATCCAATTAACTTTTTCTTTCCAATGTTGTCCTATTTTATGTCTTCTGCCTAAAGTGAGGAAAAAAAAAAAAAAAACCATCCCAGGATTCATGGTATTGAATAACTAACTTCAAACATCCAAACCAAATAGGATCTTATTTTCTCTTCTCAAGAGTGTTTCATTCCTTCTCACAATGTTGTTGAAGGCAGCTGTTTATATGGTTGCAGAAAACCACAGCATACCTTCAAGGTAAATGTAGATGTTTCCATATTTTATGAACTAGCCATCCACATCCCTGGTAAATAAAACTTTTATAAGCCTTTAAATTCTACATCTAGCTTTTTAATCTAAAAGCTTTCTTGAAAAAGGTAAAGTGTTTTAATGGCAAAGTGATGTGTTTGCTCCCCAGAGTGAACAAAAGAATGAATGTTAAAAATAGGGGAGGATAGGTGCTGGTCTACAAACCCAAAGGTCGCTAGTTCAATTCCCAGCCAGGGCACGTAACCAGATTGCAAGCCAGGTCTCCAGCCAGGTCTCCAGCTGGAGGCACATGAAAGGCAACCAAATATTGATGCTTCTCTCCCTTTCTTCATCCTTCCCTGCCCTTCTCTCTCTTAAGATAATGAATAAAATCTTTTTTTTTTTTTTTTTAACAGGAGAGGATGGTAGTAATAAGGAAGCTCCTGTTTCCTACCCTTTTCTATAAAGGAAAAAAACAAAAACAAAAACATTATCTCTTACTGTGACCACAGCATTTTATCAACTTTGCCTATTGTCACTACATTGATGTATAGCAATCTGAAAAGGAGAGTTCCAGGAAATGGCTTAAATCACTTTCTCTAATAGAATGAAGTAAGGGGCGGCATTTCTTCCTATGGCAAGTTTCAATTATGTTTGAAATATAATGTGTAAAAAAATATTTAAATGTTATGAGAAGGAAAGGAAAGACAGAAGATGGAACAGTGACTTCCTAAAAAATTCTAAATGCTTAGCCTTTGTAATGCAAATATAACACTAACTCATTGTAGAAAATCTAGAAAATACTAATAATAAGCAGAATAAAAATAAAATCTCCCATAGTCCCACCACTCCAAGATAATTATTGTCAATATTTTAGTGCTTATTCTATCAGTTTCTCTCCTCCCTCCATCCTGCTAATGTGTATATGTGTATGCACATGTATATATAAACATAGACCCAAATATATGTTAGCAAAACAAGATCATACTCCATGTATTGTTTTGTAACCTGAATTTTAACCCAGGGGTACTTGAATAGTTTCCACAGACACAGAAAACTCCCAGAAAATAAAAAAAGCAATGTTTTGTGTGACATAGAAAATTCATATGTGTACATTTGTTTACAACTACCCAAATATTCCTCAGTCCTCACAAAATTGTGAACTAAGCCTACCTCAAAAAAATAAATAAATAAATCACTGCTCCTTCCACTTCACAGGTTAAAAGTATGCATGGAACATATGCACAAGGTCATATGCAGGTGAACCAAGTATTTAAGCCATGTTCTTAGGCATTGAAGTCCTGCTATCCCTCTTTTCTATAGAAATATAGAATATAATTTTATATATAATTATATAAATACATAATTTATATAATTATAAAAATATGATTTCTTGATTGAAAGATACCCTCAAGTTAGCTTTTATTTAGAAACCCTCTTGCTAAAAATAAAATAACAATAGCAGGATGTCCTATGGGCACTTGTAAACTGAATGGAGAAAAATGGTGTTAGTGACTGAATGTTCTCCTAACTACCCAATTCATAAGTTGAAGCCCTAATACCCAATGTGATAGTATTAGGAGATCGAGCCTTTGGGAAGCAATTAGGTATAATGAAGTCATGAGGGTGGAGCTTATGATGGGATTAGTGTGCTTATAAAAAGAGGAAGAGGAAACAGCTCTCTCTCTCTCTCTCTCTCTCTCTCTCTCTCTCTCTCTCTCTCTCTCTCCCCCCCTCTCTCTCCCTCTCCCTCTCTCTCCCTCTCTCTCTCTCTCTCTCCCTCCCCCCACCTCACCCCCCACATGAAGACACAGAAAGAAGATGGCTATCTGAAAGCCAGGTAATGGGCTCTCTCCAAGAACCAGATCTTCCAGCACCTTGATCTGAGACTTCTAAGTTCCCCGAGCTGTGGGAAGGAAATGCTTGCTATTTAAGCCACTCATCTGTGCTTTTTTGTTATAGACGCCTGAACTGACTAAAACAGCGAGTTTCTGATTGTCTCTGAGTCTTGCCCATCACAGCATTGTAGCATGAAACCCTTCCAGAGAATAAAATAAAGATGAAATAAGTTAACTTTAGAGTAAGTTTTTTTTAAGTCAAGACATGTGCTGATTGAGCTTTTTGCCATAGTGTGCAAGTAGGACAGCACCACCAGGCTTTCTACCATTTACACTGCATTTTCTAGTTCTTTAAAGCCCTCACCCAAGGATATGTTTATTGGTGTGTGTGTGTGTGTGTGTGTGTGTGTGTGTGTGTTGTATTTGTGAGAGGGAGAGAGAGAAACATTGATGTGAGAGATCAATGTATGGTTGCCTCACATACATACCCTGACCGAGGATCAAACCTGCAACTTTTTGGTGTATGGGATGATGCTCCAATGGACTGAGCCATTTGGCCAGGGCTACATAGCATTGTTCAGTTGATGCAAAGAAGTCAGGAGAAGTAGCTGTGCTGGCCACCCCTACTGAGTTTCTGTCCTGCATCCTAGCACTTGGGCATAGTCTAACCTAAGCAGATCATCTAATTCTATTGTCAGCATTATCATAGAAAGAGATGTTTTCTCCTTCCTTATGAATACAAATTGTCCTATTTAAAAACAAATGCCACAGACAACTGCATAAAGTCATAAAACATAAAATGGGAGATGCCTCTTCACATTCCAAAAGGATT